>JAOBSW010000538.1:0-352046 GCA_026214975.1 Gentiana macrophylla
TTTTTATTTGGAATTACTATTTACCTCAAAGTTTGCATTTTTTTTGAATTTAGTTTTCAGCATGTGCATCTGTTGTGCGTGTGAAATTGAAAATGATGATTTTGATTGTTAGTATTGTATACATGGCAGAAACATAAAATTGTTAGAGAATGTAATGTAATAAGAAGTGCTGTTTCTCTTATGCTAGCTTCATTTCTCAGACACAGGTTTCAAAATCCCATGTAAGTCTGATGGCTTAACACTTCTTCTATATTTTTGCTTCCCCCCTCTCTTCTTCTGAAGGTTGTTTTGATATTTGTTTATGAGGATTCCGATTACAAATTCATTATTTATCCTTTAGTCTGTGTGTATAATACTTGTTCAAAATGTGGTGGAAACTGTATGAAATTGATATTTGCATTAGTTTAGTTTCCTATATTTCTTTCTGTGTATAATGAGCCTGTAGCTGCTTAATATGATTACATGGATTAATTTTGTCCACCACGTGTATGCCACACGATAATCTAAAGGTACCTGGAGATGATTGTCTATCTGTTTGTATTCATGTTTTAGTTTTGTGTCTGAAGAGATATTCAATGTAAAAGTATAGTTTTACACCTTTTATTAAGTTAGGGTTACTTAAAAATGGTATCAATATCAAGCCCATGCTTTGGCCATGTTCGCGTGTGTTGTAATTTTCAATTTGTCCCTCGGCATTTACTAACGTTGCTCTTACCATATTAAGAGGTGAACTTTCTAATCTCATAGCCTAGGTTTTGAGGTTGAGGCCCTTCCTCAAGCGTTAGGCATGCATACTTCTATCTAGTTACTGATCAAGATTTGGAATTACAGATTATAGGGCTGCAGAAGGGAATGCTACTCATTCTTCTCGACTCACTGATTTTGGGGTTATGCAACAGTATCTCAAACTTTCATATCGGGAAACTGCAAATGCCAATAAGAGTAAGATTTCATTTGTACTTGTCTACCTGCACAATATATTTCTGGTAAATGCTGAAAAATAGGTTAATTGGTATTGAGATAATTTAACCATGGATGTACGGATAATGCACGCCGTTTTTCTCTGTTGTTGATCCTTTTGAGTTGGCTAAGACTCTGTATCAAATGCAGGTGGAACTAGTGCTGGAGTACCAACTGATTATCAATCCGTAGCATTTAATAAGGTTAGTTTGATAGTGTTGTTTCTTGAGCCAGATGTACCCAATCGTTTCAATTCTGGTAGTGTTTTCTATGGCTCGTCAATATAACTTTAAAGCGGTTTCTTAATGGCGTCAATTGCTACTTTTTCAGTTAGCAAATCAAATCTGCCTTCAGCTATCCCATTATCTCCGACAACACAGTTCGCAAAGCGTTACAGCATAATAATATTCCTGTATCTGGTACACATCACGATAATTGGGTGAGTCCAACATGGCAGATTCAAGCTCCCCACAGATGTTTCCACGGATGTGGATGCAGAGATAAAAGGCAGAGAGGGTAATGCGATATAGACAACCTTAAGAGGATCATATGGCTATTATATATATATATATACTGAAAAGTTTGATGCCTATCTAAATTTTGCTTGATACTTATGAACTTGATATTTTTGTCTGCCTTCTGTTCCTATATCCGTAAAATTGCTGTTGCAAGAGGTTGTATGAAACTGTGAATTTGTTCTCATGTGATTGTGGGTATCGTTGAACTAGAAATTTTTTTTGATATTATTTTCTTATTTGAAGGTTGAATTAGGTCAATCTGCTGCAACGTCCAGTGGAAAATCTAAAGAGAGAAACCCTGATCAGAAGGTATTCTCTTAGACTTGCCTTTCATATTATTATTTCAGAAACTTTGACTAATTATTTCTGCTCGTTGTATTATTTCCAGACATTGCGCATGAGCTTATAAAAATAAATGGAAGCTGCTAGGAAAAGCGGTTGAGGAAAAAATACGTTATTTTTGGAAAGCGTTGTTATTTTGAAATGGTAGTGTGCATTATCTCTACTTTATTTTAAGAAGAATAAAGGAAGCTTTTGGATGTATATTTTAGCATTCGTTTTTTCTTTCCATAAAGAATTTAAAGGCGAGGAAATACAGAAAAGAGTAAATGCGCTTGTAAGGAAGGCTTTAACTTGGATGGTAAATGTTCTTGAATGGAAGTAGAGTTACTACATTTTGCTATTTATGCAGGCTTATGTACAACAGCTTGAAAATAGCCGACTAAAGCTATCCCAGTTAGAGCAGGAACTACAGAGGAGCCCGCCAGAAGGTTTTACTTTCGTACATTTATTGCACTGTTAACTCTGTATGATTTATGATATATGGTTGTAATTCTCATTTTCATGCAGGGGACATTTATCTCGCACATGGGTGATCAGTCTCATTAAACCAGTGGCAGCGGTATTCTTCAGTCTTTCCATCACTCAGTTGTGCTGTCAATATTATTCTTAAACATGCAATGCTTACTTTTACGTCCTTTTTGTTGATCCTAATGTATGACATCATTGCAAAAGTGTCGTGATTATTAGATCAAGTTTTTGGCAGGGTCGATGGAATTCAGTGTAGAGTATTCTCGATGGCTGGAAGAACACAACAAACATATAAATGATCTGAACTGCTGTAAATTCACATGCAAGCGATGCTGATCTTACGTGTACTCGTGAGACAATGTCACGAATCACTACAATGACATCTTCAAGATAAAAGGTACAGCTGCAAAGGCTGATGTATTCCATATATTGTCGGGGATGTGGAAGACCCCAGCTGAAAGGTGCTTTATGTGGCTTGGTGGCTTTCGCCCATCTGAACTTTTAAAGGTATTAATTTAGCTTTATTTATGAAGCCATTTAATGAAAAGCATGGCTTGTAAAATGTAAATTACGTACCTTCCCAACAATTTAAGAACATGGTATTAGCTATGATGCATGGATACTTGTGTTCTGGTCTTCTGGTTGGTAGTGCCAGATACTAGGATGCACATGTGGGGCGAATCTGTAATTTTTAGAAGATGGATACAGGATTAGGATGTGCATATCCATAACTCAGATATGTGAAATGAAGAACCATATAATGAATGAAAAGCTATCAAATTGATGGAAAGCGACAAAAAATAAAGAGAATCAGTAAAAACTGTTTTATTTTATGCGTTTTAATATTTATTTTGGTCCTTATAGTTTTATTATATACAGTTTGATACTTTAATCTTTATGTATATGCCTTCTGCACCTGTATCTTATATTTTTCAAAATCCCCACTCACGTATCCGTGCTAAGTGTAACCTTGGGTATCAAAGCAGAAAGTCGTGAGATCAAACCTCTCTGTTTTCAATTCCGTAAACTACGTTACTTGTTTGATGTATCAATGGCCTGGCTGCTTCTTTTACTCGTTTTCTGATGCGTGTTTGGCGGTAATGCAGCTTCTGATAAATCATTTGGAGCCACTGACAGAACAGCAGTTGGCTGGTTTTACAACCTACAACAATCATCACTGCAAGCGGAAGATGCACTTTCACAAGGCATGGAAGCCCTGCAACAATCTCTTGCAGAAACATTGTCCAGTGGCTCCTCATCAGGACCTGATGGATCATCCGGAAGCGTGGCGAACTATATGGGCCAGATGGCTATGGCAATGGGAAAACTAGGAACCCTTGAAGGATTTCTTAAGCCAGGTATCACTCACTCACATTAGTCCGATTTTAGGTGAGGAATTTCTTCATATAGGTACAGTGCAGTACTTTATTAGCATTTCCTATTAAAATCTTATGCATTTTGTCTGAAACAGTAACCCTGTCTGCACATAAGGAAGAAAGTTCTTACATAAATTAAAGTTACTTACGAGCTCGATCCACAATTCAACAATGAAGCATGTGTATTTTACATATGATTTGTTTCTGTTCTGGGATTTTTAGGGATTCATTTCTTATAGAAATCTAATTAAGGCCGTGTACAGTAAACTTAAATGATCGAGTCGTATATAGACAAAAATACTTTCATGCACTGTTTCATCGTAAATGGCAACACGCTACAAAAACAGTGTCTTTTTAAGATTCAATTGAGTTAAATTTAGCTCAGAGGATACTATATATGCTATGCTAATGTTATTTATGCAGGCTGACAACTTGAGACAGCAGACACTGCAGCAAATGGACAGAATACTGACAACAAGACAATCGGAAAAGGCCCTTCTCACAAAAGCAGTATTTCTCGCGTCTTGAGCCCTGAGTGCTCTTTGGTTGGCTGAGCCACAAGAAGAGTGATCAAAATGTATCCCCTCCTGTGACAACATATGTGTTTTAATTCCTTTTTCGTAATCACACAAAGCAAGTTTTATCTTGTGCAAAGTATACTGGCATGTTGTATATTTGGTAGGAACTGGTTTGACTAGGGTTTTTCTTCTCTTCTTTTTTTATGGGTTATTGGTTTGGATTGGATTGGATTTTAGATGTGCTAGTTGATTAGGGTAAATGTTGGAAAGTTTATATATATATATATATAGTGGTATAGTGATGATGTAAAGGACACTGGAATTTAGTTTGTATGCATTCTAGTTGTTCTGGTACTTTACATTTAGAATAAGTTATGTTATTCTTTAAATTTACAATTCAAAGATTTGGCAAATACGACTGCTTTGTTGACTATTATTATTACTTTTTTGGAGGGGGTGGGGTGTGTGTGTTAAAGTGGCATGATAAATCGCTTTGTTTTTAGGACATGCATCTTATCTATTTTTAGGCGTTGTTGGGGACGTGTGGTGTCAAGTAGATTTCCTGAGGTGCCGCCCCTATTTTTATTTTATTTTATCAGAGTTCGTCTGCTGTGTTTATCTATCACAACAACTTCTGTGTCAGGGTGGGGGGAGGTAAATTGGACTTTCACAGGCATAACTTAAAAAAACCATCACAAGGCAAAAATAAAAAATAAAAAAATAAAAAATAAAAAATAAAAAAAGAAAACCATCACAGCCTGCTGTACAGCAGGTGATCCAGAACTCATCATGAAGCACACAGCCTTACACAACCGTCAAGAGGATATTCTGTAAATGATTGTGATCTCTTTTTAGAATATTATAAATTTACTTTGGATTTTCTTTTCTAAGATACATGCATGTAATTATTTTACCTTTGAAAAAACGGTGAAGAATCAAGTGTTGATTATTATTAGTAATAGTTCAGAAAGCTACTTGAAGCGGTGGTGGCAGTAATTCTTTCTTTGCATCCTTTTTTATTATTATTTTTCGTTTCTTTTTGGCGCTTGCGATCATTTTTGGCAACAGCGTTACGGGCGTTAGAGTATTGGCGTTTTTGTTCGCTCAAAACAGTGGTGGGTCTGGCGTTTCATCTGTGATCATTTATAGCTATAAATTGATGTCATTGGCATTGAAATGGAACACAAGCGTCATTTCGGTGTGCGAAGGAACACAAGCGTCGATTCTGATGGCGCCGTCACAGAAGCGGACGTCAGTTCCCGAGGCGATACGTGTTGTGCAAATAATAAAAATATTGATGTGGTGCAGAAGTGATTTATAAGTCTGCCAAAAGTGATCGTGGTGCGTGAGTATAATCGTGTAGTCTTGATAAGCTGCTAGTTCAAAGATACTTAATTTGAGATTTATCTTTATCGTGTAAAGTTAGAAGTTATATATCAGGAGGTTTGTGTTTATATTAGGGGTGACATTAGGTCGGGACCGTCCGTAAGCCTCATACCCGATCGGGGCGGCCTTGGCGTTTTTGGAGTTTAAGTAAGTCACTGCGTTAGTCTTTTAGTTGAAGTTGTTTTTTAAGCATCTTATCGCGTTTTAACGTCATGCTTCTGAAATTGATTTATTGATAGCGCCGAAAATACGCTTATAAAGTAGTTTTTTAGCGTATTGTAAGCAACAACAAAATTAAATACGTATACATATAACTTGTTTTCCAAACAAAAAAATTAATTTCTATAGTTTCCAAATAAAAATTAATAGAACTTGTTTGTATATCTTTTTTTTGGGGCCAAGTATAAATTTTTATGGGAAATTTATCGATAGGAGTAAAAAAATTGGGCATTTATCAAAAAAAAAAAAAATAAAAATAAAATATATATATATTAGGTTGCGTCGGATTGAATCTGAGGAATTTTTTCTTTCCTTTAAGCGGCGTATCTAGTTAGTAATCCGGCGATTGAAGGCTTAAGGCGGCCGTCTTTCGGCCTCGCATGAGGGCGGCCTGCCCGATCTGCCGACGGTGAATCGGGAATCTATTTTCTCCCGACCCATACCCGACAAGTGTCGGGACAATGACGATCGGGATCGCAGATATTCCGGATCGTCGGGCGAGAAGAAGATATCGAAAGCATATCATCGTAGATTTTTCACAACTTCTTTTTTCAGATTGGGATTTTGAGTGAAGTAAGGAAAATTATTAATTTATTTAGTAGCATCCATACTCAGCTAACAACAACAAATGACTTATATAAATAAACATTATACACCATTTTTAACTCGTAAATCTTTATTAATCGTCTTTGAATTTCATTGCGACATCTCCGGCCGTTCGTAGCACAAGCAAAAGTTTAGCATTTCTTGTCTGAGGTGATGAAATGAATTGAGAGGTGGCACAATAGGAAGAAAGAAAAGAATGAAAGTTAGATTATTATGAGTGAAGAAATAGACAACTCGAAGACGAAAAATGGTGGATTTTTTTTAGAAGAAACTTTATTTTATTTTTGCCGATGATTTCAACCATTTCTATGAGGTAAAATATTTTTCCCTTTAAAAAAAATTGTTCTAAGAAGATATATTTTTTCCTCCTAAAAAATAAGAAAAATTATAAAATAAATAAATAAAATATATAATAGTCGGGTCATGATCGGAATCCCGTCGGGTTTGAGAATATACGAAACCCATCTGAAGTAAGTCGGTCGGAAGTTTCGAATTATGCGGGTCGAGGATTCGGGATGGATTGGGAAAATGGGATTTTCCGTCAGCCCTAGATTTATATACCTTATTGATTATTGAATTTCATTTATAACATAGATATTTAGCTCAGCTCGGCTTTCGGTTAACAAAGGTCGATTTTCCAACCCTCAAAATAAAGGAGCCTTTAAGAACACATAATAACGGTTTATTTTTAAACATTATTGTATTAAATCATGTAGATTTAATGAGATGTCTACTGGTGGTACAAAATAAAGGATAAATTAAATAAATAAAAGAGACAAATTGTTATAGGTGAGTGCGTGTCGCTAGAAGAAGAGGTTGGTGGAGAACATCATATAGTATTAACAAAAGGACCCCAGCTAGTATCAAATCAAAATAGGATTTTCTCTTTAATTAATTAGGTATTAGTAAGTATCACATCGTAAATAGATCTACTGCTGCAAATTTTCAGAACAACCTATGCATCGTGATGAGCGGTTTTGAGTATGTTCGGCATCAAATTTCGAGATAAGGTCAAGATAGAAATTGTAGATAATTGGGTGATTTAGGTGTGGTAAAAATTTCAGATCGTTTGGAGGTGATTTGGTTATGAAACGAACTGTTACAAAACGGGTTTGGAAAATCTTCAAGTTTTCCGGGTAGGATTATGAAGATTTAAAGATTTATGGTGTTCTTGGCTGGTGGGAGGGGTGGGGGAGACGAATTAAAGAAATAACAAGAACAATATTTTTTTTTGGAATAATGGGAATGAAATCAAAGAAAGAAAAGAAAATTGGGATATTTATTACCTACTGATCGCCATTACGATCACTAAGTGAAATGAACCTCTACGATACCCCCATTTGAAGTGAACCGAGAAGGCTCAATTGATTTTTACCCTAGGATCGATTGTATGAACAATGAAGCGAGTTTCATGACCTAGATATCCTTGTATCTAGAAGCGGCAGTTTCGCGAGCGCAGGAGTATCTTTCGCGACCTTGATAAGTTACGATTTGAGTACTCTACTTAGAACACCCACAAGTTCAAAAGAACTCACATAATAATATTTCATTCAAAAGTTAGCTGTTTGTAAAAGTTACTTAGGTTGGAATAAAAAAATAAAGCTACTCTCAAAAGCGATGTGAGACAAAGTAATTTAATAGCAATCAAAATAAATAATAATAAAATTGGGTAATGATAGAGCTACTCTCTCCAGTCTACATCATTTTTACTCCCAACATAATCATGTGGTTGTGATTTTTTTCAATTTTTTTGAATTTATTTTACAAGTGAAAAATATGTGGTGAGATGATGATGGTGTAGATTTGAGGAGTAGCACTATCACTCCCCAATAAAATTGTCTGAAAATCATCAAACTGATATGGGATAAAATGCTGGTTTCTTCCACCCTATTTCTTTTCTTCTTTTTTTCCTTTGAAAACCACCATGAATCTTGCCCGGGATCACATAACTATGGAATTGTGCAGGTATCATGGATTTTCGGTGAAATGTGTGAGTATCATGGATTTGGTGATGAGGAAATATGCAAGTATCAAGGATTTCTATGGATATGAACAAGTATCATGTATTTTGAGTGGAAATGTGTAAGTATCGTGCACTTTGTGTGGATTTGTGAAAGTATCGTGTATTTTACATGGAAATGTAATGCAAGTATGGTGGATTTTACATGAAATATACGCGATATATTAACCATGCGATATTTCATGCGTGTGAAAAGACAGCATAAAAATTTCTCGTCGTTAGAAAAAGAAGAAGCAGCAGAGATATAGGCATAGGTGAGTGGAGAACAGCATATAGTATTAGCAAAAGGACCCCAGCTAGTATCAAATCAAAAAATAGGATTTCTCTTTAATTAATTAGGTTCAACGCTTTATTTTGTCTTAAACAAAAGCAATAGCGCATGTGCCCTCCCACGCTTTCTCCTATTCCCTACCACCATGTGCTCCTGTCTTTCCCCCGTTCCCCTTTCTCCATCGACTTCTCACTAATTTTTCCTTCCCATATGTTCTCTTCCTATCTATTTCTCTATTCTCTTTCTTTACGTTTAAATGATACAGTTTCTTAAGTCCATCATTCACTGGAATTATGATGCTTTCAAGAATGTTTGTAACTGTTTTATAAATATAAAGCCGATCATTGAGATTTAGTGTTCTAAATAATTCAACAACATCATAACATGTTAAATTTACAATCTACTACGCAACTCGAGATAATTTATCGTGACAAAACATATGTTGTCCCGACCTCAGAATGAGGTTATAAACTCATTAATGGCTGAGGATCGCGATTGATTTTTCATTAAGTCGCCATAATCCATGATTGATCGCATCCATGATTTTATTTTAATTGATTTGAGCCATGACTCCCCACGATGACATTCTGGTGACCTCAACCACATGCCGCAAAATCACGGGATTCGTGTTGGAAATAGGCAGAAAAACAATTATGTAATTGTTTTTATAATTAATAAATGACAGATTCATTCACATCTTATTATTTGCTTCGTGCTTATAAGTAATACACTGCTGAAAACCCTAAGTCGTATTATATGAAGCCATATAACTTAGTGCGTGTCGCACGCGATGATTAAGTTTATGGTGATTCACTTGAAATGTTAGCCCGTGGTGAAGTTAATCAAAGTATGCGGTCTATTGATTAAACGACCATTAATGCGCCCAGAACACTTTATGGTGTGACCGTCTTATCCGGACCGTCGACATTGACTGTCTAAGTGGGGCATTTATATATGATGTAGTCATATATGACTGGACCGATTTAATCTGCATTCTTCATATAATTCCGTGATTGAGAAATCTCATTAAATCACAAGATGATCATATATGGTTTGACCTTAATCCTGAAGTGATTGCATACTCTACTTGTTTGAGGATAGGGGTTTGATGTGTTCGTGAAGGATCGCTAAGAAGCACGGTCAGAATCACTTTCCCATTGACACTATACGGAATGAGTGAGAAGTGTGTGTCCTACGGATATGGAATCCATTCCTTCCTCGGGAAGTAAATACAATCCACTTATTTGTTAATCTTAAAGCGATCGATCCGCGGAGTTCGTATTGGTTATGAACTAATTGATCATTTAGTGGGTTAATGGTAAATAAGGATAAGATGTAGTGAGGAAGGTTTACGGAAATAATCATGCTTCGTTACGGATAGTCTATGGAGGGTTAATGCAGCGTATGTAATGATTATATCAATGGACACTTATCGACTCGACTCGATGCTTTTGAGAATAATTTATATCTATAATCGATAGAGTTGATTTGGATTTATGGTGGCGTAATTAGGAATTAATGAATTAAGTAGAAATATTATGTTCGATGAATATTTTATTTAATTTATTGTAAATTTCTTAGTTATGAGTCCAGTAATTAAGGGTTAGCTCTAACACGCTGAGTGTTTTCTCGTTTTATGGGCATAGAGAATAAATTAAATAGTTGGTCTATTTAATTAATATGCAATATTATTTATTTGATAAATAATATGTAAAATAGAAAAGACATTTTCTATTAAAACTAATGGCTATGTGGCGCCATATTTAGAGGTAAGTTAGGAAAATAATTTTTTTCTAAATTATGTCACATATGTAATTAATTAATTATCTGTTTGTTGGATAATTAATGAAAAAAATAAGAGATTGATTTTTTGGGAATTATCTCTTATCTTATAGCAAATATCTTTACCTTATGAGAATAGGTAATTGTGGTGTGAAAAGAATAACTCTCTCTTTACTATTTATTTTCCTATATAAAGAGAGTTCATCCCAACACAATGACACACATGCAAATTGGCGCAACTTATTAAATAAAAGAAGAAAAAATAGTTTATTGTTTCTAGTCTTTAAGAGGTTTTTCTTGAAGCGTATTCGAGGAGGTTCTACGGCGAGGATCGGCATCCACTAGTCGTCATTTAGGAGATACAATCCGGAAGATCATGGCTTCGACCTTTAGTCGATTGCTTTTCCCGCTGTGCATGATCGAGCGTCTCGATCGGTGCTGTGAATCAGATCTGACGATCCAATTATGGATCGGATCTGGATTCGTGTTTCTGTATATCGAGCATGTGGTATCAGAGACAGGTTAAAGCGATTTTGTGATCTTGATTGCATAATTAATTAATAAGGAGTGGAATAGAATAAAATTGCATCTTTTAATTTTTTTTTTTTTTTTGCGATTGAATGATTTGGTTGACGAGATCGTTGGGGTTGATGCACTTGCTTTCAGTTAGATCTATCAGAAACCCAAATTTTTTAGGTATAGGAAATTAAGTAATTTATTTTTTGTTGTAATTTAATTTCCTAGTAGCTAGAAATTTTTTTTAAGAAAAAAAGAGAGGGGGAGCTGTTTTAATTGTTTTTGGGAAGAAGATCAACAATTTGAAGCAATATCATGGTGGTTAAGGCACTGAATCTCCAAACTGTTGACATGAGTTCGAATCCTCTTGGCCGGATCAAAATTCTAGAATTTTTTATTATTTTTTTTTTTCCTTTTTTACGAGAACGACGGAAGAAAAAAAATAATAAAAACTGTTCGAAAAAAATATATATAAAACCGAGAACAATTTTTTTTGACGAAAAAAAAGGGAAGGGGAGGAATCAAACTCGGGTGGTGATGAAGAAAGAAGAGGCTTTTCCAACTCGGCTAGAGCATTTCTGTTCACAAAATGGAGGAGAAAATTAATGTACTGGGCGGCGGCGGCTGGATATTGAAGACTTATAATTTTTATTTTATGCTTAGTGTTTATTTATTTTATAGATTAGATACGGGGGTACCAACGGTCTATCTCAGTGGTTTATTTTTCGCATTTATTTTCTTTTGTGATTATTTATGTGATATAACCATGTCATTCATCATATTCACGAATTCCACTCCTAGCATATGCATACATGTAGAAAATTAATTTTGGGATTAATTAGACATGTATGAACACGATAATTAATTTAGATTAAAAATAAATTACATTAATTGAAGGAAACAGAATTTTATCGGGATATAAAATTCACATGATAGAAATAAAATTTACGGGCTAAATTTTGTTATGGATCTTTGTGAATTTTGATTATGTAGTGTCTACATAAAAAGGGATTTTAAATAACCGAAAATTTGGAAAATCGTGAAAAGATAGGACGCTAACTAGACGGTATTTGGAACCGATAAGTTGGTGATTGCTTTTCATGATTTATTGTTTTTCGATAATTGGAAAAATTCTAAGATCCTAAATTTTTATCATGATAAAATTAGGACTTTAAAATTCCTTGGTGAATTTTAGTTGTGTAGTGTCTGCACAAGAAACTTCTAAATATTCAAAGAATTGGAAAATCATGAATATAGTGTCACTAGTTATACGGTATTTAATTGGAACCGATAAACTAGTGGTAGCTTTAATTTTTGTGATTTATTGTTTTTCAATTTTATGGGAAAATTCATAAGTCCTATTATATTAGGATTATAAAATTCTTGGTGAATTTTAATTGTGTAGTGTCTACACAAATATTTTATAAATCTGAGAAATTAGAAAGTCGTGAATAAGTGACACTAGTTAGACGGTATTTGGAACCGATGAACTAGTGGGAGGATTAAAATTTAAATATTCATGATTTATTGTTTTTCGGATTATGAGAAATCTGAAAATCCTAATAAGACTACCTATTTTTCAAAATAACGAGTTGGAGGCGAGGGAAGGTGACAACCGAACCCCATGGCCTCTCTTTGTTGACACAAGCGCGTGAGAGAATGGTGGCGCCTCGTGCGCTTTGATTTCGGCTCCTGAGGATGGCCTTCACCGCTATCAAAATTCAAGGCTTGGTCTTGAAAGGATAGGATTTTGGGTACTGTCGGGTCACCGACCGACCCTAAGCGCGCATACTCGGGCGTGCTTTGAGATCTCAAACAAAGATGGGTCACACTCGTAAGGATATTGTTGGAAATATCTTGGTGAAAAGGAAGGTAATCAACAATTAAATAGAGATGTCCGATTCTCGGTTAATTGTTGAGAGAGATCATCTCAACTTAATCGTCACCTCTTTGACCTACCTAAAGCGCGCCTTTGTAGGTGTGAGATTAAGTCTTTGGAATGGTAGGATAAAGCTGCATGCATGACATCATAATTCTAAAATCATTATTTGTTGTGGTGTATGATTTGATTTATATTTCTATCATAAATTATTTTATAACTACATATCATCTCAAGGTATCTAAACTACTAAACACGATAAATTGATTGATGATGACTTCGTAAAAGTGGAAAAGTAACAAGAACGTTGAACTCAATAATCAAGAATGCAAATTAATTATTCGGGACAGGAAGTTCCTCTTGAGCCTTCAAAATTAAGTGACAAGAATGTCACTGCTGTCACTTGTGTTGAACGAGAGACAAAATTAAAATTAGTTCAAAGATGACGAGAATGATTGGGTATCAATCTCACTAGACATCCCACAGTTCATGAGTAGTGTCTACTCAAATGAACTGCTAGTTCACGGCCATTTCCTTTAAAGAAAGCCAAGAATGGGAAGGTAAATGTCTACAAGTATAAGTCGTCTAAACTAAATAAGTTAAAGGCTAAACCGAAATATTAATCGACAAAAGTAAAGGATAAGGAAAGTGATTTCGGATCACTAACCTATGAATCCTTATAGACTTTCTTAACCGAGTAATTTGACTCAGAAGCAGAAGTTCTTTTGTTAGAACAAGGTAGCTGGGCATTCATGATAAAGAGTAGACAACGGGCAGTTATTTCAGCTTAGATAGTGGGAGTGATATAAGGAAATAAATTTCGGATTTTAATCCTTGAATATCAAAGAAATATAATTTTGTTTTCAGATTCGTTGGAACAAATGGATTCACTTTCACATCGATAATAAAGTTGCCTTAAAGAAAGTGAATATGACATTTGTATACGATTCTAAGACTCGGACTTTTGTCTGATAAAGTCAGAACCATTAAGTAATGCTGAAAAAGTATATGTAACACATCATAAACTATTAGGACAAATGGTTTCCGTATTTAGATAAACGATTCTTCAGCATCATAAACGATTATTGTATTATTTATTTATACTAAATAATCACAACTAAATTAATTTATCACTATAACACTTTATAGTCGGGATCAATAATTCCTCAGTTGGTTATCACTATAACCACAATTTCATTCCGGCTAGATGTTCATATACGCGTGATCCGATATGCTTACGAATATGTTGGTCGTAAGCATAAAGGACATTTACCAAAATGCCATTCACACATAACGATCATGACCAACGTCCAGCAACATGTCATGACCTCAATAGTCGGAAGAATCAAGTCATTGACTACTATATTTCATGTGAAACGGTTACCGTATAAATATAATCTTATTGTTGATATAATATCCATACAGTCGTAGCTCGAATGTCAAAACATTCACGACCGTATCGAACTAACCCATTACTTCCGCTTTGCAAAGACTTTCGAGAATAAGACATTCCTTATAAAAGAGACTTTCGGATATTTACTCCTACTATTAGGATACGCGATTTCCGGACGAGCAAAATAAATTCTATGCATAATTTAATATCATATCCAAGCACTACCTGTTAGGTGTAGTGCCCGAAAGACAATTTGTGAAATTGTTTTTGATATTGGATGACAGAATTTATCTCACCCTAGTTACTTGCTTTGTGCTTGTAAAGTAATACATCTGCTTGCAAACCCTAAGTATATCATATGTAAATCACTTAACCCGGTGTATGGATTACACGTGAGGATTGAGTTAGTGGAGATATACTTAAAATGTTAGTCCGTGGTGAACTTAATCGAGTTTAGGGTCTCTTGATTAAAACACCAATAATGCGCCTGAACACCTTAAGGTGTGATAGTCTTATCCGGTTTGTCGGTAGAGGGTACCTACATTAGGGCATTTATATATGATGGCATTCATATAGGATTGAACCGATTTAATCGAATTTCTCGATATAATTCCGTAATCGAGGAATCTTGTTAAATCATTAGATGATCATATATGGATCAACCTTAATCCCGAGGTGATCACGAGGATCTCGCTTGTCCGGGGTAGTGTTTGATGTGTTAGTTACGGTTCACTTAGATATGTGTTCCAAGCCACTTCTCATTGGCACTATCTGCGATGAGTGAGTAGTTCGATTTTCTGAGACATGGAATCCATTCCTTCTGCGCGGGAAGTAGAGAGCGATCCCCTTATTTGTTAGCCTTAAGAAAGTGATCGATCCTGGGAGTTCATATTAGACTAATTGATCACTAGTCGATATGTGAACTAATTGATCATCGAGGGGTTAATGGTAAATAATGATAAGATATTATGTGTCGGGTTTACGGAGACATCCCACATGAGTGGGCGATCTATGGAGGTTAATCAGTATGTAGTGATTATATCAATGGACGCTATCTACTCTACATGGGTTGAGTATAAGTATACATCTATAATCCGTAGAGTTCGAGCCGGGTTTATGGTGGCGTAATCCCGGAATTAATAATTAATGTACTTATTCGGTTCGATGAATAATTAATTATTGAATTACTTGGTTATAGGTCCATGGCCCCGATGTGACTTCACGTAATTCGGACTAATAATCTTGTTATTTGGGTCTCAGTGATAATTAATTGCATTTGGGCTAATTAATGGATATGCATGAATATTATTTAGTTGGGCTAAATAATATAATACACATAAAAGACATTTTATGTGGGCTTAGTGACCTTAATGTGGCGCCAATATATATGTCATTTAATTGAGAGAAATTAGTTTTCTTGGATAATTATTTGACATGTGATTTATCTTTTATTTGTTAAATGATAATTCATGGAATGTTAGATAATAATATGATTTATCCTAATTTGTTTGGGATAATCATTTTATTTATCTTTTATTTGGAATAAAGGATTAATGTAATAATTATCTCTTAATTATTTAATCCTTGGAGAGATGAGGTTTCTCTCCTATATAAAGAGAGTTCTAAAGCCTTGGCATTGGCAAATTTCGACCACACACATAAAAAAGAGAGAAAAAAATTGTTTTTAGGTATGCAGGGTTTTTAGAGAGTGTTGCATATCAAGGAGGTTCATTTATCAAGAAGGGTGTCCACCAACCGCCGTTTGGAGAACACATCGGAATATCAAGGCTTCTCTTCCCGATATTGGTAACATGATCTTAACCCCCTTGTAGTAGTTTAATTCCTTTAATTATGTATTGTGGTGTATAAGTCGTGATTCATCCGCTGCGCGTAGATCTAACTCGTTTAGATCTAAAAACCTGCATCCTTCACTACCGCATGCTCGCTCCGTGATTAGGGGAAACCTCAATAACGTCAAAGAATGGCAATCCACACCGTGATGTTATGAAGAATCCGGTCTAACGATAATCACACAACCTTCACATAGCGTGACACTTAATGAAGTAAATGGGTTAATCTAACATGCGCAATCATTAATACACGTCCACATACAGTCTAAGTGTCTCTACACTTTGATATATGAGATCTACCACTATCTTAATAAGATAGAAGACATTTAATACATGATAGTCTAATCGTACAATTAATGTTATTTAATAGTAAATACGACTATGGCTATTTAAGTATCGAACCATTTAAAGTGAGTCGATATCTGATCAACCATAATCACTATCAGGGTTTTTCTATCACAGTTTAATATTAGAGACGTTATTATATATACAATAATGAATTGGTTTTTGCAATATACAAAATATATATAACAAAAGTGTTCTTATTATTTCATAATTTTATTATTACATAAACTAAGTAGATCAGAATCGACACGACCCGGCCGAATCGGTTCAACAAGTTGGATTTAGAAACTAATTCAATTCACCGACACAACCATAAATCACTACAAACACAATCAAATCAACAAGTTGG
Source organism: Gentiana macrophylla (assembly GCA_026214975.1). NCBI lineage: Eukaryota > Viridiplantae > Streptophyta > Magnoliopsida > Gentianales > Gentianaceae > Gentiana > Gentiana macrophylla. The sequence continues at coordinate 16,799 of JAOBSW010000538.1, forward strand.
ATTATTCTTGAAATGATCCAATTATCCGTAATTAATTCTACCAGGCGGTTCCATGCATCGTTAATAAGGATTGAAGTAGTTTTAATCATTTCGAGTGTCCGTTATTTCGGAAGTCCTCACGATATGGTAATAGTAGAGTTGGTTTCTTGTCCCAACAGAAAGTTCAATGTTTTACGATAAGATAATTTTCACAATAATAAGACAATTCATATGATCAAGTAACATAAGTGTGTTAAAATGAGATTTAAAATAATGTTACAGTTCGTTAGATTTAAAAATAGATCCGACCCGCTCTCAAGGAGTACTATTTATGTTAAAGATAAGGAGAATACAAACTAAAAATTTTAGGTTAGGTAGGAGAATGACCCGATCAAAATAGTTTCAGCTACTGACCCTACTAGTAAGAGCAAGTATTGAATATGAATTATGACAATTCATTGAAAATGAGGAGAAACAAAATAAAGAAACTTCCCGTTAATAAAAGGAAAGTAAATAAAAAACTTTCAAATGGTTTGGCTTTTACAAAGAAAAAAAAAATACATGCAACGGCAAGTATTATCCAACTTTCTCCATGGCATGGCATAGGATAGGACCATTGCTATTTGCTACGATTTAGACGAAACCCATTTTACACGATAGCCGTTGGATTCATTTAAAGTATGTGTAAAAAAAAAATCTAGCATCCATTATAAAGCAAGATTTGTTAGATCAGATAGAGTTGAGAATCAAGCAAGAGCCACCTTTAGACTAAGAAATTGCCTAAAAAAAAAAAAAAAAATTACTTTATAAAATACGCAGAATTCAGGTTTGATCTATAAAATATTCTTAATCTAACAAATGAATTCGATATAATCGATATAATCCAACAAATTTCACTCCACTTTAAAATCCTCGATCGCTTGACAAAGACAAAGAGACTTGTTGTACCAATCACTTTGTCAACTTTCTCAACAGGACACACTCACACAATATATATATATATATATATATATATATATATATATATATATATATGCATAGTTGCATACCCTTATGGGATAAAAGCTATATACACGAATCGAACCGAAGTCAAATATCGTATAATACATTCGTCTCTTAAAGAAATGCATGTCAATGAGTTCGGGAATTTCTTTGCTTCGTTCAATTTCACTTTCAAGAGGAAACACTCCATTTAATGTTTTTTAATATCTCTCTAGCCTATATATATCGTTATCTTAGTATATATTTATTCCTTACATATTCAATTCAGACATCAAAACAATCATTTATTATAAAACAGGCATATGTTCCCATGTATATTACTATAAAACAATACATTAAATTTTTTTTGAGGGAAAAAAGAATTTTTATTGATTCAAATCGTGAGAATACATCAAAAGAACATTGAAAAGCAGCGCTGTAATCCGTTGTTTGAGGCAAATGAGAGATAAGCCTTCTTTTGACATAAGATGGGCTGGGAGGTTGCCCTCTCTATTGACAAAGGAGGAATAAAAAATTGACAAAAGTAGGATTAAGAATTTTACGATCATCGATAATAGAGCCTAAATGTGATAAATCTCCCATTCGACAAAAGCTTTTTGTGGACCGTCTGCGAATTACCTTCAAATATGACATCGAAGTAGCTTCATGTGATTGCAATGACCATAGCTTGGTGAATGGCTAATGCTTCAGCTATGACGACATCAAAATCTCCGACGAGCTTTTAAGAGAAGCTGCAGAGGATGTTACCCGAGCTATTTCTGACCAAGCCTTCAATTGCTACCTCAGACCTTTCACCGCAACATCCACATTGAATTTTACCGAATTTTCCCTTGGAGTCTCCAACAACTTCTTCTTGAATTTTACAATACATTAATTACTTTATTTTTCTAATATGTATACGGAGAAAATAGACACTTTTTAATAGACAGTTTTAATTAATTTTTAGGAAATAGTATAATTTGTCTCATTTAGTACGTTTATTGAACCCCCGCCTAAACCTCAACGCATATAACGGTCCCTGTTTCCACTACCCGCCCGTCACTTTCATCTTCTTCTTTTCTCTTTCTATCCTCTCTTCTTCTTTATATATTCATTCAATCAAATAACCCAAACCAGAGAAATTTAACTGGTCACAACACAATCTGAACCACTTCTCGATTATCTGAATTGTAATTTCGTTGAATAACAATCTATTATTGAAAGAAAAAAATTTATGGATTGTAATGGCGGAGCCGCTATAGCAGAGCTGCATCCAAAGCCGACAACCCCTGGTTCTTCGAAGCCGAAGAAGAAGCTGAATACTACGAGTTTATCGAGAGCCGGCTATGAAGCTGATGACGTCCTTCTCTCCTTCACGGCTCTGATCCTGTTCGTGTTGAACTTAGTCGTCTGGAAAATGATGTCCGAGGTCTGATTTACTGTTTCTTCAATTGCTTTGTTTATTGAGAAAATCTACTTGTCTTTTTATTTCTTAATTTGGCAACTCAATTTTGATCAATCGCTCACTGTTTTTTCTTCATCGTTTCTAAGTCCAAGTTATTGATCTAATCTTGATTCTGATAACAAAGCTAGAGATTTTGTTGGCACCACAATCACTATTATTTCAACATCAATGATATTGATGATTTCTAACTGACATAATTGAAACCCATGTGGACGAGGGTGGATAATGTTAGTTTCGGTGACATTTCTTATGTATAACGAGCATAACGAGTGTTGGTGGTGATCGTTTATACCAATAAGTTTTAAATGTGCTAAGAGTAATGTTGTGGTGCCGTAAAAAAAATTAATCAAAGAATGTGGTGTCCGGATCAAATATGGGTGCTAAGATGACCTCTAAAACTATTGAAGAACAGCTTTTGCAATTATAGTTGTTGCTTTGTCTTCAAATTATCTCTTTTGTGTTTTATTTGGTTATTTTTTCTTTTATAAATATTTCATAAGCATCTATTAGCTTCTTTATCAATCTGCTGGCATGTGGATGTTAGTTGTGGATAGTAAGTAAAGAAACAGACTTTTCTTAGAAGTTATCTCATTATATATTTACTAGGCACATGGAAATTAGGTGGAAATTCACCATACAAGAAAGAAAGAAAGAAAAAAAAAAGGTTCCATCACTAAGATATTTCTATTTGGTGTTATGGAGCTTATCTTGAAAAATTATTTGATTTGGGGTTTGGGGGGGGAGGGATGAAGAAGTGGTGCAGTGAGATGGTGACAAGTTGTTTTATTGGCTAGAAACAAGAGAAAAGTTCAAAAGAGATGCTTTGGAAGCATATGAGTGAGTGAAGAAGTATGAATAATGCCAGCTTTATTGGTCCCAAACCTTCATTTTCTCTATTTGTCATTTATGTTCTGATGTAGATTAAGTATTGAGAAAGACAAAAACAGATAAGCAGGTATTTGTTGTTCTTACATATGGCTTATGTGGTTTAATAAGTTTTAAATTAACAGTGATTTTTTATAACCATAAGATATTTCAGTATAACATGTTCTTTTACCGTTGAGAAAATGATATTTAGGCCTTTTTTCTCCAAAATGTTTTATATAAATGATTCATGTAAACATGTTGGTCATTATAATGACAGATAAGGAGAGGGAACTTAGGGATGCTCAGGCAGAAATCAAGTCATTGAAGTACTCTGAGCACCTAAAAGAGAAGGCAGTTGAAGAGGTACTATGATTATCTGTAAATGACTTGAGATCATTATCTAACTGTCCCATTAATTTAAAAACAAAAAAAACAAAAAAAAACCAACTACTACTACTGAGGTGGGATTGAGCACTCGTTATGAACCACTGTAATTTATGTGTAATGGACATAATAGCTTTAATGGAATGCTTTCTAATTTTTTCTTTAATTTACTGTCTATTATTAGCTATCGGAGGAGCTAAAGAAAGTGGATGGGAAACTAAAAGCCACAGAAGCTCAAGTAGAAAACAAGGTAAACTTGTTGTACTTGCTCCATTTTGTTTTTCTTATGTTTGGCATTCTTTTTTCGTGACTTGTTAGTGATGGAAGTTAATGACAAAACGTAGTGGTTCATAACCTTCAGAATTTAGAGCTGAAGAAGGCAAATGATGAGAAAAGAAACGCTCTAGCTGCCCAATTTGCTGCTGAAGCGACTCTTCGAAGAGTCCATGCAACTCAGAAAGATGAAGACACGCCTCCTATAGAGGCTATTATCACCCCGTTGGAGGCAGAGCTAAAGTTGGTTCGGTTAGAGGTACATAAGCTTGAATATTTTAACAGTGTCTCTAAGCGTGAAAAGATTTTATATGTCCCTGTGGTGAGAACATGTTTTATATGATGCAAATCTTGTTAGATTTCCAAGCTGCAAGACGACAATAGGGCACTGGATCGACTAACTAAATCTAAAGAAGCTGCATTACTGGAGGCTGATCGGACGGTTCAAATGGCATTAGCTAAAGCGTCTTTGGTTGATGATCTACAAAACAAAAACCAAGAGCTGATGAAACAGATAGAGATATGCCAGGTTACTCCTAAATACTGTTTACATTAGATATAATATGATCTGCCTATGATTCAATAACGCATGATGTATAGATGTCTGATTTCAGGAGGACAACAGAATATTGGACAAGATGCATAGGCAAAGGTTGGTGAGGTTGAAAAGTTGACACAAAGTGTACATGAACTTGAAGAAGCTGTGTTGGCTGGTGGGGCTGCTGCCAATGCAGTACGCGATTACCAACTAAAAGTACAAGAAATTAATGTAAGTGTCCATTACTGCTTCTGTAATGTTGCTCTAAGCCAGAAGTGTACAATAGCTAATGACTTATATGGAACAGGAAGAAAAAGAATTCTTGATCGCGAATTAGCTCGTGCTAAGATTTCTGCAAATCGGGTTGCTGTTGTTGTTGCTAATGAGTGGAAAGATGGGAATGACAAAGTAATGCCCGTAAGACAGTGGCTTGATGAGAGAAGATTTTTTCAGGCATGTAGTTGTTTATTTTAGCTTTCTGAGCCTATAATATTCTTTTATCACTGCTTGACAGCTAATTACGGTCAATTCTAAACCTCGTGTGTATGTATAGGGTGAAATGCAACACCTTAAGGATAAGCTGGCGATTGCAGAGCGGACTGCAAAGGCAGAAGCCCAACTAAAAGTAAGTCATAAACGAAACGCTGATGTGGCTCATTTGTCAAGAACCTTTTCTTCTTCAAAGTTGTTGGTTAATTTTATTAGTAATAGTATTATTGACCCTTAAATGAACTGATTGTATAGGAAAAGTATCAATTACGGTTCAAAGTTTTGGAGGAAAGGCTAAAATCTTCTCAAAATGGTACATCCTCTTGTCCATCAAAGGGAGGAGGTGTCAGCAATGGCATTTTACGACGCCAGTCTTTTGGAGGAGCAAATAGTTTTTCTAGGCCTTCATCAAATGGGTTGTCCCTAAAAAGAGCAAAATCACAAAAACAGTCGACGCAAATGAACGGTGCATGTGAAGTTCTTGAGCTGTCAAAAACCTTGTCAAACGTATCGGATACTAGTAGTGGACCACTGGATGGAGAGAATTCACTTTCTGATTCGAATGAATCAGATAAAGTCAATGACAAGACACATATCAAAGGATCAATAACTGCAAATGGAAATCAAACAGCCAAAGGTAAGCTGGAAAATGAAGATCATGTATCTGGAATGTTGTATGATATGCTGCAGAAAGAGGTTATAGCTTTGCGTAAAGCTTGTCAAGAGAAAGATCAGAATCTCAAGGACAAGGATGATGCAATTGAGGTACGGTTTAGACTAGCTTGGCTTTTGCCATAGATTAACCTCCAAAGTCTTTCTAAATAAAATTTTCTTGCTGTGGATTTGTTTAGATGCTTGCGAAAAAGGTGGAAACATTGAACAAAGCTATGGAAGTTGAAGGCAAAAAGACACGCAGGGAAATAGCTGCTATGGAAAAAGAAATTGCTGCTTTACGATCTGGGAAGGAACCGGATCATCGGTTTAGACGTGCCAATTCTACAAGGCTAGTTGTCAGTTGAATTTTATCTCCTTCAGAAAGGTAAATTCTCAACAACAACAAAAAAAAAAAAAAAAAGGGGGCAAATTCTCAATCTTTGGTATGTTTGCATAACATAGCTTGGATTACATATGTTGTGTGCTTAAGTATCTTCCATTAAAATCTCTCAGTCTGTTTGCACTATGTGGTGATAACTACGCAATACAATGCATGTAAACGTGTATTCAATTTCCTCTCGACTTTGTGTGTTATCATAGGGCACATAGTTTGCATCTTACCTTCGTCCTTGTATACGTGATCAACAGCATTTCCACAACGAATATACCGATGCTTTTGAAGTATCGATTGCATTTTTTTTAAGCTGCAATCTTGGACATTATGTCCTCTGTGTATAACGTGATCAACGAGATATTCACGTTGAGATATATAGAGCTCATGCGCAGTATTGACTGAATTTTCTTGATTTTGCAGGAATGCTCAGCAGTTATATATGAATACTGAAGAATCTTGTTTCTGTGTAGTAGAAGTGTTCATGTAGATATATCTTGATTATGTTAACTGCTATCTTGATTTTTATAATTATTTTCTTCTTTCTGTTTTTTCTTTTTTCTTCAAAGTTAAAGATGCAGATATATAACACGTCCTGTTTACAAAGTAGTCATACTATCAGTTTGAAAAATGGAGCATGTTCCGCATCTACATTTTGTATTTTGTATGAAGATGAAAAACGAATCTGCCCGAATCTATCAATTCAAGCTCGAGCTTGGCCCGTTTAGCAAAAACGAATCAAGCTCGAATGAACCCTCCTGTCTATGGCTCTGTAGTTTTATTCGTTTTCGTTATATCAAGCTTGTATGTGCTTATTCTTCAAATTTATGTCGTCATCAGAGGTGGCTATAGGAATTTCGAGACACGGGTTGGTAATTTATTCATTTAACAATTCTACTAAGTACTATCAATATGGTATATTAGTCAATAATCCACTTTTAATAGGTTCAACAGGGGATCTCGTAAAAGTATCATGACCCATCGTGGTGCTGGCTCAAATCTTCGTATGGCTTCGCAACACGTAACAATGCACCGAAAGCGTCACAAATCAACATAGGTAATCACAAGGCATCACGATTCATGAAAAACAACGTGGTTTTGAAATGGACACACAAATTCAACAGATGACCCGGTCGGTTTAAAAATGGCATTTATTTCCTTCAAAGGTGTTTGATGTCCGGAGAAATTATACGGTATATTTGGTAATATGTCTTGTTTGTTTTTATTATTGTTTTTTTCTTTTGCTTAAAGCTTCCGGTTTCCGGAACCCACTGATCCGACTAATCCGGAGTTCGGCTCAGGTCGTGACTGCATAGTCTAACTCTTACTCAGGGGTAATGCCTGATCAAAAGCTCTTTTAACATGATGCATCAGAGGAGAATCGAACTGGTGACCTCCCTAAGCATTCTAGTGAGAGTCATAAAGACTTTTCATCCATTTTTCATCTAATTCTTAATGCTTATAATAGTTTTAGTTACTTTTCTCCTATTTAAGTTTTAAACTTGATGTCAAAAAAAAAAAGTTTTGGACCATTTCTCGATTTGTGTGTGTCATCCTTGCGCAGGGGCCAAGGTACATCGATCTAGTGGTGAGCTAGACTATAACCTAACATGGAGACCACTGTTCGAACCCCGTTAGGAAAAAAAAAAAAGTTTTTAAACTTTGTTGTTGTCTCAAATAATAATAAAAAAATATTAAACATTGTAATGGAAACTTGTGAAAGGATCTATATGATGCATATTGTTATACTCCATCCGTCTTGAATTATATACTACATCCGGCACAAAATATAAGTCATTTTAGGTGTTACGTAGATTTAGAAAATTGTTAAATGACATAAATATTAAGGAGAAATGGCTAAAATATCCTTTGATTATCATTAATTAATGATTATAAATTATTGAAAAGTAGTTGAATTGTTAATAAATTAAGAGTAAGATAGAGAAAAGAGCAATAAATACTTCATTGGTAATATAGAATGACTTATATTTTAGCACAAACAAAAAAAAGATAAAGTGACTTATATTTTGGGACGGATGTAGTATTTTTTTTTTAGGAGAAATTGTCTATTAGGTATGTTTCTCAAAGATTCTTGTCTAAATGATAGGAATACTCAGGAAAGAAAAAAAAAAATAATTGGAAAGGACAATGATACTCTCTCCTTTCATTCCAAATCCTTTTCCCTTCCGCAAATCATTTTCATTAGGGACGGGGAAAACGAGGGGTGAAAAGGGAAATTTGAAATTTATTTTAAAGCCTGGGGTATTTTCGGTATTGCAGGTTACTTCTGGAGGAAGGAATCGTATAGTTGACATTATATAGACAAAAATCTTTTATAAAAATTTCTTTTTTATAAAAATTATATTTAATAAAAAAAAAAACTTTTAAGAAAATACTATATAAACAATTGTCTGAAAAGAATGTCCCATACCCTAATTGGTTGTCATTTAAGTGCTATCTATCCAGACTCTCGAGTGGGATGACCCGAATTCGATCCCCCATTCTTTAGATTAAAAAAACTTTCGTTCAAGTGGAAAAAAAAAAAAAAAAAAAACAACAATTGTCTTTTTTTTTTTTTAACTAAAAAGATTTACGGAGAAAAAGACACTTAAATTATTTTCAAAATTACCTTTAAAAGCCTCGGGCGAATATCCTACTGGGACTATGCGAATCGGTTGAGCATGCAACAGTTCCGTCCATTTTTATTTATTTTTGAATAAAAGAGAAAAAATGTTCATTTTGCACATGATACCTGTGAATGGCAGCGCCATTTAGTTTTTTCTTACGATTCTTCAATGCCTCTTGAAAGGTAAGGTGTCTCCTCTTCGTTTCAGATTTAAATTTTATGAATATTTTTCCGCTCGAATTTTATAGCCCGATCCTTCCCCAACATTTTTGCGTGTTTATGATTTTGTGTGTACTTTACAGTAAATTTTAGCTATGTTGAATGCAGAAATTGCTCTTGTGGAATAGTAGTTTTATGAAGATAGTTTGTTGTTAAATTTATTTGAATTTTTTTTGTACGATTGATTTGAACATTCTTATGTCTGGCGATTTCTTGCTCTGTTAATGCACTGTGATAGCTCGATTAGATTAATTAAAAATGGTTTCAAAATCGTTTCTTAGTTATTATTGTATTTTGGCGGTTATTTTTCTCTCTGCAATTGTATATAGTTACCTAACCAGCTCATTTATGAGTGAAGAAAATTTCACTTCAGTTCACAAGTAGTTTCTCCTCTGCAGAAAATTTTTTTTTTCATTTTTTTCTTACCTTCGGTTTTATTGTTTCTTCTTGATTCATTCCAGCTGATCCTTAAGATTTGGATCAGTTTCTTTGTTGTTTCGGACCTTGATTAGATTTCCAGCCTCTGAATACAATCGAATTTCTCATGGCTAGCACTAGTCAGTCCGCTGCTTCGGAAACAGAAACGGATGTTCCTTCAATCAGTCCATATTTTCTTGATCCGAATGAAAATCCCTCGCTTGTATTGGTACAACCTTCCTTGAATGGAAGCAGCTATCATACGTGGTCCAGAGTAATGCAAATGGCATTGGTGTCCAAAAACAAATTTGGATTTGTAGACGGTAGCATCCTCATTCCGAATAGAGATGATGCCGAGGAGGAGTTCCAAATGTGGGAACAGTGCAACAGTATGGTCTTGTTATGGCTTCTCAACTCGATTTCGTCATCTATAGCTCAAAGCATGATGCGGTTCAATACCGCAAGGGAGGTATGGAATGATCTTTATAAGAGATTCTCCCGTGGTGATTCTTTTCTGTTATATGACATATTAGAAGAATTGGATTCTAGTAAGCAAGGTGACCTAACTGTCACAGCTTACTATTCAAAACTGAAGAGTTTATGGGGAGAATTGTTAATAATGAGGCCTTTACCTGAATGTTCATGTGGCGCAAGTAGGGTGTATAAAGAATACTTTGATGAAGAATGTGTGATTCGGTTTTTAAATGGACTCAATGATACCTTTGCACCGGTAAAATCACAGATATTACTCTCTACTCCTTTGCCGCCTGTAAATCAAGTTTTTGGTATGGCTTTTAGGAAGAAAGACACTTGGCATATAGTTTATGGCATCCAGATAAGGTTGGTGTGTCAGTCCAAGCAGCTAATAAATCAGAAGGCTTTAGTTCAACTCATCAGCATCAGATTCAGTCCAATGGTTTTAAGAACAACAGTTATCAAAGCAGAGAATCAGTGCAATGCACATTTTGTGGGATTCTAGGCCACACTGAAGACGAATGTTACCGTAAACATGGTTTTCCTCAAGGTATGAGTGGTAGAGGAAGAAGATCTTCTAGCAAAGGTGGCTTTGTAGGCAGAGGAATGTCAGCAAATCGAGCTGAATTGCCAGAGTACACGGAGGATAGTCCAGTTGTAGGACCAAAAGTCACAAATGAACAGATAAATCAACTCCTGAACCTGTTGAACTCCACACAATCAAGCCATGGTTCTGTCTGCTAGTTCTGGTAAAGCTAACACTCTTGATGAAAAGTCTTTGAACTCATTTGAAAACATTTGGATTATAAACGTAGGTGCATCTGATCACCTTACATGCTCCTGTCATTCCCTCTCCCATTCCTATGCAATTCCAGACACTCATGTGCATTTACCAAATGGCAACACTGTTATAACAAATAGAAAGGGTACTGTGTGAAGTAAAGACTATTCGAGTCTTCATAATGTCGTCTTAGTAATTGCATTCAAATGTCACTTAGCAAGTTACTGTCCACAAACTTATATTCAGCTACCTTTACATCTCACACTTGTTTCATGCAGGATAATACATCCAAGAGGATGATTGGCTCAGCTTAATCTTCAAATGGGCTATATCATCTTTAACCCAATGATTCTATAACTCCAGTAACAAATTCCACCAGCAGCTCTCAGATTTCTTCAATAAAATCCTTCTCTTTCCATTCAGCAGATGAAGCCTGCAAATGGTGCCTTAGACTAGGATATATGTCCCGTAAAGTAGTTCCAATGTTAAGAGTGTTTTCCCATACTTCTTGTACTGCCATCTAGCAAAACAGAATAAGCTTACATTTCCCTTGAGTAATTCCAGTACTTTAGCAATTTGGAGGCCTTATAGGCACCCCACTGTGTCTGGGACACAAAATTTCATGACAATTGTGGATGATCATTCTAGGTTCACTTTTACAAATGTTCTGCAAATTTGTTGAAAATCACTTCTGTTAAGCGTAATTTGTCGGCTAAAACAGATGAATGGTTATGCAAATAAATCATGACATTTGTATACCCTACAAATTGGAGCACTAACTAGATTGAAATGGTCATTTACATGTGGATGTAGACAAGAATAAACAATCTATCTAAGAACTATCTTAGATTTACAAATTCTAGGCTCCCTTACAATATTCGTACCGTGTAATGTATGCCTACAATGTATTTACAAAATATTGAACTCCTTGAGGTTTTTCAAAAATATTTCTCCAACAGGAGATCCATCCTTAACAAAAACAGCTGGACTTCCTATTGGTGCTTCTATCAAGGCTTCAATACCTTGAGAATATACTTTTCCTGTCCAAATATGCTTCCATGAGCTGTTTTCTCTTCCCATTGGGAAATAAGCTTTAATTATTTTCTTGCCCTTGTCAAGAACAGGCACAACCAAGATCTCAGTTCCCACTAGGAATTGCTCGTAGGTGAAGCTATGAACACGTTCATCGTCTGGATAGTGGATGAATGGGTAACGGCATACAGGTAGTCCCTTCTGAGAGGCTTCCTGTTTTTATTAAATTAAAGTGTTGATTTTAGGCATTATGGTTAAATAGGAACATCATACTTGTATCGAGTTTTGGATAATCAAATGAGTACCTTCACCAGTTGAATTCTGTAAAATTTCCATGCTTTATATATTTTTGCTAGACGTGCAAAGTGTGACAAAGTCTTGTGGTTGGAGTAGAACTGACTGTTGCAAGAAGGCTTGTTTCCCTGATGAGATAATGGAATTTATTAATTTCATGTAATTTAAACCACAAGAGAAAACTGCCTGTGATGGGGGCAATGTAGTCACTTACTTCATGTGTTCGAAACACTGTAGTGAAAGCATTTAGCTCCATCCATCTGAAGAGCAATTCTTCACTTCTTCGGTAACTGAAAAATGGTATGTTTACTGTGGTATAGCCACCAATGTCGCTATGGTTTAATGCATAACCGGAAAGTCCTCCACTTAGCAAGCCTACCACTGCACTCTTTATTCCATCATTCATTTGCCAGCTTACCATTTGATCCCCTTCCCAGAATAGTGTTGCCCATTTTGGGCTTCCCCTGAAACCAGCCCTCATGAAGAAAACCAAGCTGTTTTCTTGGTCTTCTCCATCCTGTCTTACATGGGAATTTTGCCACTCCTCCATGAACTCCCGATTTACTTTGGCCCATAGTTCTGGATATCTGTTATGTGCAGCAATTGGATCTTCACCTGCAAAGGTAGGATTTTAAATCGTTAATGGTATTTACGCAAGTTCGAGAAAAACAGTGTTTCTACAAAAGGAATGTGATCAACCTGAATAGAGGCAGGCATCGACTGGCAAGCCTTCACCGAAATCGGCCATCCATCCCCGGACACCTTCGTCCACCATTTCACGCAGAATTTGCTTGAACCATGGTGCTGTTGACGGATGCGTAATGTCCAACATGCCAACATCAAAAGCAGTGTTTGGAACCATGTAGGGTTCTCCCTTTTTGTCTTTGACTAAAATGTCCAACTTTTTTGCCTCCTCAAAAAGATGTCTCCTGTATTGTGGTTTCTTATCCATCTTGATCATTGAAAAGATAAAAAGGTTCAATTTAGTACAAGGAAGAAAAACTGTAAAAATGCTTATGTTGCAAATAGTTGTTGACATGAGTATACTGTATACAGGTTGCAGATGAAGATATATACCGGAGCTAGACAAGGGTTGCAGTAAGTCATCACTTTTATGTCATGAGCTTTAAAATCTTCAACTAGTTGTTTCCATCCACCATACCTTGTGGGATCCACCTCCCAGTTCCACCAAAGTTGTGATCCGATAACTGTCTCCCTTCGACCTACCCAATCCTACAAAAAAACTCAACTCTGTGAATTCAAACATGGCGTCCTTTCTGTGTCTCTTTAAGAAGCATGTGATTTGCCTAGCATTTAGAGTTACAAGTCACCGAAAAGGACTAAAGTAAGAGGGTGGATCTTATACTGTGAATTTGGTGCAGTCATCCCTTTTGTGACCTTTTACAACATTAAAACACAAGTGTTTTGGATTTGATATGTAAAAGCACTCAGTATCTCTGACAATTTTAAGATGCACCTTTTAAGCACTCGTGTTTCACATTGTAATAGATCACTACACCGAAATCACAGGAGAGGATCCAGATTTCTAAAGTAGAGCTCATAATAAGGAACTGTAGGCTTGTTGATAATGTGCTTTTGGTTCTTTGTCTGTTTAGTGCTATAAATTGATAGGAAGCTGAATGATGGACACTACCTGAAGCCAGAATGCTGATACTGGGACATCATAATCTTGCAGTTCGTTCCAGATACTGCGCACCATATCTGTTCCCCCCTGCATACCAACTACGGCGCCTGAAATTATCCACTCAGGAAGTTGTTGAGGTCTTCCAATAGCTTCTGTGAATGCTTCAATTATCTCAGAAGGTGAGTTGCCATGAATAATTCTACCTTGAACCGAGTCGCTGTATATCTTGAAATCCATGGAGATGTGTTAGCCTCTGTTTCATTACTTCATTAATGCAAACTTTCATGTCCACCACTTCATGTTATTTAAGTCCCAACTAGAGATTGCTCATAAGAAACAGTTAGATTGTCTGTTTTATACTCGAATTTATCTAACAAGACTAGACTAGACAATAAAATTTGGCTCGTGACAGAATATTACCTGTATTTGGACTCTATCATGTTTGGTCATATCAAAGATTGAATAACTGTACCCTTCAAGATAAAGGGACTTCATCTTTGATGTCATGTAGTAAGGTGATGGAGCATAAGTTGTACTCCAATCTCCTCCTGCCCTGCATTTAATATACAAAACTTTCTCTTAGCCACTTGTCTTTTTTGAACTAAAGGGCAACCGTAAAAACCCACAAGTCAAGGGCTTGAACCGTAAACTAGCCTTGTAATGCATTACATCGTTGTCCATCCATTACTATCATCTTTCACACATACACACCTCTACCATGTGAATCTTACTGTGTGAAAGATAGTAAAAATGGATGAGCATGATGTATCCACTTGATACAACCTTCGTATAACGGTTGTACCATACTACGCCTTCTGTGGAGCCCGCATAGGCTAACTTTTTTTTTACTGATTTATGTAAACAGGAGTTCTTAAAGATCATTTTTGTACCTGTAGCTAACCAAGTTAGCTGCAAATGTGATAGGTTGGTCACCTCTTCCAATTCCTTGTTCTTGCACAAAAATGGGTACCCTTTTACCTTTGAAGTCCATGTGTGAAAACTGCTCACCAAAACCATAAAATCTCTCGTTTCTTTCACTCCCATACGTAAGATAAATCCTATTGAATTCCAAACTTTTCGGAGCTTTCATTACTGTATTTTCTTGTTCAGCTGTTACTACTGATTTCTTCTTGAAGAAAAGCCACCCGACTTTACGTCTTCGAATCCCATTTAACTTCCTTGAAAATCCTCTGTAAGTTCTTGGAGAAACTCTAAGCTGAATTTCTACATTGGGTTTTCCAAGCTTCACCTGAAACCCAATTTGACTGCTACTTTTCTGATCAAACATAATCCAATACTTCACAAAAGCAGAACACTCTTCTACTAATTCATCACAAGTTGAGTTCTTCCCTTTCTTGTTGCTGATAAGCTTTCCTGCTACAATCACTCCATTTTGATTTACAAACGACGAAACCTCGTTATCGTTCGTGCCGTCTAGATCATCGAAATCGTCTTCATTTTGGACAACTTTTATGTAATCTATAGTTTGATGATCACACACCAATTGTACATTCTTGTCTTTTACAACAAATGATCCTCTGCTTTCTTCAACCTCAGTCTCTGCAACCGCGGCGGACACGAAAGCATGGCCGGGAACGGTGTACCATATGTACTTTGTAGGCTGTGAATTTGGTGATATGGAAAGAGACCCACCATCTTTTGATGACCAATTTAACTGGAAATCATCGCCAATTGTGTAGATCTTGTTTGAAGGTAGTGTCTGAGAATTAAAGAACAATTGGCCTTGTAGAGAAGAAATAGTTGATTTTGAAGATGAAGGGAAGGGATTGTTTATGTGTTTGTTGTGTTTCTTCGTGATCTTGAGGTTTGACATTGTCGGGATTTTGAAAACTCACCGTTTATTTTTATTACTTGTGTGTGTTTTTCTGTGTATATATACACATTTTTATATGTATGTATCGATATGTATATGCATCTGTATATATATATAGGTTCAAGATTGACAACTGTCAAAGATTATGTTGGTTCCTGGAGCCTGGAGGCCTAGAGAAAGTTCTTATTCGTTGAGGCCTGGAGTTAAATGAAAGGAAAATATATGCAGATTCTTTTTACAGTAGTTTTACGGTGGTCCAGGACCACCATGTCATACTTGTCTTCCAATTGGATTTCTTAAAAGATGGGCAAATTTGTAAAAGCAAAAGATTTATATTTTACTGGTACATTGGGCGTGTGTTTTTTTGATTTTATTAGTCCGGATCACTAAGTCATACTTTGGCCCAACACCACCATAAAATTTCCGTTCTTTTTAAGTGCTTTCGTAAAAGAGTCCTCAACTTGTTTTTTATATTCTAGAAAAATATGAGAAAATATAATTTCAGGTCAATATAACACCTCTTATTTCATTTTAAGTCACACAAGATCTGACATTTTTTAAATAAAGTGTAATTATGTAAAAAAGAAAGTGAAATTTGCAGCACGCCCGACAAAAATTCCACGGTGCATGTGATGTTGTTGAAGCAAAGTAAAAAAAATATATATTAGGGGAGAGAGATTCCACGGGCATGTGGGATTTTTCACCGGGCCCGTGTAAATTTGTGAATTTCTTTTCTCTACATTATCAGAGGAGATTTAAAAAAATGTCATTCTAACACGACGCAAAATGAAATAAAGGTGTTACGTATATATCGACGCGAAATTATATTTTCTCGAAAAATATCTCTAAATGCTTGTAGTATAGGGATAAAGATTTACTCCCTCCGTTTCCACAATAACTGAGGCAGTTGTGAAAGTAATTTGTTCCATTTTATATGAGGCAATACATTTCCCAATACAACATTTATTGTGTTTTTACTTGATCTACCCTTATTTATTACACTATGAGATATAAAAAAAATGTCACATTAATTATATACAAGGACATTCTAGTCATTTCATTATAAAAATTAATGCATTAACTCACATCCTTAATATGCGTGATTTTGACAACAGCCTCGGATAAATTGAAACAGAGGGAGTTTATTTATTTCAACAATAAGATATGTATTGAAAATCTCTTGCACATTGATTGATCAATGAGTTATGATCTTCAATTTAAATCATTCATGAACCTTCTACACAACCATCTGGACAGTTAAAAAATTTGGAGAAAAGGAAATAAATTAGAAAAGAAAATAACTACGGGACTTCGATTAGGGTCGCCACCTCCAAATTCGACCAAAAGATTTCGTACTTGGATGCATTTTGACCGGATATACATTCAGCTAGGTTCATCTGTATGAATTTTGATTATTAAACTGGTCAATAAGAGTCAATTTCATATTTTGAATTTGTTTTGATTATTAAACTAGTCAATTTCAATAATGAGATATTTTGAATTTACATTCTTATGGAAAAAAAAATTAAAATAATGTTCACATTTTATTGAATTTCATTTGCGAGCAAGAAGGCGTGTTACTTGACCACAATTTGTTTCTTTTTCCACAGGCACAGCAGTTCAAAATTCGATGGAATACGTACTTGGACGCTTTTTACGGCACATTCATTCTTCTCTTTTGTCCCTATGAATATAACCACGAAACTAGACGCAATTCTGGCAACTTCGGTGAAGAGTAAATAAGTAGAAGTAACAATGATATACAAACAAAAATTTACTCAAATTAACTCACCAAAAAAAATAAAAAATACTAATAATGATACAGGCTTTGCAGGAGAAGGGGACTAACGGAGGTCGGACTAGCATATCGCCTCATGTCATTCTCTCACCAACATATTAATAAATATTGTAAGAAAAGATCAAACGTTAAAAACTAGGAGCCCCACTTTAAGATCTAAAACCGGACCTAAACCTCAAATGGGAGGTCGGCTCGGCTAGTTCTCCAGTCCATCACAGGTCGGCCAGGGCGTACCGGAGTTCAGCTACTGCAGCTCGGGCCTCAAAACCTAAAAGACTCGACACAGGTCGGCATGAGTATTCCTTAGATGGAGTAGCCCACGTGCACAATATAACAGATAAACATAGAAAGAGTCATCAGCCATAAAGGCTATGATCCTATATTCAAAACTGCCATGATTGCAGGAGGTTAAATCGTAATTATCCATTCCATAAGGGAACACGAAATGAGAGTCCAACAAGGACCCGGCCCATGCAAGAATAGGACATAAGTCTTTCTATATAAACAATCCTTAAGGAATTATGAGAGATTTGATTCATGATTCATATACATGATACATAGGCAACTTGAGATTCAATATCCCAGGCTCAGTCTAAATCACCACCAAACATCACCGTTCACATCATTTCCAGTTTTTAAATCTTGATCAAATTGTCATTAGGTAAAACAGACCCCGAAATTATATTCAGGCGAGATCCAACATCGTTGGGGACCTACTCAGTTGCTTTGGAGGGTACCTTCTGCAGGAGCTGGATCATTGGTATTCTTTGGATGAGGATTACTGGCGCCAACGTAGCTGGGTAGACTGGCTCAAGTCTATGGACCGGAATACATTTTATTTTCATCATAAGGCTGTTGGATGTAGTGTCCGAAAGACAATTTTTGTAATTGTTTTTATCATTAATAAATGACAGATTTATTCTCATCTTATTATTTGTTTCGTGCTCATAAGTAAAACACTACTGAAAATCACAAGTTGTATCATATGTAGTCATATAACTTAGTGTGTGTCACACATGAGGATTAAGTTTATGGTGATACAATTGAACTATTAGTCCGTGGTAAACTTAATCAAAGTTTATGGTCTAATACACCCCCTTGACTATCATAAATGCAACAATTGTGGAGTAAATAAAAATGGTTGGATTGATATAAATTAGAGGTAAGATAAGAAAAATTGTTCATTAATGCTCTCCTGGTGACTTATATTATGGAACCAAAGTAAAAAAAGCTAAGATGGCTTATATTTTGGACCGGAGGTGGTACCTGTCTAATTATTGTGTTAATCAAATCTGGATTTTTTATAATAAAATTTGAAATACTATTTCTAACAGTGATGTACATCAGTCTATGATTATTGCATTAAAATAACTTTGAAAACCGAGAAGTCATTTTCGACCATTGAGGTGCATATACTCTAGGTGACATGCACAACGTTGTCAGACACATTTTCGATCGACTACATGTTGAACACACTTTACAGACAAAATAATGTTTCCTTGATTTTTATAAGTACGGGGAGGTGGGGGGTTGTGTGTGTGTTTAACCTTTCAAACCTCAAAGACAGAGTTTCAAATTCCAAAATCTCCCAGCAATGCGTGGCGAGTCTCGACATTGAGATTGCCCAACTAAAATCACCCCAACACAACTCTAAACAGACAGTGCCTGAGTAGGCTTTAATATATAAAGAAGAAGAATAAGAAGAAATAAAAACAGATACATCCCATTAAAATGATAGTTCCACATAAATGTTCCACAGAAAACACGCCAAGTAAACTTAATTCGTGTGTATTGTGTGGGAATTATGTGGAACTTTGGCGTTTATGATCGCTATTGTTAAAAAGTCGGCTTCCACTGTAGTTAAAGAAGAAAGAAAACAGAGCTAGTTGTAGTTGTTGACACTAGGGTTTGGGAGAAGAGAGCTGCCTCATATTGAACTTGGACAATTCCTTGTACTTCTCTACCACCCCTATCAAGCACACCGTCTGCAACAGTACAAATTCAAAAACCCAAAATATCATCATCTATCATCAAAATAGAAATAAATTTCAAGGTATTATCTCCCTACTATATTATATCATATTCAATTTTCGTGTTGAAGCTCGATCAAACTGGCAGGAAGGTACGTAGTTGAGGAGATTTTTTTGAACTCCCAAGTCCCAAGCAAACAACGCATTCAAGCAGATTGAATCGATATATTCAGGAGGTAGTCTCTGTTCTACGGACTGAAAAAGGTAGGAACATGTTCTTACCTTGCAAATCTGGACAATTATATGCTTATCTGGATTGCTAAGATCTACACTGTGTGGTTGTGGAACAGATTTTGCCACTGCATTTATGATTTTCATTCGATCGATGCCAGTATTTGCACGTGCTTCGTATAGTACAGCAAACTGGAAACAAAAAGCAATCAACTTTTTTCTCAGCAACCAAAGCATGAGCAAAGCAAACATATTACACCAAAAGTACAGCAACTATTTAGACTGGACACTGATCAAAGGGAAATTCTATTGTGCATTGTCCTTCATGAAGAGATTGTTTCCATCCAATCAAAACATGACACATGGCATCAAATACTATGTAAACAAGCTAATAAACAAAGTAGGCCACCATAAACACACAAAAATCAAGCCATGTGTCATGTTTTGATTGGCAAGAAGTAGATCCCCACATTTTAAAACAATAGAATTTCCCCTGATAAAACTCAAACTAGCAGCAACCTACCATATATGAACCCTAAAAAAGTAAAATCATCAGAAAAGAAAATGATAGCCGTAACCTTGTGAGGGCGCTCAGTCTCCGTAGGGAAATGTTTTTCTACTAGGGGCTTCATTGCTCTTGTAATTTCCTCTTCAGATGCATAACACGTCAACTCTATAGGTAGCACCCGTAGCATGAACCTAATGGCCATGCATATGCTTACTCACTTTTGATACAACCCTAGTACACAAAAGTAACAGCATACTGCTTAAAAAAAGCTTGTCTTAAAGACGAAACGTACCTAGAAATGTGCTTTCTCGTAGAGGCAAGGGAGGACATGATATGTAGTGCAATATCCTTTGGACCGGGATCACCATCTATCTTACGCATCTGAATAAAAATGACTCCATTGCAACCTGAATCAAGTTTGCTGAAACGCCTCTGTTTTTAGCCCAGAAGTGTGCAACCACGAAATTGTCAATTTAACAACAAATTCACAGGCTTAAAAAAACCATGAGAATGCAAAAGCCACAAAAGTTAGTCCACAACCAAATGCAACTGCCCAAAATTGGACATAGAATATTCATCTTACAACCAATAAACATTAGAAGGCAACATCTACCTCCCATTGTTCGATGGCAAAGTTTTTCCACTAATGTTTTTCGACCAAAAGGTAATATACAATGACAACACATATTGTACCCTTTAAGGAAAGATGGGCTATAGAGTAAAGATCTAAGCTATTGTACCCTTTAAGGAAAGATGGGCTATATGGGTTATGACATCTGAAGTTTCAAAAATATCAACATTCGCCAGCAGGAGACACCAATACTCAAAGTATACCCATAAAACTTTAACCTTTGTCAAAACACAGATTGGCACCTTACAGAAATATTGTAGAGGGCATAACGTACGAAAAGTTTGAACCTATGTGACATTCCAACTAAGATATAATAGTGCCACCAGATGGCCAATAATAACGCAACGTCGATGTTCTTCCAAATAATTGGATTTGACACCAATTTCCAAATATTGTAGGACACAAAATAAACCAGTCCACAATTTCATCAAGAACTATAATCAAGATCTGTAAAGAAACCAGGTTGTTTTCTACAAGGAAAATAAAACAATTGAAGAAAAAAAGAAATCTTTTCAACTCCAATGAAAGAATGAAAATAAAAAAAACTCGCAATATGCAAATCGTAGCAGCTGTTTAATACTCACCTTACTCTTGTCACCCAACTCAGCTAATTCAGCTTCAATTAACTTGTCAATGGACTTCTCTTCAACCTTAGTGCTCTCAGAATTAGGGCATGCAAGTGCTACAGTTTCCACACGGTGTTTCTTGCTCGGCGGCTCCTCATCAGCTACTTCGTTGTCATGGATGCAACCTTCCTTCTCATCATTATGTTTTTCTGTTTTTTCTTCTTCATGAGTCTGGTCATCTTCCTTCTCAGTTTCTAACTTCTTGTCAGACAAAGCTCTAAAGTTTCCTTCCCCCACGTCTTCACTAACAGAATTATCTTTGAGCTCAATGCTACTTGTGGCTTTATCCTCACTTTCCTCGGTGCTCTTATCTTTGACCTCAATGCTACTGGCAGCTTTATCCTCACTTTTCTCAGTGCTCTTATCTTTGAGCTCAATGCTACTTGCGGCTTTATCCTCACTTTCCTTGTTGCTTTTTTCGTCATCCTCATCTTCGTCCTCACTGCTGTCAGAATAAACAAATTTAGTTTTCTTATTTCCTGGCAGTTTCGATGGTTCTGCAGATTGTGGATTTGGCTTTTCTCCTTGCACTAACTCTTCAAAAAACTGCACCATCCAGAGCAAGGAAAAGTAAAGTTTCTAGCTTTTAACGGCACATAGAGAAAAACAGTGGCAGGGAGGAGGAAGGCAACTACTGTTAAACCCTCATATAAACATGTCATGTCACCTTGAGCTCACAGCATGATGTCTACTTAATATATTCAAACAGTTTTAATAGATTCTTTGAGGATCAACAGAGGAAAAAAATATTAAAATCAAAATAAAAAAACCCAATTCAATAAGGAAAAAAAACACGGCTTTATATTTAAGAGAACATTTTACTCTGGCGGTCTGGCCCCGGAACAAACACAGTTTTACATGTGAAAAATAAAGCATAGAACAATGAAAGTTCCTTTTTTTATTAACAGAATGCAAACGAGAGTCGATTCGAAGGAAAAAGGAAAGAAAGTAAAAACATACAGAGTCTAAGACGTTGAGGGCTTCCTGAGCAGCTTGGAATTCACGGCCACCATCACAAGTTATGAAGAACCCTTGAACTCCAGGCCTTAATGGGTATGAACCCTTCTTCACTGGTTTCTGAAAAAATCGGGAAGCAACATGAAACAAATAAAAAATCAATTCTGGAAAAAAAAAATAGAAGAAACATAGAGAGTGAAGTTACATTGTGAGGAAGAAAAGTCTTCCTCTTCTTGTTGCCATTGCTTGCTTTCGATTTGGTATCGGTAGCCATCGGAGGGAGGGAGGGGGAAGTGAAAACTCCTAAGAGAAAGTGCAGCGGAATAAAATAAGAATTAATAAAAATAAAAAAAGGTAAAGGAAGGAGGTGAAAATAGGGTTGTAGCCTATAAATGATCAAACGCAGCCGTTTATGTTTTATCCATCAATTGTTTTTTTTTTTTTTTTTTTTTTTTTTATAATAAAGAAATGAAACTACGTTTGTGTTTGTTTTCGTTGATGTTTTTTTTTTTTAAGTTTTGTATATCACTTCATCAATTATTTTTTAAAATTTTCTCATCAATCATTATTTTAATTACAAATAAAAAATATTAAATTATCTTTCACCATTTCAATTTATCTATTTTATTATTTTTTTTACCATTATTTTATTCATTATACTATCTTATTTTAATTTCTCTCACCAAACATTTCTTTATTTACACAAATTTTAAAAAAATATTTTAACTTTCTAATCATTACTTCAATTATTTTTATTATATTTTATTATCCACTAGCATATAAAAAAACCTCCAAAATAAACTTCAACCCAAAACAAACGGAGCCTCTGTCTCACAACCGGTAATTTTATAGTAATCCATTTCAAAGTAAATGGACCACAGTATCGGCGTTGTGGCTAATAAGAACTTTTCAAGAGGTGGTTTTCCTATAAAGATGGAGCGCTGCAAGTATATCCTTAATTAACTACTTTACCGAGACCAGCTAAATCATACCTGTACGGGGACAGGGATAAAATTTGCAGTCTACAACATATAGTCGATATAATAACCAACGTTGCTCTTTTTGGGACTCGATCGCAGCACCTCATTGTCCTGAGACCTCAACTTCACTTGGTCTAAAACTCATTGGTAAGAAAACTACTACTGTATTCGAGGCTATGGGTGTGCTCGTTGACCATCAATGAGCATGTCAAACCACTTTGAGCATTCACTCAAGAGTCAAGGCCTTGAATCTGGGGCAGCTTTGAGGCCAACCTATATTTGCATGAATAACAAGCCGGCAATAATATTGGCCAACAATAAGCATCTTTAACCCAACAGCAATTCAATAAGTTGTTGTAAATTTTTACTCCAATGAAGAGGCAATTGATGCATCAAATTGGTGGGGGAGAGGATTTCTCCGTCTAATTTGATGTTGAAAGGGAGTAGCCGGCAACCCTTTTTTTTTTTTTTTTTTTTTTTTTTTTTTTTTTTTTTTGGGAAGGAACACAACATTTTTTATTTATCTTTTGGTCAATTTCTTTTATAATCTAATTCAAATTCCATTCAACCCCTAGTTGTTTACAATAATTGTATTTCATGTATGCAATAATTTTTATAACCAATAAAAAAATTTATAATTTTTTTTGAAGGGAAATTTTTTCATAAGTTAATTATATCATTTAAGCTATTAATATAAGTATAATAAAAAAAAATTATAACTAAATAATAATACTACCATGTTTTTAATATATAATTGGAGTTTAAGATAGAATATTCCAAGAATATCTTTTTTGATGTTAAACTGTTGGAGTTGATGGAAAAGATTTGGTGTAAAACTTACACCAAATTGATGATTTGGGGTAGTATTTGCCGCCAACGGCTGCAGATGCTCTAACATTGGCCAAGAATCCACTCCTCTACAATTAATTAATTCAATTAAAAATAATAAATATAAATTGAATGGACATGTATTCGACCTGGTTTAACAACAGCTACCCAATATTTATGAAAAGTTACGACCACATGTGGGCTACACTCGTTCGGTGAAAGATTGCACCAATAAATTGAAAGACTATTTCTTCTCTATATAAGCAATGCCTCACATAATGAAATATTCATTGTTTTCATGTGTTAAAAAATGTTGTTAAAATTCTTTTTTTATAGCGCTGAAAATCTACGAAATCACATGCACGTGTATTCACTAATAATGCATATTTCGAAGTCATAAGAGAGAGATTATAAACCATGCTCGGTTCGCCGCTTCTAATTCCGTTAAGTGTCGGCCGCTCCATGACCGCCCGCTTAACTGTCTCGGACCATTGAGCACGTCTTCAATGACTGCCCAATCAACTCCCCCACGAGGGAGCCCTATAAATAGATCATCTCCTCCAACATCCAGTACTACGTTACGATAGCTTGATCCATTACAATACAATTGTACGTAAGCATCTTATTCTGTATTGACCCAGTTGTAATTCTTCAACAAGACCACGGTTATAGCGATTGGATTATCCTCAAGAAGTCCAATTACCCGATTCCATAAGTGACGATTTTGAGTATCGTCATTATTCATAATAATAATAGTGTTATATAAACAAATTGGATAATATTTAACTCGACCCGATTGAGTTTAGATTACTAAACTAACAATATATTCAATGACAATGACTATAAACGGGGAGAGCATATCATTAGGATGGTGGTGATGACATATTCCATTGTTTTTTATTTTATTTTAAATTTTCTAGATACGATATGTTACACACACCCTAATT
This sequence comes from Gentiana macrophylla, assembly GCA_026214975.1. Lineage (NCBI taxonomy): Eukaryota > Viridiplantae > Streptophyta > Magnoliopsida > Gentianales > Gentianaceae > Gentiana > Gentiana macrophylla. The sequence continues at coordinate 41,618 of JAOBSW010000538.1, forward strand.
ACGCTCTCTATGAGGATCGAACCAGTGCCTCCACGCCAAGATATAGTTACAGTTAAATAATTAAGCTCTTTAGTAGATGATCTTGAGATCATATTTCATTGTTACCCCGATTCCATAAGCTCTATAGCCGACTTTCAAACCACACCGGTCTGTTGTGATAGACAAAAGCGCACGAGTAGATTGTATGTCATGCATCCGAAAAATTGAATATGACCCATATCCGGTCCAGATTTTAAACCATTATCTGAGTTACAGACATTTCCCCTTTCCAGCCACAGAACACAGACCGGTAACCCTAATCAAAACCCAAATAAGAAAAAAAATTGAACTTTAAATTGCCATTTCGTTGGAATTGATTGTTTGAATCCAATTCAAGTTCGCAATAAAGTAATTTCATGTTCCAAGGATATTTTCTTCTCTAATTCCTTTTTTTTATTTTTTTTTTATTACATTTCGGAGATGAGATCCTCACGACGGAGCTATTATCAGTTTTTCCAAATCGTACCAGCATGTTGAAGTTACACAGTTGATAAAGTTGATTTTTTTTTAAAGTTCTTCCCTTTGATGTTTAGGTGACAATTATTTGTTAAATTTAGGTTCTGGTGATTGGAAATGGAGTCGGATACTAAATCTTCTCCGCGCAACCACGACGTTGATGTCAACACAAGCCCTACGTTTCGGAAGCTGACGAGTGATGCTGGCAGCAGAAAGTACAGGCGTCGATCTCCAGTGGGTGGATCATCTTCTTCAGATGGTAAAATTTTGATGTTCTTACTTTCTCATATGTTACAGATGAATGGAATACGTTTCTTGTTACTGTTGTGAGTTATAACTAATCTATGATTTACCTTTTACAATGTATTTCTCCTGATGTTTTAGCAAGGACGAACTACCAGACCAGCAGAGCATGTCATGTGTAGTGTAGCAGGAAGGAAAAAAAAACATTTTCCATTTATGTATATGTCACAATATGGACGAATGAAAAGCTCCTGGATTACGATTTCCGTTACAGCATGGAGTTCTGAAGTTGAACGGTTTTGCTTAGAAGGGGGTTCATGTGGTGGGAGGGAACTATTGTGCATGGAAGCATCCACATATTCAAGTCTGGGGTGGGTCAGGACATTCGGCCCAGTTAGAGAAATTTTATGTTGATCATTATTGGCCAATTGAGTGATGATGGTGTCCTTACATTTGATTTCTGACCAATTGAGTGAAGACAACTCAGGACGAAATCCCCGGATTATCCAATTCACTTAATCTCCCCGTTGTCTTGATTTTATTTGGCATTGAATTGTTTTGAATATTGATTGACTTGTGACAATATGTTTGCTATTTTAAGTTGTCACTGTTGGTTGGGTGGAGGTTGAGTTAAACATGTAACAGTGGATCTTAACTATAGGCTCACGTACTTTTCAAAAATAAAATAAAATTATAGGCTCACTTGCCACTTTTGGTGTGAGCTCACCATGTACTAGATTACATTTGGCAAATTTGGCTATGTGCTGATGTTTCTTTGTTTCTCATGTGGTTGCTCTACTGATATTTCTGTGTTTGGGTTCGTATTTCTATCTTATGTTACATTAAAACAAGTGATACTGCTGAAGAGCTTATTTGTTATCTATGAAGGCATCTAAGATGCTTCGAAAATACCTTAAAATTTTCTGTCAGTAGCAATAATATCGACTCAACATATGTTTAGTGTTGTTTTGAATGAGTGCCATTCATATTTTGATGTTTCTGGTGGGCTGAAACACAAAAGATGTTACTGGTTGTTAAAGGTCCAGTTAATGTTGTAGCCTTTGTGTATTGTTTGGAACTGAAAGCCATTGAACTAAACAATCAAAGGTGACCTTACAAATGTGTTTTAGCATGTGTTACGTTTGACATGATCCTGTGAGCTTTGAAGCAATTTGTGGGCAACAGTTCTCATATCCTTGTGTCCTTAAAGATTCTAATTGGATAGGCTCTAGCTGGCTTTGACTGTATGATGGATTTATCATGTGATCATTTTTTTTGAGTGTTAAACTCCAATTCTGTCTTTGAAGATAATTCTAGCATGAAATCGGAGTCGATCATTTATGCGTGGTTTACAATATGATCTTTGTTTTATGAATGCAGAAATTCCTAGTCATGAACGCATCTCCAGTCCACCTGCAAAGAAGAAAGACCATGAAAAAGCTACTGATGATAGGAGAAGGAAAGATGGAGAGCGTGACCTAGATAGGGATTCTAGAAGGAACCAATCTGATCGGGGTGGCAACTCTTATAAGCATTCTGAACGTCAGTCTTCTAGGAGTTCACATGGTTATCACAGGCAAGATGATTATCGTAGGCGAGATAGATATGGGGATTATGGTGATAAAGATTATTCTAGATCTTCTAGACATTCTGATTACCCCAGGAAGGAAAAAGAAAACCCTTCTAGAGGTTATGAGCGTGATTATGACAAATACTCACGAGATAAGTCTGAAAGGTTAACTGACAGAAGCTCTGGTAGAGAGAAAGAAAGTTTGTCTCGCGAATATCAAGAGTACAGAAATAAGGATTCATCATCTGATAAAGTTGGATCGGGACGTCAGCATAGAAGTTCCACCTCTGAGGATGTCAAAGCTGAGGAAAGAGAAATCTATAAGGCTAAATCGGATAACGAGGATAAAATAGTCTTGCAAAGGAGTTCGGGAGATTACAAACATGATCATTCTCATTCTATTGAAGATTCTAGAAGCCACATAATTGAACCAACTTCTACGAGGGATAGTCGTCGTGACAAAGAAACAAACCGTAGTGACAGTAAGTCACTGGTAGATGAAAAGTATAGCAAACAAGAAAAGTATTCTGATGAAAAGGACAAGTACAATGAGCGGCATCGCAGAGAATATGGTGAGCAACATGATGATAGAGGAAGAAATTATAGTAAAGACCAAGACAATGCTACCAAAAAGCCCAAGTTATTTAGCTCGAAGGAGGCATTGGAAGACAGTAGAGATGGTACTCATAACCTTTTCCCCTATCTGCATTTTGTTTTATTTCTGTCGCCTGTTTTCACATCAATCAATATCATAGCCTTTGGTTAGTTTTTGAAACAGTTACCAAAGAGAAAGCTGTTAGTGATCGTAGTTGGTCTACCAATCCAAAGCCAGCTCAAGATCCCGCTGTTAAAGGGACTTCTGATTCGTCTGGATTGACTGATGCTGATGTAGATGCTGCAAAAGTTGCTGCGATGAAGGCTGCTGAACTAGGTAAGGTTTATCTTTTGTAGCGAGTCTTTGTTTGCTCTGTGTGTTAGGAAATACATCCTTGTTTATGATTTCAAGGGATGCTTTATAGACGTAATGTTCTGTCATCATTTTGCTTCTGAAAAAAAAAATGCTGAAATGTTTGCTGTAATCCCATCTCATTTGCTCATGTTGCTATCATCTTTACCCCAAACTTTCATCGTCTACAGTGAGATCAATTTCCATTTTGCAGTTTTATGGCGTTGAATTAAGAAAACTTAAGTTGATATATCTCAGATATTATTCGTCTTCTATTTGAAGTAGGCCCAGGAAATGATTGGTCTTCTTTATTGGGTATTTGACTCTCTATTGCATATGATGAGCTACATGCACTAGGCTGCCCATCACTACCACTGTCCCTAAAAGAAGTCTCATGTTTCCAATTTTGGGTTTCCTGTTTTATTGTCCACGCTCAATAAACGTCACTAAAAGATAGTTGGTTGCCTTTTTCTAGAAACCAATTTCTTGTAGGCGATTAGGAAGTAGAAGCAAGTTTAACATTAACAAATTTTTGGGATTGAGGAATGAAGAGTTCGTCTAGCTTGATAGTACTTGACCACATTTTTCTAATGCTATTCCTGACATGCTTTGTTATTGGATGAATTCTGCTTGAAACATTGGTGAACTAAATTTTTGGTCTGTCGGGGGAATTGTGAAGATAGTTTTCATGAAATTCTGTCAACATCAATGCACCACAACACTGATTCCGTCAATTGATTTTATGATTTGGTGTTTTCTCTTTGTTTTTCGATTCCACTTGTGGGTATATTTAAGGAAAGTTTTCTGATTGAATTGTTCACAGTTAACCGCAATCTTATTGGTACTGGACTCATGTCTGCTGATCAAAAGAAGAAGCTTTTATGGGGGAATAAGAAGACTGCTGCTACTGAGGAGGTATTCGTTATTACTTCTATCTAGCCCTTCCCATTCGTCGTGCTGTCTAACTATTAGGAGCCACAATTTTTGACATGACATGCAACTCCAACATGAAGTAAATAACACGTGTAGGTCAACCTTAAATAAGGTTAACCCAATTGACCCATCTAATAAACATGTTGGTTTGGGTTTGAGCTAACAAGTTTTGTGAACCCATGTAACCATTCAAGTAACAAGATCAACCTGCAACGACCCTTATAATCTGCATGTTTTGTAGGGTAAACAGGGATTTTCACTACAAAATAACATCTATGATGCAACCTACTGCTTGAGCATAAATACTCTATTTTTTAAAACATTTTAGAGACAAACTAGGTTCAGCTAATCTGGTAATCAAATGGGTTGTCTTTGGGTCAGGTAATTGACCGGTATTATTATTAAAATCCTGGAATTTAGGAGCCGACCTTGCTAAGCCCTAGACTTAGACAAAACCCTACTGCCGCCCAAGAGATCAAGCTGACAGCTTAATAGGATAAATAATACACTTCTACCCTTACTCATAAAACAGAAAAAATAACAACAGTCTCAGTATACAAGCAAATATAATGTGAGCCAGTTCTCGCCCCCTTTTTGAGTATGACCCGTTTAAACTGCTAAAATCCGCTAGGCTTGAGGTCGTCGAATCGAATTATTATAAGTTGAGCTTTCAGATTAAAGTATTCACAATATTTTGCTGCTGTTTGTTTTGTTCAATGGTTGAACATCATAGTCTGGTCATCGGTGGGATACAACAATGTTGGGTGATCCTGAACGCCAAGAAAAGTTCCAGAAGCTCATGGTACATCCTTTTCCTCATCTTCTTCATTTCTCAATCAAATTAGTTCTTAAGCCATTAAATATGATGTATATATCTCCCTATTTATCAATTAAGTAAATTTTTTATTGAGTAAGCAATTATTTAAGCTATTGAGTACCAGATACTAACACAGTTTTAGAGTCTGAGGTTGCATTGGTACCTATTGCCAAATGTAGGGTGTGAAGGGCGGGAACGTCAAAGTAGAAAGCAAGGCGGCGGAGGACCAGAACACGGAGAAGCAGAGGGAGGAGCAACTCCAGTTGGACTTGGAGAAGCAATACACTGCTGGCCTGCGTCGCCGAGACGGTCGCACTGTTGGACTAGGTCTTTAAACCTTCTGGGGATGATGTGTCTGTGTGAATGTAATTGGGCAGTTTTTAGCATTACTTTATCATATTATCATTTTGCAAGTGTTTTCCTGCACTACTTTTGTTATCTCATATCTGGACCAGTTTATAATTTACTAAGTTGTACAAGTATTATATTGCATAAAAAAATTAACAATTTTAGACTGTTATTCAATCTCCTCATTGTAAAATTCTGATGCAGGGACTCTTTATTAGAACGACCCGTCAGATGATTGCTATGTTTAGAGTAAGACAAAATTGTTTTGTTTATTTGCACATGTGGTAGTAACTGCGACGGTCCAGTTCGATGCTTGAGTCCCTATTACAGAATTAGAATTACCCTTTTGCATGTACTATCTCCGTCTCAAAATGTAAGTCATTTTAGGCCTATTCACACCTATTAAGAAAGTTGGTTAAATTTGTTATTTGCCATTAATTTTGATTAAAAAGACTAAAATGACCTTTCATTGCTATTAATGCAAAATAATAAAAAGTGGTTGAGTATATAATAAATGAGGGGTAGAAAGAGAAAGATGTAATAAATGCTTTATTGATTTTGTAAATGGATTTACATTTTGAAACATAACTAAAAAGCTAAAAGACTTATTACATTTTGGGACGGAGGTAGTATGTTTTTTATGGTTACAAAATGCAAGGTTATTATCGCTTTTTTCCCCTAGATAAAAGTCTCACGTAGACACCCACAAAATATATACATTAATAAAGATATATACGTCTCATCCTTTTAGTGCTTCTATTGGGCAATGAAAATCTTTACTGCTTGCGCGATTCTTCTCGGCACTTACGTAACGCCCCAGGACACTGGCGGCGCTTCAGTACGCTACATGAGGCATAAATTGTCCGGTCATTGCTTAGACCGTCGTCCCTCGCTTGGTGCAAAAAGCTTGCCGAGTTGACAAGATATTTTATGTCTCACACTTGTATGAAGTTGAGCTTTCGCTAATTTCCGATGTGGGATTTTACATTCTCACCGCCCAAAAGGTGGCGTCCTCGCCAAGACGGCCAAGACGAATCGGTCTGGATCGTCCCTACCAGAGGCAACTACACCATCTTTCTTATACGGTGCGTGGCTTAGGCCGTCGATAGTCTGCTCTCGATTCCATTCTCAGTAACGCCCCAGGACTGACGCTGGTAACGCTTACATGAGCCATAAATTGTCGGTCAATCAACTGCTTGACCGTCGTCGCCGACTTAGTGTAAAAATTTGCTTAGAGTTGACAAGATATTTTTGTCTCACACTTATATGGAGTGTGAAGCTTTACGCTAATTTCCGATGTGGGATTTTACACCTCTAAATCACTCTTGGTACAACATTAAATATTTTATTATTTTGAGCAAGATAATGTCGGTGGCATCGACGCCCATTTCTTGATACGGCGTTCTTGAAACCGGCGTTGGTTTCCAATCCAAACGTCAGTGACACTAATTTTACAGTTATAAATGTGTCGTTGGTGTAAAACGACAGACCCACTGACGTTGTGAGCGAAAAAAAATGTCAGTGGCTCTGACGCATGCAACGTGATGCTAAAAAGTGATTTGGTGGTGTGAAAATGTAAATGAAAAATAATTAAAAAAAGGGTGTCAATAGTAAAATGATGATGTCAATAGAACTCGCCTTCTTTTACCCATTATTTTGAATAGTAGAATAGAATAGACCCACCCATATTTCATGCAAGGTCGGTTCAGACCTGACATTTTTTTTTATTCTCCCGTTTAAAATTCAACGGGCTCATTGAAATTGTCCCAAGGGAACAGAAAGTCATGTTGAAATTAAAAAAAGGCCAAAAATACGCCTTCATTGAAATTTCAACGAAATTTGCCTTTGGCCCTATTGAAAACAAAAAAAAGCGGTGTTGAATATTCAACGGGCTCGTTGAATGTGAAATGAATAACGGCATCTTCTCCTTCTTCCTCCTCATTTCGTCATTTCGTCTCATCTCAGAAAAACAAACGCACAGCCCCGGTCCCCCAAAACCCAATCCAAAAATATACACTTAGGTTGAAGATTTCACGGGGAAGGTCGATTAAGGAACAAGGAAGGTGAAAAACACAGCTCATTGGAGCGGGAAGATTTCATTGTGTGGAATCGGAACGGGCAAGTGATTGAAGCTCTATATAATACCACACATGGTTGTTATTCATTTAGACAACTATCCTCTGGTAAGCAATTTACTGTTTATCAGGTTTAATTTTGATTAATTTTCCCCCAAATCTTCATGAATTCATGTTTATTTCTGTCTTAAAAAAATCGAAAATGTTGATAGTGCTATATTTTTTTGATTGGATTATATATTTTGAGATATTAGAATGAAATTGATGAATGATAGTGTTATATAATAGTGTAGAAATTTTTTAGAATGAAATTAATATATGATTTGATATTGTTATTTTTTTGGATTCGAATTCATGTATTATAGTGTTATAGTTTTTGATTTGAATTACTGTATGATAGTGTAATGTGTATGTATATATTTTGTGATTATTGTATGATACTGTAATGTGTAGCATTATATGTTATAGGTTGTTTCGAAATTGAGTAGTATAAATCTGTAGTATGAAATGCCTTAGTTAATTTTGAAATGTGTAGTATGATACAACTTTAATTTTGAAATAACACCCGAAAAAATTAATCGTTACGGGCAATCACAATGAAAATGTCCCTAATTTTATAAGGAATAAATATTGAATTTAAAAACGAGAAACAAACGTCAAATAAATGTTGTTTGAAATTCTCAAAAAATAATATTTCGACCGATTCTATGGTACGCCTTGACCTGCTGAGGTTCTTAGAAATGCATGCATCCCTATGTGTTTTTGATACTCTCTGATCCCCTGTATCAGACTAATCCCCGGGCATTGTATTGGGGCTTCTTATATAGCATAGCTCGTAGAAAATTTCATTAGGCATCTTTTTCCCGTTCTCAGCAGCTTGGTAAAGCCTCGGCCGGAAGTGAGGCATCCGTTAGATTAAAAGTCTAAGCTCTGTTCTGTTGGCTCTGTCCAACATCTGTTCTCCCTCGTCATCATCAAATATTCTATGACGCTGGTAAAAATAATCTTCTCTTCTATTACCCCTGATAAGTCCACAATATATGGTTATTCTTGCATCGTTTCGGTCTGTCTAAATACCTATTTTGTGATTTTTAGATGATAAATTGCCTCTTTTGGACTAGGTTAATGTTGTGGCTTTGATATTTTGCAGATATGATGAATCTGAGCATAAAAGACAATGAAAATGAGCTAAAAGGAGTCAAAATCATGAAGACATGAAGAATCACACCCCATGTGTGAAAGAATGGAACAATGTGTGAAAAATGCGAAAACTATTCAGATTTTCTGCAGGCCAATGAAATGTTGTGATTGGTGGAAACAATTTCCTATGTTATTTTCATGGAGATGGCATGAAGAAGAGAAAAATAGGGAAATAATGCACCATTATCTTCCTATTTTCTAGGAAGATTATTTTAGGATAAAAATGAATTTTCCTTAATTAAAATTGTGTAATTTATCTCCTAAAATAAAATTCCTAGAAAATAGGAAGATAATGGCGCATTATTTCCCTATTTTTCTCTTCTTCATGCCATCTCCATGAAAATAACGTAGGAAATTGTTTCCACCAATCAGAACATTTCGTTGGCCTGCAGAAAATCTGGATAGTTTTCGCATTTTTTTCACCCTGTTCCATTCTTTCACACCTGGGGTGTGATTCTTCATGCCTTCATGATTTTGACTTATTTTTAGCTCATTTTCATTGCCTTTTATTGATCGGATTCATCATATCTGCAAAATATCAAAGCCACAACAGTAACCTAGTCCAAAAGAGGCAATTTATCATACAAAAATCACAAAATAGGCATTTAAACAGGCCAAAATGATCCAAGAATAATTATCTATGGTGGACTTATCAACCCCCGTCTACTGTTACAACACAACACAACACAATGAAACTTGAAATATAAACCTAACCATGTATATATATAAGTATGTATGTATATTTATATACAAATATTTACTTGTATATAAGTAAATATAGTTAGACAGCAAAAACACAACAATATTCGGAAAATATCTAACCATATTTCTATGGTTTAGGCCGACACAGAGGATCAGAAAGAATCGAAAACACCCGCAATCTACGTAACGGACACCGCTGATAAAAAGTCCTGTGCGACCTTGTTCTGGGCGTATCGATCACCACTGAGGCGTCGTCGATCTTAATAGGTTCCTTATCTGCCTCCGACACCAACATCTGTCGGGTTCTTTTTGTGCCCGCAAGCCGCTGGGCGCCGCTAGTAGACGGGGCCACATTCTTTCCTTTGTTTTTTAGGGTTCGGAGGCGTGGTCACCTCCGGTGTGACTAGCGGAATCTTGGGCATCTCACTCTCCACAATCACAGCGAGCTGGCTTGCCCTCTCGACCTCACCAACGGTCTGGCTGTCGGCGACCTTCTTAAGGAGACGGCTTACGTTCGGCATATCTGCAAGCGAAGAAAAGTGTTAGAGTACGGACAATATATGGGGAACAATGAGCAATCACAAAAACAAAATATGTAAAAATAATAGCAAGTGTATACAAAGAAAACTGTTACTCAGCTCGTCTCGTTTATACACTGTGAGGGAAAACATAATTCATGATGGCACTCAGCGTACCAATCCGAGTCGCAAGGAAGGGGGTCACATGAGATTAAAGGCTCTCCGACCTCAGACCCGGGGATCCCCCACGGCTCGACTAAATGGCTCAGTTGTTAGGTGTAGTGCCCGAAAGAAAATTAGCTAATTGGTTTTATGACAGAATTAATAATTCATCTTATTATATGCATGTATGCTTATAATTAAGACACTACTGAAAACCCTAAGTACCTCGTTTATGTAATTGACGTCACCAAACCAGACCTTAGAAACGGCGTCAAGAAAAGGACGGACCTATTCTAGGTTAGACGGATCCTAACCGGCCAAGTGTACCGGGTCAAATCAGTAGTGATAAAGTGGTGAGTCGGTGTCGAATCCTCGAGGGGAAAAAGTGGTAATTCTTTTAAGTGTGGTTAAACACCAAAGATTTGCTATTAACTCGATCTAAACCGCAATTTTATAACATGATTACTACTACTCTAACTAACATAAAATAAATGCATAATTTAAAAGTTATTCTAATATAATATATATAGATATATAAATATATATAGATGTACATAAATAGTAAAATATATATATATATATAAATATATAGATACCAATATATAGTTTATAGACTAGACTAGCCAAAGTATATGTAATCAATTTATTCGATCTTTTAATTAATAGAATGTGTTCGATCTTCCTTTTATTAGGTCCAATTGAGTGAATGAAACGATTGTACTCCTAATGTCAACAATTCCTCCTCACACAGCGTATGAAATTGTCATATGTCAAATTGTCATCAGTCCAATGTCCACAAGCGCCCCATGCTAAACTTAGTTAGTCAAAGCAGTGCAGTACAAATCTACCCCGGATAAAAGAGGTGATTCCATTTGTCGGATGGCCGATGTTATTCAAGAGGCTCCGGTTGTCAAGCGGATCGATTTAATACAAGCGGTGTAGTTTCAATTAAAGCGTGATTTTAACATTATTAAGATCTCGAGTACAAATTTTAATAAGATTTATCTTTCCAGGACAAATCGCCCCGGGTAGGAAATAGGATTCCGTTAATCGACGGCCATTTTACCCTCCGGTTTTTCTATTTTTACTCATATCCCGACTTCTCCGGGTGGGTTCATCGCCAGTTATATGTGGTATTCATCATGATTGATTACTTCATTCGAATATATTATCGTTACGTAGCGAAATAGAAAAAGATTCATTTTACTCAATTTTAGTCAATTTTATTTTAACATCATTCCTTTAACGAAAAGATCGAAATAATACGATTACATAACTTTGGCTAGTTATTAGATCTAGCCTAATAACATTATAAAAACTAAAAAGAAGAAAATAACAAACATAAACATAATTATTATAGAAATTACCCGATTACAAGCTTGACTCGTAAATCGTCTTTTTCCGGACATTACAACGACTTCAAAGAACACCGAACCTTCGAGAGAATTTCCGAGCATTACTACCATACTACTACTACTAATTTATTTTGGCATAAAGCCTATTTACAAACTAAGAAAGGAGAAGAAAAGAGAAAGAAGAGGAGAGAATATATATAGAATATTGTATATATATATTGGTACACCCCCAAATGAAGCCTCGATGCTCCCCTTTATAGACTTTCTTCCTTCCCGGACCGGTCCTCGAAAACTTGCGGATCGGTCCGGTGTAATGATGACAATCATTACGAGTTTGTTATCGCATGTGCAAGCATGTTACCCTTAATCATCACTTGTCTTTGTGTAATTATATATATAATTATATATAATTACACGATTAACTTCTAAAAATCGTAACTTGAATTCTTGATATCAGAATGACATAATCGAACTTCCGTTGAAAAGCTCGTTGAATTCTCTACAACTTTCATCAAGACCACTTCTTCAGAAAACTTATTCTCGATGAGCCATTTGTATTATACGTCCTTTTTCGAGATTCGAAACAATTATTCTCTTGATCATTTATATCGGTGACGCTTTATAACTTCCTTTCACCGACTTGTATTGACTTCAAAAGTGTCGATACTGGATTTCGATTCATCTTAGGATTACGCAATGAAATAAACACAAAATACCCGTGTAAAATAGACACAATATTCGGTTACTAAAACCGGTACAAAAACTACAACTTTCTACTATAAATACTAACTTTTACTACTAACTATACTAAACTACAAAGATTAATAATTTATACTAATTATATCATAATTTTAGATATTTTACATAGAATTTGTCAACAAAACGTAATAAAATCACGTAAATTCAATCATATAAAAATAATACATCAGTAATCACATAACTCAGTGTATGGCTGGCTATACACAAGAGGATTGAGTTAGTGAGATGTACTTAAAATTAATTTAGTCCGTAGCGTTTATTAATCTGAGTCACGGGTCTCATGACTAATTTGCTAATAATGCGCCCTAACACTTTGTGTGTGATGCCTTATCCGGTTTGTCGGTAATAGGTACTAGTGGGGCATTTATATATGATGATAATCATATAGATTGGACCGATTTGATTTGAGTTCTCGATATAATTCCGTGATCGAGAAGTCTTATCGAATCACAAGATGATCATATATGGATTAATCTCAATCTGACGTGATCACGCATAAGCCGCTAGACTAGGGTAGAGTTTGATGTGTTAGTAAGGATCACGTAGTAGTATGTGGTCCGACACTTCTCGTTGCTCTATTCGGAATGAGTGAGTAGTCGTGCTATCATAGATATGGAATCCATTCCTTCCATCGGGAAGTAGAGAGATAGTTCCCTTATTTGTTAATCCTAGAAAATGATCGATCCGCGGAGTTCATATTATATTAGTTATGAACTAATTGATCATTTGAGGGTTAATGGTAAATAAGGATAAGAGGTTTCAAGAAGGGTCTACGGAGATATCCCGAATCGAAATGAACAGTCTATGGAGGATTTAGCCGTATGTAATGATTATATTAGTGGACACCTTATAACTCATAGTTGAGTGTAAGTTTATATCTATATTCGGCAGAGTTCAGTTTCGGGTTTATGGTGGTGTAATCCCGGAATTAATAGATTGAATATAATTGTTCGATCCGACGAATAATTTTATTTAATTTATTGTAGAATATCGAATATGGTAGTGGTCCTCGTGGCTCATAACATAGCATATGTTTTCTCGTCGTTTCACCTCAATTAATATTAAATAGTTGGATTGGACTATTTAATAGATATGTGGATTAATTGTTTAGTTGGACTAGATAATTAAATACACGGAAAATACTTTTTTCGTGGACTCGACCCAAAATGGTGAAAAATGCGTGTGACCCCTTTTGACCTAGGGTTTGGCCGCATTTTTGGTTTTATTATTTGTTGGGAAATTGGTTTTCTTGATAAATAATAAGACATGTGATTAAATTATTTATTGGTTAAATAATTTAAGGAAAAGAATATCTTTTATATATCCTAATTAATTTTAGAATATACTAGATATATCTTTTAAGGAAAAGGATTAATTTGATTGATTTTGTATTAATTAATTAAATCCTTGGAGGACAAGGATTACTCTCTTATATAAAGAGAGTTCTCCCAAGCCATATATCATATCACAAATTTCGAGTTATTGGGTAGTATTATGGCTTAGATGTTTCGGCCAAATACTATGGGTTCGAGTTTTAGAAAACTTCGGGTTTTCTAAGGTAGCATATCGAGGAGGTCCGGCGGCTTGAAACACCATCCACCTGGTGGTGCTTGGAGACACACGTTGGAAGACTTTGGCTTCTCAACTAGGATCTCAACTAGCTTGGATTGACCTTTCGTTCTTGGCATTTTTGCACCATAAAAAGGTTGGTGATCTAAACCCCCTCGTAGGTTTAGATCTATTATTTTATGTATTTTGGTTGACTAGATCTAGATCTTATTCTTTCCGCTGCGTAATCGGGTGGATCTATGATCCATCCGGTGATATTACATCTTACATCAGTCACGTCTAGCAGAGCCTACAGGTTGAAAGTCCATTCCTGAGAGAAACGATCCTCGTTGAACTCTAAAAGCTCTTTTATTCGCTGGATGAGGTCCTCGTCATCCTTCTGCTCTTAGTACATCTTGATTTCTTCGGTCTTTGTCGAGCCCAGCGTGAAATTTTGGAGGGGCCATCCAACTCGTGACTCAACCTGAATGCATCGAGCATTTCAGGCAGTAACCTTGTCCGAAAGGTCAAAGAATAGTTGGCAGGTACGCCTCCGCGGACCTAGCTGCTCCTTCTCGTTTAACCTGGACATGTTGTAAAAGTGATTGAAAGTCAGAAGACTGGGTTTGCTGATTACGTGTAAGTCTCTAACGTCGATATTACTAGCAAGAATACTAGGTACATCGTAGTATAGTAAATGCGAGTCAAGGTCGATCCCACAGAGACAATGCAACTTTAATTTCAAACGATTCTAACCTAATTAAGAAGGCACATATAGGTGGTCATTGACCAACAATAAACATGAAAGAAACGTGGTATTTCTCCTTCTCTTCCCACTGATCTACTAACTTGGATTAGTTAATCTTTATATTTACTTCCCCACATAATTTCCTTAAATTAATCGAGCGAGCTTTTAATTTAGTTTTAAGCTAAGGGTGCAACTCCTAACCCTAACTACTCCAACCATGGTAGTAGACAATCTATACACAAGCTACCCTCCTTAATTGGTCCGTAATAGCCCATACGCATAAAGAACTAGAATTGCCGATATCGAGCGCTAACTCATACCGCTAACCCGCCTAGACAGCTGTCGACACTGATCAGAACGTTTCTAGGGTCCATCAAGACTATGTCCAAATTAACACTTCACTATTCGCATTTCATGTTAATTTTACGATTACAATAAGCAGATTGGCCAGATCTAACCTACCGTTAATTAAACCTGTCGATCAACGTAGTTGTAGTGAATCCCAGATTTAGGTTTCCTAAATATTGCCTCGGTAAACCGGTATAGACCGCTGGTTTACCGGGATTAGTTTTTCCTATTTCTGGACCTACATTGCTCAAATACGATTAATCTAAGTAAATCATGGGGTCGTTAAACATGCAGATTAACTAAAACACATAAATACGAACAGATTTACCATATTGAAGACAAAAATGAACGTTCGAAACTTCATACCTTCAACAATGGAGATCTAGCTCGATCTACTCAAGCCAGAGATAGTAGAGAAGGAGAGAAACCAGAAATAACTCCTCAAAAGCTTGGAATAACTTTATTTCATCAAATTGTATAATGTATATAATATATTATGCAAAACTTATCCAGGAACTCTAACCGACCTAGTAGATGCGGCAGAATCGATTTCATGTTCCACAAGGCCCTCGGTTTACCGGACCTAGCCCTCGGTAAACTGGGCTGACTTTTCTTCTTTTTCTTTAGCAGACTTCTTCTTGGACTTTAATTACTTGGCCCAACATGCTCCTTTTGGTCCAGATCCGTTCTCTAATGCTCCAGATTCGGTACATCCTATAAAACACATAAAATGAGACAAAACAGTACCAAATCTTCGAGAAAATAACATAGATGCATAATTACAATCCTGGGAACACACATATAGCATTTAACACATATTTCATATAATAACGAGCCTATCTATCCTCTCTTGAGCAGAATTCGGGATGAATAAAGGTATAATTAATGGTACCATTTAGAGCGTTGTCAGCTACCCCCACTTAGCATTGGTAATCTTAGGTTCATCCGATGCATTCATTTACATAGATTGGATAGGAATGCTGACTTGTTAATGAAAGATTTACTAAGGTACACCGGAGGCATAGAATGAACCAAATTCACAGGAATCAGGTACCGTGAAATTGGCATGAAAAAAAATTTAAAACTGTAGTTGTGTCTGATGTTGTTTTATTCTTGTAATGCAGGAACATGGATCTGTCATGAATTAAGTAACTCACCTGATGTCACTGGATGATAAGATACACCCAAGTATTCTTTTTTTTTCTTTTGAATTTTGGTGATTTATGAATTGCTCTTGTATTGCTGTATATTGGATAACGTTTTAGATGTATTCAAAGCAGAGGATATGAAAGAGATAGAGAGGGGAAAATGGTTAAATGTGAAGTAGAACCTGAGGAGGAAGAGAAAAAGGGGGTTGACTTGTCCTCTTTGAAAAAAAAATGTGTACTTTATTGTAAAGACCAGTGGAAAACCTGAAATGGCAGCCGAAAGAATTGCAAGAATCGGGATGAGACGGCCGAGGGATATGATAATTATGTGTAGTTATTAGTTTTGTAATTAATTTAGGGGGTTTAGTTGTATTTATGTATGGAGGGAGGTCTCACATAGAAAGTTGTCTTTTTGATTGGTTCACTTTATATAGGGCAGTACTGACAATTTTGTCAGTTCATTTCTTTATATTCTTGATATGAATGGAAAAGATGCTGGAGGGTGGATGGGATGCTTAACATTGAGTGTGTTTCAACGAGAGCTCAAGCGTTCTCCGTTCTCATTATTAGAGGATTTTTTTTTGTTGTTGTTTTGTAACATGATTAGAGGGAAGTTAAGAGTCATTTAGACATTATTTATTTAGTTAATAAATTTGGTAGAAAGATTGAACAATTAATCTGATCCCTTTGATGCATGACTGTGTAGATGTCATCCATTGTGGCACTGTTGGAATGCTTGATAAGTGATTGCACCTACACATCTTTCTATACCGAGGTGGCTGCAATACTGTGCGAGGATTTCGCGGACTATTCTAGAGTTCTAGATTCCATTTTTAGGCAACAATACAATAGCCTTATCTCAGGAGAAGAAAGTAAACACTAATTTTTTTTCTTTCCATTCTTCATTCAGTGGTTATCATTATTAGGTTTTTATCTTGACTCGACATTTGGTTCTATCAGGGCGGGAGCATGATAGCAGGATCATGGCTTATTTTTTCAGCCACTTGCTTTTTGGCGGCTCGATACCATGGAGAGTGTTATCTGTCCTCAGAATATATGAGGGCATGCCCTCTATTGATGGTTCATTTGCTCTAAATATTTTTGAGGTATATACACACGATCAATGCATTTGTATCTTTTTGTGTTACATATTTTATAAAATAAAATTATAAAAATAAACACAATTAAAAGTAGAATGGAGAAGATATGTAATAGAAGCTGAGACAAAGTATCGAGCCGCCAAGTAGCAAGTGGCTAAAAAATTAAGCCATGATCCTGCTATCATACTCCCGCCCTGATAGAACCAAATGTCGAGTCAAGATATAAACTTAATAAGGATAAGCACTAAATGAAGACGGGAAAGAAAAAAAATTAGTGTTAACTTTCTTCTCCCGAGATAAGGCTGTTGTATTGTTGCCTAAATATGGAATCTAAAACTCCAGAATTGTCCGCGAAATCCTCGCACAGTATTGCAGCCACCTCAGCATAGAAAGATGTGTAGGTGCAATCACTTATCAAGCATTCCAACAGTGCCACAATGGATGACATCTACACAGTCATACATCAAGGGGATCAGATTAATTGTTCAATCTTACTACCAAATTTATTAACTAAATAAATAATGTCTAAATGACTCTTAACTTCCCTCTAATCATGTTACAAAAACAACAACAAAAAATCCCTCTAATAATGAGACCGGAGAACGCTTCCAGGCTCGTTGAAACACACTCAATGTTAAGCATCCCATCCACCCTCCAGGCATCTTTTCCATTCATATCAAGAATATAAAGAAATGAACTGACAAAATTCTCTATACAATGTCATTCTGCAGAAGCATTTCATAAAGTACTGCCATATACAAAGTGAACCAATCAAAAAGACAGCTTTCTATGTGAGAAAGCTCCCTCCATACATAAATACAACTAAACCCCCAAAATTAAATACATAATTACAAAACTAATAACTAAACATAATTACCATATTCCTCGGCCGTCTCATCCCGATTTTTGCAATTCTTTCGGCTGCCATTTCAGGCTTTCCACTGGTCTTTACAATAAAGTACACATTTTTTCAAAGAGGACAGTTAAACCCCCCTTTTCTCTTCCTCCTCAGGTTCTATTTCACATTTAACCATTTTTCCCCTCTCTATCTTTTTCATATCCTCTGCATTGAATGCATCTAAAACGTTATCCAATACACAACAATACAAGAGCAATTCATAAATCACCAAAATTCAGAAGGAAAAAAAAGAATACTTGGGTGTATCTTATCATCCAGTAACATCATGTGAGTTACTTGATTGATGACAGATCCATGTTCCTGCATTACAAGAATAAAACAACATCATCAGGTGAGTTACTTAATTGATGATAGATCCATGTTCCTGCATTACAAGAATAAAACAACATCAGACACAACTACATTTTTAAAAAAAAAATTCATGCCAATTTCATAGTACCTGATTCCTGTGAATTTGGTTCCTTCTATGCCTCCGGTGTGCTCTTAGTAAATCTCTCATTAACAAGTCAGCATTCCTATCCAATCTATGTAGATGAATGCATCGGATGAACCTAAGATTACCAATGACTTCTGTGTGAGATAATCATATAAGAAAATCTCAATGAAAGTACAACAATACAATCAGAAATCAAGAGCACCAACCATCCAAAAACATATTATAATAAGAGTCTTTAATTTGGGATGCACATCCTTCTATGATTCTCACAGCCACCTCGACGCTATATGAGCAAATTCTCTTCCTGAACAAGAAAATTGAAATTTTCCAATGGGAATTCCGGAGACACAATACCTTGGTTTGCGAGGGCGGACACAAACTTTAATAGAGCCAAGAAAACATTTTGTAAAATTTTACAAACACTGAGATGAACATTTTGCCAACATGAAAATTTCACAAAAAAACTGCAAGAATCAGACCAAGAACAAGAAAATTTCACAAAAAATCATACCTTTTCCTCCGATTCCGGAGATGTGCGTGTTTGGGGCATTAAAACCCTAATTCTCGAAAACAGATCCATACAACAGATCCATCAAAACAAACAGCCCCATTTCCGGATATTTTTTAATAACCCTTGCAAAAATCTGGGCATGTAAATGTGTATCTTGTGGCGATGTGATTTGGGCCTCCATACAAAATCGGGAGAACAACCCCCTAAACCCGATTAGATTAGCCAATTAATAACTCTCCTGCAATTATTTCAACGCTATCATCTCTCAATGATTTAAAAGATTTGATCATTGATTTCGCAAAAAATTCAATTGTAACATCATCGATGATGATATTCTTTTTCGGAGCCATTAGAAGAAGACGCTGGACCGATGCCCTTCACCTGAGAATGAAGACGATGGTGAGAAGATAGAGGGTTAGCCAAAAAGGAACAATTGAATTCTTTATGGAAAATAATAATTGTTATTAAATAATAGAAAACAAATGATTAGTATAAAAGCAAAGAAGTAAACAAAAGGAAGAATGAGCTTTTCTTATTATTTCATCTCTACTTCTCTACAAACTCTATTACAAAAGTTACCTCCAATTCACCTCTTCATGTGTGGTATTTATAATACAAAGATGGAATATAAAATGACTTGTATCTATTCTTCCAATAATGTCTACCATTAATATAATAAATGAAAGTGACTCTCTACTTTCATAACTTATTAATACATAATGCATATTACATAATGTGTTTAAATTCATGATAAATATATGGACATCCACTACTATTGTTTCATAACAAAAAGGCAATTATTGCGGGACCGTTTTTCTATTTTTTATTTTAAATAAATGGGTCATCAGTCGTGTAATTTTTATGTCGACGTTCTATTGGCATCCCGTTTTTACTACCGTCGTCTTATTACTCTCGACACCGCAAAAATTACTTCGATACCATGAATTTTTTTAATGAACATTGACATTGATTTTCAATAAGAATAAATGATGCCTTCATCGACGTTATTGTTTTAAATACGAAAATCATGGACCGACGTTTACGTTATAAAAGTCATTATAACTTAAAAACGCCACCCACTAACGTTGATATGTATGAAAGGAACGCCAAATGATTAATCGACATTTCTAGTGTGGTTACGGAAGTAAATATATATATATATATATATATATATATATATATATATATATATATATATGTTGTGTCAGAAGTAGAAAAATAATAATAAAAAAATAGGTGTCGAAAATAATAGTTGGGGTGTCAATAGTAGCCACTAGCCCTTTATGTATTCACATAACTTAAAAAAATTGATTAACGTATCTGAAATTTTATACAAAATGACTAAGTTGTCTTTTTATCAATTAAATATTTTCACCTATTAAATAAGGTTTATTATAATGAGAAATACTTTTTATCTTCTCAAATTGAATACTAATCGGTTTCTTACTCTATGTGAGTTTGTTTTCTCTCTCCTTGAGAGTTTAGCCATCCATCTTCTTCTCCCCGTCCTTTCTTCTTCGTGTTTTTCTCTGCTTTGCATGCCTTGCAATTCCCTCTCTTCATTGCAATCAACCTGTGTTTCTTAATTCCCCCCATTTCCTTTTACCTGCTGTTACAATTAGTAGCGATTTGGAGTACAAATTCCTGAAGTTCAATGTTTCTGATTCTGAATGCTGTGAAGTTACCCTTCCGGCGGAAAAAACAAAAGAAGCTGAGGAAGATAAAGCAGTTAAATTGGTGGGTCTGCAGAATGTCTTGAAGATTATCTGGGACTTTACAAAGGGGTTTAAGATCAAAAGCCTGGCCTCAAATAAGTACCATGTTTTCTTCACTTGCATGGAAGATCGGGATAGAGTTCTGGTAGGTTGCCCATGGTTCTATGAAGATTTCTTCATTGCGGTCAAGCAATGGAGAAGAGGAATCGCTCATGATGATAAAGCTTTCTAATGGGAAATGGTCTAGATCCAACTATGGGACCTCCCTCCGGAATGAAGTACTAAAGCTGCAGAGTATGTTTGCTTAAATTTTAACTACTTGCGTCATTAAGCATCCAATCAATTAATTAATGAAAGATGATAGAGGCACAACGAAATTACACAACGAATTGCCACAACGATGATCCACACCATTGATTATTGTGGTACATAGATCAATCAATATAGTTGCCACAAAAATCAACGGTGTGGATCACCGTTGTGGCAATTCGTTGTGTAATTTCGTTGTGTCTTTATTATTTCTCTTAATTAATTAACGTTTAATTAATTGATAACTTTAATTTTAATTTTTCAAATTTAAACTATTTTAAATAAAAATTTAAATCGAGTGGGTCTCTTTTGTTTCATTTCTTTTGATACTTAATCAAAAGGATGCTTTTGGTTTGATCCAAACCAAATTTAAAGGCATCTGGGCCTTTCCAAAAATCAAATATTTTTAGAGAAAGCTTGCGCCTTGCTTGGCTTTTTTCAAAATCAAATATTTTGGGTTGTTCTGCGTCTATTCTAAAAATTTGGAATGGTCTCGATTTGGTTCATAACCAAAACCTACTTCTTCCCAACAAATTGGGTGATGCCACATGGTTTCCCAATTGCCAAACTATTTGAGCCATTGGTTAGTCACATGACATCAACTAAGAGAAATTACAATTATGGACCATATTGAAAACATAAAGATGCACAAAACAAAACAAGAAGGGGAGGGGAACGGTGGTGCCGACAGCCACCGGCAGCCCGGAGGCCGCCGGCGCCAATATGGCAATGGTGCCGCCGCCGCCTCTCTTCTTTTTTTCTTTTTTCTTTTTTTTTTCTTTTTGTGTATCTATTACTGATCAATATCATACATGTTTTAATATATTGGATCTAATTTACTACACGAATAAAATATGTTTATTACTTAAGCTCGAAGACCGCTCGATATCACTATAAGAAATCAATCGAGTAGTGCAAATGGAATTTCTAATAGTGATTTCCGATCCAGGATCGTCTTCGTTTAAACAATAAACATATAAGAGAGACGACGGTAATATTACCTTGGTTGATCCAAAAGATCGACGCTTTGACCGTCCGGTAGGAGTAGATGTGCGCGAGCCGTCCACGTGTCCGGCCTCTACCAGTAATCCACACAAGCATCTCGCAGGAATCCCGCCAAGAATTGCTTTTAGAAAAACTCGACTGCTAGGTCGACCTTTGATGACCAAAATAGTAACGACCAACCTTAACCGGCAGAGTACCGGGTTGGAAGTACTATAGAGGTGAGCAAGATCGTATCCCTCGAGGAATCAATCGAGTACCAAAGTCGTTTCTCAACTTGTTTAGGTCAATCAAAGTTTGTTCACGGTAATTATACTACAACGCTATTTAAACAAGAAATAAAGAGAGAGAGACATAGCCAAACCACGATCCAATTGAATACTTTCGCCCCTCTAATCGATTATTTGGGAATGGAAACTACCAACCAACCATCCTAATGCTTATATCGACTCATTCATGGGTGCAGAACTCCCAAGATAAGATTTAGACGCCATTCAACAACCTAAGTACTTTGCCGGTTCAATGATCGCTTTTGGCGATTTAATCGACCAAACAAGATTAAGAACTAGAGCCGCTCGATTTACACCGACAAACCTCGTTACCCAATTGATCTAAAACCCTTTTCCCACACCCATTCGCAACATACATTTATAAAAGTGGTGTGTGACTTCATGAACTAGGTGATCAAGCTAATTCACGATTAAGAACAAGTTTTAAGACATGAATTCATCAATATAACAACAATTGAACACTACCCAACCCCAATTAATCAACTAGAGGGTGATTTCTTCAACTATCACATGATTTAGTTATGTAGTAATTAGCTACTCATTACAACTACAAAAGCAAGAATCAAACAAGAAATTAAACCCATGAAATGAGAGGAAAACGAAATCAATTACCAAAAAAAAAAACGCAGGGATTTGATGTTCTCCAAATTTCAACAACACCCATGTCACTTTGGAGAAGAAGAAGATCCAAAACACACCAAAATCCAAGAGTTGAGCTAAGAATCTAAGTTAATTTGAGCTTAATCTAAGTAAATTAGGTGTAGAAATTAATCTAAGGTGAAGGAGAAGAAGAGAATGGTGACTAAGAGTTTTAGGAAAATGAGGGAATGAGAGTTCAGCAGGATATCCCGTTTTTGTGCTGAAAAACGCATAACGAGCCGAGCTGCTCGAAGCTCGGCTCGACAGATGGTTCGGTATTAGATTGTCTTCAGTAAATTGATCATAACTTTGCGTGTAGACCTCCGATTGATATGATTCAAGTTGCGTTGGAAAGCTCATTCAATTGTCTACAACTTTCATGAAGACCACAAGTCCAGTAAATGCTTGTATCGTGGATAAAATTGCTAATGAAGTGAACGTATGGTGAAAGAAACAACTATTTTTGATCAATTTCCATTCCTGGGCTTCGGTTTCGTCTTTCTAAGCCTCGTGCCTTAACTTCCGGGTTCACGAGTCACCTATTTCCTGTATCACAACATTCAAACACATACCGAGCATAATTCCACAAGATAAATAGGTCTCGAAAAGGGTAAAAACATCATAAAACGCCAGAGGTTTTCCATCAACGTGACTGGTTCACCTCAAAGTGAGTGCTCAATGTGTTTTGACCTATAAATGGTCTAAAACTACCCAATACAAGCCAAAAGTGTCATAAATTGGGGTTAAAACATGCACCAAAACATAGTAAAGTTGACTCTCATCAACCTTTCTCTCTTTATAATCTCTCTCTAAGAAACTCTCTTATTTTTCACAAGATCAATTACTTCTTGGAATCATGCTGCATAAAAGAAATAGTCAATCCTCATTTATATAGTAGTATTGGGGCGCCTCTTATGTCTCTCAATCTGATTGGGAGAAGCTTTCTAGTAGATTGAGGAGAGAAAAAACATTTTCCTAATAAATTAAGGAAAATACATTTGATTGATTTATCTCATTTAATTTAATATCTCATATTAAATATTTTCAAGATATTTTTCAATATCTAATATTGACTATCTTTATCTTATTACCATAAATCTATTTTCCAAAAATCAATTAATATCTAATATTAATATATAGCAATCTTATTAATTAATTGCACAATCCAAATGTATCATAATACACTAGAAATTACGACCCCGTACATGCCATAATTGACATCCAGAATATTCTTTAATGAATATAATGCTATGATTAATTAGTTTGCAAAATACATGTATATCATATGTACGTATATATTTCGAAATATATGTATCTATATACATATTTAATTAATCAACATAATTAATATCTTGTATTATATTTATTCATAATAAATAAATATCACCAAATTAATTTACCATTATAACATTTATAGGATGAGATAAATTCTTTCCTTATTTGGTTATCAACTATAACCACATTTTAATCCGACTTAATGTTCATATGTGTGTGACCCGATAAGCTTCCGAATATGTTGGCCGTAGACATAAGGCGCAGTTACGAAAATGCCCTTCACATCTAACATTCACGGATATCGTCTAGCAACACGTCCATGACCCCCAATAATTGGAAGAGTCGATACTCATTGACTACTACATTTCATGTGCTCGGTTTGCGTGTAAATATAGTAATATTCATACGATCGTATCTTGATTGTATCCCATAATCTGGATATCAAGCTCTATCGGAATAACTCATTACTCCCACTTTGCAAAGATTCACAAGAACTAGACATTCATTATGGGAAGACCCTTTCGGATATTCACTCCTACTCATAGGGTACGCGATTCCCGGACGACCAAACATGTATACTCCGCATGCTTCAGTATCACACCCAATCACTACCGCATGATCGCCCCATGGCTAAGGGAAACCTCAATAGTGTCAAAGCATGACAATCCACACTGTGATGCCATGTAGACTATGGTCCTAAGGATAATTAAACAACCGTCACATAGTGTGACACTTAACAGTGTAAGTGGGTCAGTTTAACGTACGCATTCTCTAATACACGTCCACGCATACCCAAGTGTCTCTACACTTCGATAGACAAGATCTATCTCTCGCCTTAAAGCATGTAAGACATCTAATACGTGCTAGCTTGTTTGTACTATCAATGCCCTGTTTAATAGTACATAAGCCTAGAAATATTTAAGTATCAAACTTATTAAAGTGATTAGAGATCTCGTCAACCATAATCGCCTATCATGGTTTCTATCACAGTTTAATACTAAGGGAGTTATCATATAACAATTCATAATTGGTTCTTTAAAAGAACAAATATATGACAATAGAAAAACCATTTAATATATGTACAAACATAAAGAAATAGTAGAAATGATATTCTGACCTGGTCGGATCCGGTCCAACCCGATTTGGTTTAGGACACTATTTCAACAGATCTAATGGAGCTAGATGGGACCGAGCAGAGGGAAGAAGAAGAGGAGGATGAGTTCAGAATCTAGAAGAGGGGTCGGGTCACGATTACTGAAAGCCTCCAAGAGGGTAGATCTAAGAGGAGGAGGTATGTCTCTCATCCCGAGGAAGGTGATGCATACACCACTCATGAAGAGGGAGCCCCCGTAGGTCAGGGGCGTTTATCAGAGCTGTCTGATAAGTTTGACTGTTGTGGTAAGTTTTCCTTTCTTGCCTTGGCTTCTTCCTTCACATTAAATGTTTCTTACTCCTAATGCGCATATCATTCTTGTAGGGCCCAAATTGGGCAAGAGTTTTCAAGAGGCTCACGAGTCCTCTCATGAGCAAAGAGGTTTTGATGAAAACCATAGCAGAGTGAAAGATAGCCGTCAAAGGCATAACGACTCCGCCAAATCTAAAGACGAAGATATTGAAGTTCGAAAAGCAGCTCTAAGCTCGGGAAGCTGTGCGCTTTTGAAAAATACATCAAGAGAATTTCAATCAGGCAGTGCCTTAGCCAAACTCCGGGCTGAAAGGGATGAACTGGAAGATTTTATTTCAGCCCGGAATGCTCAAGTTGTCCATGAGTACAAGTCTTCGGGTCAATTTGCTGAGGCCCTGAAAGCTTTGCTGCCCCTGTGATGTGGCATGGCTTCACCCTAGGAGTTGACGAGGCCAAGGAGCAGTTTGCTGCTCTGGTTATTCCTGAGCTGCCTCATCAGATCATGTATAAGCCTGGTTCTGGCAAGGTCTATGATGACCGTTTGAGGGAGTTTAAGAACGGAGAGGATATAGGTGCCAAGTATGCTAAACACCATCCTGCTCCTCAGAGCTCTGGGCCAGTTTCTTCTTCCTCCAGCCTGCCCCTTCAACTGAACTGCAGAATCCTGCTGCTTGGACTTGAACTAATAGAAAATATGTTTATGTAAATCAAGACTTCTTATTAATTTTCTGAAAAAAAAGACTTCTTTGTTACTAAATCTATTTAGTTCTTAGCCATTAAATAGGATGTATATATCTCCCTATTTATCAATTAAGTATAATTTTTTTTATTGAGTAAGTAATGAATTTAAGGTATTGAGTACCAGTATGAGGTTGCATTGGTACCTATTGCCAAATGTAGAGTGTGAAGGGCGGGAACGTCAAAGTAGAAAACAAGGAGGTGGCGGAGGACCAGAACATGGAGAAGCAGAGGGAGGAGCAACTTCTGCTGGACTTGGAGAAGCAATACACCGCTGGTTTGCATCACCGAGACGGTCGCACTGTCGGACTAGGCTTTTGAACCTTCTTCTGGGGATGTGTCTCAGTCTGTGTGAATATTATTGGAGTTTTTAGCATTGCTTTATCATATTATCATTTTGCAAGTAACTGTTTTCCTGCATTACTTTGGTTATCTGGACTAGTTTTCATATTATAAGTTTTACAAGTAATATTGCATAAAAAATTAACAATTTTAGACTGTTATATTGTCTCCCTCCGCATGGGAAAATTCTCATCATTTGAACTTCTCTATGTAATCGGGCCAGCCGGACACTTTATGTTTAGAATAAGACAAAATTGTTTTGTTTGTTTTTACACGTGACAGTTATCTGTCGGTCTGTTTTAATAAGGAATCCCTAATACAAAATTACCCCTCTGCATGTGTGTTTTTGGCGGGTATGAAATGCAACGTTATTATCGCTTTTTTCCCTATAAAAGTCTCACGGCGACTCCCACAAAATATACACATTAATAAATATATATATAATGTGGTTCTATCAGCTGTTTAATAATTGTTTCAAGCACTGCAATTACTTAAGACATTTAAGAACTTATTTCATGGTGTTATTTTTTAGCGGAAAGGAACGTTAGATGTATGTATATGCAAACAGGCGTACAATATACGTAATTATACATCTAACATTCCTTTCCGCACAAAAATAAAGTACAATTATGGTGTATATTCCTAAATTGTGAGAGTAGGTCATTTAATTTCATTCGGTGCTCGTATATAAATATGCTATTCTTTTGAATGAGTGTCACAATTTTGAAGTGCACAATCACTATATGTTTTTTTACCATTGATGAAAGTGTTGGATGATTGATTAGAACGTGTCTTGTCATAATCAATGATAAAAGTGTGTAGTGAATGTGTAATGTAGATATGGTGGTGAATGTATCACCACCGTATTTGAATATTCCTTCCGTCCCAATTTGTTTGGGACATATTACATTTATGGTTGTCTCAAAATAAGTCTCATAACTATAATTAGACTCAAACAGGGCCGGTCCTCGTATTTTTTGGACTTAAGGCCAAATCCCCGAATTGAGTCTTTTAATTGAAGTTGTTTTATTTTTCTTTGTGTGATTTTTTTAGATAGATATATAATAATATAAAATAATATAATTTTTTAATTTCTTTCAAACCAAAAATTAATAAAACTTGTTTGTATGTGTAATTTTTTTTGGGCTAAGTAAATTTTTTTATTGGACATTTATCGATTGGAGTAAAAAAAATATTGGCATTTATGAAAAAAAAAATTAACATATTATATTTTGTTGGATCAGATTGAATCTGTACGAATTTTTTTTTGCTTTCAGCGATACATATAGTTAGGCATAAAATCTTGTTCAGGCTTTAAGACGGACATCTCGCGGCTACTTCACATGAGAGAATGGCACTATGTACATATACATTATGTGCTATGTACATCTAAAATGAAAATGGTGCTACACATAAAAGAATTAAAAAAATAAATTAACATGTTTTAAATGACAGACAACATATTAAATGATGTTTTTGACGGAAGGAACAGTAGAATAGACCAGATGCGGATCCATGTGTTCCACAAGGGTTAATTTCCGAACAAAAAAAAAATGCTACATTATACCTATAGAAAAATATTTTGGACACCGTAAAAAAATTATTCTACTTAGAAAAAAAATTACGGACTTCCCTGAAAAATATTTCTGGGTCCGCCACTGAAATAGACCCACACACTTGTTCGATAAAAATAAAAGTTAAACATATCACACCCCTGGTTTTGCTTCTGCCTCCCATTTAGTCAGCATTCAAATTGCAAAATTAAATAGGAGCAAAGATAGGTCGGTGGAATTATTGGCAGGATAATAATTAGGTGGCCTCCTTTTTGCCTCATTTATTCAACATTAACTTTGTTCATCTAACTTTCGTCTTTCGTGAAAAAAAAAAAAAAAAAAAAAAAAAAAACTTTGTTCATCTGTGACACCAATTTTTGAGGGACCACTACTCCATAATCAAATAAAATATCTTAGTCTTTTAAACAAATCCAAAAAAAAAAAAAAAACACACTTAATTTTGTCCCAAAAAAACTAAAAACTAAAAAAACAACGCACTTAAGTTACCCAAAGAATTGGGATCCATCAAAGTTTACAGAATAAATACAAATGATAATAACTAAACTTCCTAGAATTAAGCCTAAAATCAGCCTGACTGATAATTACAGATAATTACAACATACAATTAGATAATTACAAATAATCTAATCTAATAAATAAATATATACGCATATATTCTAACACACACCCTCCCCCCCCCCCCAGTTGAAGCGGGAGGATCACAGACGCTGAGACTGGCACGGAAATCTTCAAAGAGAACGAGGGATAATCCTTTTGTGAAAATATCCGCAATCTGATATTTGGAAGGGACATGATGGACTCGAACTTCGCCCCGGGCCACTTTCTCCCGAACAAAATGAATATCCATCTCAATATGTTTTGTGCATTGGTGCTGAACGGGATTTCCGGAGAGATAAATGGCACTAACATTATCACAATAGACGACCGTGGCCTTACTAATAGGGCATCGGTGTTCCAAAAGGAGATTTCGAAGCCAACACGACTCCGAGACCACATTGGTCACACCCCGATATTCAGCCTCGACACTGGAGCGGGACAAAGTGGGTTGTCGTTTAGATGAGCAAGAAATCAGATTGTCACCCAAAAAGACACAATACCCAGACGTGGAACGGCGCGTATCCGGGCAGCCACCCCAATCCGCATCAGTGTAGGAGATAAGATCCCCTATAGGGCACGGATATAAGTGGAGACCGAGATGAAGTGTCCCTCAACGGAGAATACGTTTTAAAGTCTCCATGTGTTCAGTCCGGGGATCATGCATATGCAAACATACCTGCTGAACGGAGTAAGATATATCGGGTCTTGTGAATGTGAGATATTGCAACGCCCCTGCAAGACTCCTATACTGGGACGGGTCCGAATAAGGGGCCCCCACCGAAGCACCCATCTTCGGTTTAGTGTCCACCGGAGTTCGAGAAGGTTTACAAGATGTCATACCTGCTCTATCAATAATCTCGGCTGCATATTTTCCTCATCATTTCCATCAAGGTTTACCGAATAAATACAAATGATCATAACTAAACTTCCTAGAATTAAGCCTACGTACAAATCAGCCTAACTGATAGTTACAGATAATTACAAAATACAATTAGATAATTACAAATAATCTAATCTAATATAAGCGTATATATTCTAACAGATATATCATATGATCTATTCTGTGATTTAATAAATGATTAAATATATGGTATCTAATTAATCTTAACTATTAATTCATACTACTATTTGCTTTTTTAAGATGTTGTCGCCTAGGCAAGGGAAGGCTAGACGACCATCCGGCTCCGGGCCCGTGATATTAAGGGCGAGTGATATAAACCACATTTTTACGGTAAATCCATTTCCCTCTGTTTAGTACGTATCTAAAAATACACGAATAAAATATTTTTCATAATCAATTTGTTTGCGTGTTAGTGTAATTATGTTTTGGATTGATGTTTTATAATCTCTCGATGTTATTGATTACGGATGCTCTGTTTTGTAGTTGTTAATGCTTCTTAAAATTCGATAAAGCGGGTGCATAACTTTTCTGCTGGCTCCCCTTGTTCCTGAATAGAGTAGTAAGGACTGTTTGGTGAAAATGAGTTTTAATAAAAGGACAAAATAAGTTTCGATAAAATAAATAAGGATGAAATTTGCATGACTAAAAAAAATATGCCAAAAGATTATTGCAGCCAAGATCCCTTTTTTTTGAAGGGTGTACAGCCAAGATTGAGAATCCATAAAAATAAAACCTCTACTATCTGTACTTTGGACATCAAATCAAAAGGGGCTGAATCCATCAAACACAGTTGCTATATACTACAATCAAAAAAATTGGATAGACTCGAAAAGGTATCGATGCTGCATAAGGATGTTAATAAGTGCTAATTCAACAATAATACTACATTTTAGTTATAATTTTAAAATCTTTACGAGCGTGATGTTTAAGAGCGAAAAACATTTTGTGGATGACCAAAGCAATGATATCATAAGCCGTGGGAATTTTCTCGTGCTTGGTCCTCACGACCTCATACATAGCACATAACGCCTCGAGCCTTGTTGTCATCCTAAACCCACTTGGTATAAACCACCTTGTCAGCATGGTCAGACTTTAACATAGGTTTTGGAGGATAATCCTCCGACCAATAAGACATACATACTTCATGTTCTCGAAGATAAGAGCGACGTTGATGTTTTCACGTTTCAATCTGTTATTGATTAGTTTTAGTTAGTTTTGTTAGGTGTAATGCCCGAAAGACAATTTTGTAATTGTTTTATTTAATAAATGAAATGATATTATTATTCATATTTATTATTCTCATATTCACCGATGCGACAATATATTTACACTACGTAAAACCCTAAAGTATATCGTTTATGTAATCACTTAACTCAAGATTGTATGGGATATACACGGGATGATTGAGTTAGTGAAGATGTACTTTAAAATACAATTAGCCCGTAGTGAAGTTAATCGAGAGTATCGGGTCTCTCCTTTAACGCTTTATTAATGCGCCATAACACAATAGGTGTGATTGTCTTATCCGGACTTTCGGTTAAGAGAACTCGTGGGGCATTTATATATGATAGATATATCATATAGAAATTTGGACCGATTTGATTAGAGTTCACGATATAATTCCGTAATCGAGAAGTCTTATCGAATCAATCGATGATTATATTTATGGATATGTCTTAATCACGGAGGTGATCGCGATCAATCGCTTGAATCGCATTATGAGGTTTGACTTGGCGGTTAAGGATTATCTTTGAGTCCGTGATCCGAATTACCCCATCTTGGCATTGTCTTTGGATTGAGTGAGTAGTCCGTGTTATCACAGATACGGAATCCATCCCTTCCATTTATGGAAGTAGATAGACAGATCCCTTATTTGTTAATCCTAGAAACTGATCGATCATACGAGTTCATATTACACTGATTAGCTACCGGTGAGTTGTATGAATTAAAATTGATCACTAGGGGGTTAATGGTAAATAAGGATAAGAGGTTCTAAAAAGGGTTAACGGTAACTTCCCGATTTAGAATGAACAGTCTATGGAGGATTAATCCATATGTAATGATTATTATCATTCTCGTGAGGAGATAAATATAATCACATAATCGGAGGAGTGCAGTCACGGGATTATGGTGGCATATTCCTGTGATTGATTTATTGAATATAATTATGCTGTTCATAAGATAATTATTTATTTGATTTATCGGAGCCGCTGATTATTAGTCCATGGTCCCCGACGTGCCTCCAATATAGCATAGCTATTCTCGGACGTCGAATCCTAATAATATTAATTTAGTTCTTAGTAGAATTTAATTAAAACGATATGTGAATTAATTGTTTAGTGGACTATTAAATTAGTTGGGCTAAATAATTAAATATGTGAAAAAGACATGTTTCATAATCTTGACCCAATTAGTGTTATGGCCGAAAATAATATTGACTAGATCAATAAATAATTTTCGGCCAAGGCATATTTTATGGAACAAGAAATTGTTTTCTTGTGGATTAATAAGATATGTACACAAATATTTATTAGATAAATATTTTATGGTAAAAAAATAAAGATAAAGATTATTCTAGATTTGTTCTAGAGTATTTCTAGGATTATCTTTTATTGAATAGGATTATTATAATTGATTTTGTATTAATTATTAAATCATTGGAGGACAATGATACTCTCCTATATAAAGAGAGTTCTCCCAATCCTAAAATACATTACAAAATTTCGACTTCCATCTCTTAGAGAGAGGAAGAAAAATTTCGGCCAAGGGGAAGAGAGGGAGAATCTTGGAGGTTTTCCCAGAAAGATATCGGAAGGATTCGAGACGATGATTTCCTTGGCGGGAGTTCTTCCGGAAAGACGCGTCACGGAAGATCGTGTCTTTCTTCACACCATCCTTTGTTCTTTCTAATTGCGGTTCTTCTACTTATGATTTTGAGATCCAAGAGGATGTTTCTACAACCCTCATGACAGTAGATCTAGTTATTTTATTAAAAGTGTAAATTATAGATCTCAGATATTTAAATCGCTTAGATTGCGGACAGTATTCTTAACAAGTTTTTCATTGAGCAATACAGTGATATGAGGAGACATGATTGTTGGAAGTAGATAAAAGTAATACGGACTACTAATTCCACACCACAACAAATAAGTTTTATGAAATATAAACGTGATACACGATTGTTACATATCGTTATAAATTATGGATTTAAAAAATGTTGAACTAGTATAACATTCCATTCTTTTGTTATTATCAATGTAACCATTATGATATGGTCACCTAAAAAGCTTTGACTATGGCATCTA
The DNA here is from genome assembly GCA_026214975.1 of Gentiana macrophylla. NCBI lineage: Eukaryota > Viridiplantae > Streptophyta > Magnoliopsida > Gentianales > Gentianaceae > Gentiana > Gentiana macrophylla. The sequence continues at coordinate 74,591 of JAOBSW010000538.1, forward strand.
TGGTTTACTAATACGTTTGGGAATTTTTTAATAGTAATTAATGCAACCAAAATGGTTAAGTTAAAGACAAAACTGTAACCAAAAAAAAAAAAAAAAAAAAAAAAAAAAAAAAAAAAAAAACCACTCATCTTTACCTTTTACATTAAGACGCATCTTACCTTTCTTTTTTCTTTTTCTTTTTTTATGAAGCATCTTCCTTTCAAAAGCAGGGTCGTTTCTACTTTGAGTGATTTCCCTAAGAGGAAGCTCGCGCATGTGATGAGATACTGGACCATACAGGTTTCACAGGTGGAATGCACAATGCCCCATGTGTGGAAATTGTGTGGTCAGGATCACATGGCGTAAGCGATTCGCAGTAAGAGGAAATTCCCATGATAAATTTTCCTTCAAAAGGGCCATATTTTATCTAAAAAACAAAAAGGGGCATATTTTAAGAAATAACAAAAAATATAATAAAGTGATGGTAAAAATAAGTTTATAACCGTAGCATGAAACATGTCTGCTTGTATTTTTCTTTATTCCTTTCTTGTTGCTCTCTCATGTTATGTTTGGTGTGCGTGCTATCGTTATCTATTTGATGACATCAAGACGACCCAAAGTTATATAATGAATACTTGGCTATAAATAGATTTGAATCTTTAACATAACTGGATCTATATGAGCTCGGCCCAACTTTAGAGTCCGCATCATCTAACCTCATATTGCCAACCTTATTAGTTCATCCATTCTGGTCGATCGTGAACAAGCTCATGTCGCCTCCGACCTCCAGAGACGGATGTAACTCCTCGGACACTAAGATCCTAAGATTGACCCTTCATTAACCGCCATGATCCATTATTGATTTCATCACATGATGTAAACCTAAATTAAACCGTGATTGCCTCGTCATGGGCATCGTAATGGTCCTCAATCACAGTCCTCGAAATCAATAATTATTACATTAACTTTCCCACAGGGGATGCTTATATGTTTCGCAGTAGAATGAAGTTGTCGCATGTTGTTTTCTTGAATAGTCTACAATTAGATTTTGATTGAGAATATCCATCTACTAAGTTACATGTTGCATACAATAACCCAATATATAATAAAGACAAAATAAGACACATCTTTATTTTACAACAACTTAATTCAATTCAGACTATCATGTATCAGTATATGTAGCCCTGCAACATTTAAATATTCAACACTAACCACAATTGATTTAAAACACATTTTTTAATTCAGCTTTAAATTTTTAAAAATTAGTGTCATTATTCATCACCCCAAATTAGTGTCAAAATAGAGTCTGTTATTATTATTATTTATTTATTTATTATTTATTTTTGTGCGTGTGCTTATCTCTATGTTTCAGTCGTATTGTAGGGGATAAATTGTCATTTACGTATCATATAGATGCATACATAATAGTATATGATATCTGGACTAAATAGGATATCCACCCTAGATTTTCAACCTATAAAAACCATAAAAGGCGAAGACATCAACGGTGATAAATTTTTTTTATATAATAAAAAATGTCAATATATATATATACACATTTTTAATTGGTTAAGAAGTATAGTAGTGTAACTCTGCGGCATATATTTTTAAAACAATTGAAAAATTCGTATGTGCGATGTTACCAAAGAACAATATAGTTGGCTTGTATGCATTTATTTGTTGCAGCTGTAACGACCAACCATCAAAGCTGAGTCTTCAATTCTCTTCTCCTCAATTTTGCCAAAACATATTTGACAATTCATAATCCCACAAAAGGAAAAAAGCAAATAATAAAACTACATATACACATGTATTTTTGCACAAAATTGAATCTATTAGTTGCAACTTCCATTTGGCATTGTAACACACTCTCGTAATACAAGGACTTTTTAAGTTTCAAATGTTACTTCTTTTCTTGCTATCTTGCTTTTCTGTTATCTTACTTTCAAACCCATTATCTTTTGTCTCAAAAGCTCAAATCTTTCTAAAAATGGATGCATTTTCATGGCTGGGATCTTCGAAATTTCTTGACATAACAAGTTTCTTGAATGTTGTATTGAAGAAAAAACAGAGTAAAGAACATGAAAAGCAAGTGGAAACAGAGGATGATGTAATATCTCTACTGGATTTACATGATTTGCCATTGGAATATATTCTTGAGAGGCTTTATCCATCTGGGCTATGCAGTATGGCTGGTGTTTGTACTTCTTTAAGAGAAAAGTGTGTTAGTGATCATTTTTGGGAAAAGCATATGAAGCAGAAATGGGGTAGATTGATTGATAATGCTGCAGCTTATGAACAATGGCAAAAACACAGAGATTCAAGAAAGAGGGTTATCAAACAATCTGAAGCTCAATGGGAAAAGGGATTTGTTGGATATGTGTGTAGTTTAATGTTTGGTGGTGATTGGAATGTTGTAGGAAAGGAAAATGTGATAAAAAGAAGATTTTTGCCTGAAGATTCTGTTATGGCTTGGTATTTAGCTATTGAAACTGGGAAATTCTGGTTTCCTGCTCAGGTTCTAAACCGTGAGGTAATCATCTAACTTTTTATTTGTTTATTTTGATGAAGATATCTGTAGTTTAATTAGGAAATAAAGTAATGATCTTTTTTTGAATTGTTGTGAAATGCAGAATGGGCATGTAGGTTTTATAATGTCATGTTATGATGCTAATGTGAGCTATGAATCCAAGACAGACACCTTTGTTGCAAGGTAATTCCTGACCTAGACTATTGTGACGGATTCAGAAACCAGGGTATTTAGGGCACATTGTTTTAGTATATAATTTTGTTTTCTTCTGAAAATCCACCGGAGACACGTGTCTGTGTCTCCGGTCCTTCGTATGTACATCTGCCTCTGCAGTGTCATGTTCAGTCACATTCATCATCTAACCTATTAATGATATTAGGCTCTGTGATTGATGTAGACACTGATTGATCAACGGCTCAGATGATCTGTGTGACTGTGATTAGAAAAGATGTATTCTTGAAATATGTCTAAGAATTTTAGTATAGGTCTATTAGAATTGCCAAGAACATTCAGTTTCATTTTGCCCCAACTGAAAATGGTAGATTTGAGCAATTTTTAAAGAGAGTTTTATTTTTCAGGGAAAAAAAAAAAACCTCTGAAATTTCATCAAGAATTTATAGATTTTTGTCCAGAAGGAAATCGGGATAGAAGGAAACTATAATTTAATCAGAATAAAAGAATAATTATGTAAGAATAAATACAAAAGAATAAATGTGGAATATAAGAAAATATAAGAATAATGATTGTAAACACAAAGAACATTAACGTGTGAAGAATAATTTTAAAGTAACAATTGTGATTTTTGTCCTTTATAATCATGAAAATGTTACTTTTATCCTTCCAGACTCATTTATTAATTTTTTTGTCTTTGTGGCCCCTTCTCCTAAGAATTTAATGGATGTTTGCAGGTTTGTGGCGAACGGGCGACGAACAATAGAGGATAATATAGGTTGGAATAGGATAAGAGCACCAGCTACAAGTACTTCTGCAAATGTTCTTTATAATTCAGATTGTCTAAGTGAATTGAGCCCTGGTGATCACATTGAGATTCAATGGAGAAGAAACAAAGAGTTTCCTTATGGTATTTATTTTCTTTTTTAATTGAATTCTATAATATCTTGTTTCTTATTTGAAACTTAAGGGGAATATCTGCAAATATGGGAATTAAAACTTAGGAGGTTGTGTGAAATGTTTCTTGAAAAAGTAATGTAAGCGTACTGCTGGGTTGGTTTGATTTGGTTAATAATCATAACAGAAATCAAACTGAAAACTAATTATACATGTTAGATATAAACAGTTTTGTTACAATTTTTCATTCGGTTAATGGTTTGGTTTTCAATTCGGTGTGAACCATAACCGAACTGAAAATTTTGATTTCTCTATATTACTAACCGAATCTTACTTTACTTGGGTCGATTTTCTAATAAACTGTATCCGTAAATATCCTAAGAATTATCTCTCCATTCGAATTTTTTTAATAAAATTTCAATAAAAGATTGCAATTATATTTCAGGTTGGTGGTATGGAGTGGTTGGGCACTTGGAGTCCTGCAATGGCAATCAATCTCTTTGCCAGTGCATTAAAAGTGGTAGGTTGCTTCCTCCCTTTTTCGTGTTTTCTTTCTAACGGATCCACTTTATCTGCATCAAAACGATCCACTTTTTTAAGAAATAATTAATATTTCTATTCTTCGAAATATTGTGCTTTTGTGGTCCATCTGTAAATTTGTTTTCCACCTCAAAAAAGGGTAGACTTTAAGTTCTTGTGCCCTCATTTAGCTGCATGTCCTTTTTTTTTTCCAGTTTGACATTAATATACCTAAAAGACATATCACACAAGTTTATAAATTTTAATTATAAAAAATGAATATTTATATTTCTAATAATATATGAAATTAAAATTTTGGACAGATGTAGTGGTAATTGAATTCAAGCAATATGAAGTGAGATCAAGATGGAGGAAATTGTTGATAAATAGAAAAGAGCATCAAGAAATAGGCAATGAAAGCGATGGTTTTTATGGTGGTATCAGAAATCTTAGCAATGAATTGGAGATTTCTATGTGGAAATCCCTCTGCCAAACTTGAGAAACAATTCAATTTTATTATATTGAATGTTCCTTTCTTTCTTTTCATGTATGTCTGTCTATGAATGTTAATGTATATTATGGATTTTTTTTTTCTTTTGAATTCAAGAAGGAAATACGTGTATGCCATGTATATTATCTTATATTTTAAAAATGTTAAAGATCAGTAAATATGCAGTTTTAATCTAAGATGATTGAGAAGAATGACAAAATTTAAGAATACACGTAAGAATCGCTTTTTTTCAACCATTTTGTATCTTATCTTGTCCTTATAATTTCTAACGTCTCTAAATTGTGTGAGGGTAAGGGAGGGTGAGATTTGCATCAAAAAAGAGTAATTTTAAAGGAACAAGTTTTGAGCGGAAAACTTGGGGTTTCTTGCACTCATCTAATTAATGAAACTAGTACTTAATGCTAGTTAAGGTGATTTGATCTCTATGTCTAAATCCGCAGAAATCAAAATATGGGTCATTTGAGTTGAGTGTTAAAGTATGGAAATGTCAGCTGAAATGGTATTCAGTTGAGTTCTACTGTCAGCCGAGTAAAGTCTGATCAGTCTGTTGACCACGTCTGAACCAGTTTTGCAGCTAAGCTGGTTACATTTGGTAACTCAGCTGAGCCCAGTATACATCTGGGGTATTTATATGAATTCTGACAGAAGTCATTATGGTGGCTAGGGTTATGCTTCTAAAACTATAAATACCGGCATTCATTGTAACCTAGGTGTGTGTGTTAAAATCTTTATGTAATTTTGCACATAATAAAAGATCTCATTTTCTGTCCGTAGAGTAGTAGGCACAACGCCGGAAACCACGTTCAATCTATGTGTTCTTCTTGTTTATGTAATTGCATTATTTGATATGTTAATTTTGTAATTTTATTTGGAGTCCTTTACAACACTAAGACTTAATGCTTTTGTATCTTTATTTGGAGTCCGTTACAAAACTTAAACTTAATGCTTGTCAAAAACTTGTGGTTTCTCCTCATGATGCCTCAGTTTGACCACTAGGTCAAGCCTGATTTTCTTCATCTTTATTACTTAGGTAGTTGATGCTTGTTAAATACTCCCTTCACCTCCTAAATTACAAATATCTATTTTTATTTCCTAATACAAGTCTTTTCTAAAGAAAGATGATATATCCGTTATTGGATGGCTTTTGAGTTTTCAGTTTTGTCTTGGTAGATTTCAAAAAACAAACAGACAGTTGTTCTAACTTTAAAACAGAGGGAATACATGAGATGAAAACACAGGAGAGTCTTGGAATAGTGAAACAAAACAGAGGCGCCAACTGCCAAATATAGATTCCAATTATAAGACACAATGAAAAACACATTGAAACATGAGGCAGTGGTTTTTTCAGTGGTTAGACTTTGATCTTTATGAATTTCCTTCCATTTCACTTGAACGGTTAAGTATAGACACCTTTTTGGCCATGTGAATTCTTATTTTTCTCTTCATGTTAGGTTTTGATCTTTATTATTAACTTCCTACCCTTGTACAGGGTTAAGTGTGTGTGTGCGCGCGCGCTTTTGATGTATTCTGTTTCAAAACTATAAACTTCATCTTCTGTTCTGTCAAACCAGTTATGAAATCCAGGTTTATTGAAAAAGAGAAGAAAGAAAGACAACCAAGAGTACTATTAATGAGTCTGTAAAACTGGGCACTTTTTATAAATGTACTGTCAAAAAAGTATCAATGTTTAAGAAGCAAGAAAATCTAAAACAAATGCAGAAAGACGATATCCACGTCGTCTGTTTTTAGACACATAACAATCCAGTTTTTTTTAGAGCTTTATAAATAAATTCTACAGTGTGAAGTAACTCCTCTCAATTCTCTCATGATCTCAACCCTACTACTAATAATACTATTCCCTCTAATGAAAAAGTATAACTCCAAGCACTACAGATTGTAGACAATTACACAAACCTTAAAAGTAAAAACCAGTTACATAGGTTCTGGGGAAGGACCGTGTGTCAACTAGACCTAGTATTACGCAATCTTACCTTATATTTCAATGGATGTTCCTACACCCGTACAACCTCTAATCACACGTCAGCAATTTCATAGAGCTCCGTACAAAACTGATGCACTCGGTTATCTGCACCACCTGGTAAGCACTCCCACAAGCAAAAACACTCAAGAAACCATGGATTGATTCAGCTGTGCATGTGTCTACTTGTTCCTCATTCTAGCCATGCATTTTAAGCAAAGGGTTTGCAAAAAGCAAGAATCTTGGGAATTTTTATGCAGGTGTTAGTTAGCATTCTTCGGTATCTTTTGTATAGACTGGTATCTGCCACATCTTGTTGTTCTTTTTCGGGTCATCAGTGAGACTGAGATCCGTATCGGTTTCCTTGTACGTCTTGATGAATGTTTTTGCACCCATCATCACTAGTCTTTCTACCATAAACAGTTGGTAGTTGTTTTGAATCACTGGATCCACTATATTGCTAAAATTTGACGAGTAGGCTAATCGATACCTGAAACATGTTAGGCCATGATTATGACAAACATACATATACATATACATATACATATACATACACATATACATACACATATAATGTATTGGAATTGAAAATGGGACCAAGAATTACTGATTAGATAGACATTTGTTCAGCATTACAATGCAGTGTGACTAGATGGCAAAGAAAGAACAAACCTTGCAGAAAGAGGTGAAAAGAAACCGGGCTTCCTCTCGTTTGAAGCAATGAAAAGTGTTCGTCCTGGAGGGACCCACTTCTGAATTCTGCACATAATGAATTCAGGTCGGGTGTCTCTATCGATATGAGGATGCAAGCTCCGCTCAACCCCAAACCTATCCTTCCTAGTTTTCAATATATCACCTCGACGTACATGAATGGCATCATAATCACCAAGAGATGATATAATCTGGTATAATCAAATCAAGTCAGCATGGCATGATTATATTAGCAGCCATCAATGCCATGGCCTCAGGAATTAACACACAAAAAAAAAAAAAAAAAAAAAAAAAAAAAAAGTCTTCTAAAAGCAAAGAAAAAGAAATTAAATACAATAGACAGACCTTTGCAGCAACATCTCGTAACTTCTTTGCAGCCATTGAAGGAAGAAAAGAATAAGGCAAAAGGATAGAGGTGTGGTTTTTTCGATCCTTGCACTCTGCAAACCTAAACGAACAAAGTAAATAAAACTTCCATAAGACTATAAAATAAAGGGTGGTCCACACAAAATAACCAACAAAATTATTCATGATAAAAGTCGTAAAGAACCTACAATGATAAATTTGTTTTACATAAACGATCCAAGAAGATATAGCTCCAGTCATCAAAATTACTGTAAGAATAGATGAGATGTGTTATGTTTTACCAAGAGAGAGGACTAGCAGTCCGGTTTATGAGCAAAATATTTGAATATGCATTATCCTCTTTAAGGGTTACCCTGGCAACACCATTTACATTGGCAATCCCTCTGGATCCAAGCTTCATGCTGGTTGTAAGGACCCGATACCATACTTTTGAGTTATCCATTACAGTAGGTACAGTTTCTGATATAAGTTCAAGATCATACAGAGAATCCATCGAAGGTGAGTTAGCTACCCACCTGAGAAACAACAATGAACATTTGACTAAACGAAACTGACATCTGATTTCATAGATTCAGACAAAAATAATAATAATCTAAAACTAGTGAAACAGTGCTTTTGACTGAAGTACAAACCTATCCTCCTCAGAATCAGAAGAATTGGCCTGATGAAGAATCCCTTTCTGGTTATGGATAGGATTTATGCACATTCTTGAAGGCATCACAAAGGTCCTGAAGATGAATTTACCAAGATTGTTACACTTGGAAATTAAGGAACAAAAAAATGTTCAACATGAAAAGAAAAGGTTTCAGCAGTGTAAGTAAATAAACACTAGGTAGGTATCTCTCAAAGCTTCAACTACGATGTCATACGTTTTCTTCTTCCTTTAACCAACCACAAGCAATCAAAAAGGATACACGTTACGTGATAACATACACAATCCAATGTTGGGTAAGAAGAAAACAATTCAGTAATCTGGTTAACTTCCTTTCAGATTAAAGATTTCTACCTTTCAAAGCAAGAAAAACAACCGAAAAATACTTCCATATCCAGAAGCATTATAAATATTTCATGCAAAGTTTGCCCTATTCTCCAATAGTGAAGCTCCATTCTCCTAGAATCACTCAGGAAACAAGATCATCACTTAACTAAACCATCAGCGTTCAATTCACGAGTTATCTCAGAGATCGATTTCTCCGAATCAGCTTATCCCAAACCCATTACGAATTTTCAACAGGATACTTGATCAGGTATAAACATGTTTAAATAAACATCTGACACCATGAGCTCAACAAAAGAACTAGAAGAAATGAATAGGAAAACATGATCCAAGTGAAATGCATTCAGATTTCTCTTGCTTTACTAAGCTATTTTACTAAACAAATCCCTTAAAGTCAGCAGGTATCGCAAACCTGCCTCTCACATAAAAACTCCTAGCTACACTACCCAGCTGCTCCACGGCTCCACGCCTCCACCCACCCAACAAAAAGAAGGGAAAAAAGGAAACTTTCACAGCAAAACACCTAAAACAACAAAACGGGATGCTGAAAGCATAGGGAACGAAAAACGAAAGAGCCACTGACAAAGAAAGAAGACCCAGTAATCCAAACATATTGACAAAAGAGCTACTACCTAGAAATTAGTAAAATTGGCTGAAAAGCAAAGAAATCCTTTACCCCAAACAAAAACAACAATCGAAATCATTCTTCCCCACCATTTTGCGCTAGCTAACAAAAAGCAGAAAGAAAAAAAAACAATTTTTTTACCTATTAAGAAACAGGGCTTCTTCGAGAGCACACCTAAGGCTGGATTCTTGATGACCAAGGCCAGCACATGACTCACAATGCTTACCAGGGCAGTCGATTCTGTTGCCCCAATATAAATACTTCTCAGGGCCCTTGTGATGAAATCGATTCCCAACACGGTTTTTTGAAGTGGCAAGTGAAAACTCATTTGTGGAAAAGAAACAGGTTACTAAATATAAAATGCCGATGCATGAAATGAAAGCTGCGATTGCTATGACAGTTGGGGATCTGGGTTTTTGAAAGCGGGGCTTTCCTTTCAAGGAGGTTTTGTAGATCGCCATGGAAGTTGGATTTTGCTGTGCAGTGAAGCCAACTGACTTAGCACTTCGAGTGTGTAATTTCCCCAATTATCAATCAATTCGACCTTAGAGAGTTGTAGCCTTGTAGGAATTAATTACAGACAAGGCTAATTTAGTCATTTGATTGTCAAAATCAAAACAATTATTCACTTTTTTTTAATCTCAGTGATTTTTAACAACGTATCCCAACTAAATAAAAATGACGGGATTATACAGCACCATGTAGTTTAAAAAAGACAATTAGTTCTTGTTGTTTTGAGGATGAAGCAACATAATCAAAATCAACCAATATAATTAAGATTGATTTCAATTCAAACCGAATTGTTTGGTTTGAAGTGATTATTTTATGTGTGTTCATTTGGATCGAGTTGGTTTTGATTTGATTTGTGTTACCAAACTTTTCCCATCCTCCCTGAAAGAAGAGAATGATTTTGTCCGAAATTCATAATTAATTCAAAGATTGATAAATTTCATCTTTGATAGAGATTTTGTAAACTAAAAAATCGTGTATTTTACATTATAAAATTAAGTATTCGTTAAAAGGATCTGATGCAAATGCTATTTAGAAAGCAAAATTGATGGATCATTAAAAAAAAAGTGTAAACAATTAAACATGTGTGACATAATCTCTTGTTGGATCTTTAAAATACAGTGTCTGTAAAAAAAATTACAGTACATAAGCAACGCATTTCGTACCCAATTTTGCAGATCTAAATGTGATCCATTTCACTCCTATTGGAGACTCTATAAAATAAAAATAAAAATAAAAATAGCCCAACCAACCTTTTATCAAAGGAAGGAACACATGACCAAGACACTTTCCATTTGAGAATTAGCACAAGAACATGGATTTCTTCTGACAAAGTGTGAACTTTCAGACAAGGCTCATGGGAAGGAAATGCATTGCCTTGTTTCAGACATTCTAGCACAAAATCTCCCTTCATTTTCACTTTCCCACATGCCGTACCGGGTCATCAAAAGCCCAAGAACTATAATAATATATATGCAGCAGGATTTCCAAACCAAAGACATACACTAACCTGCAGCACAACAGTTTACAGACAACACAATACCTATGTACTATTGGACTATGTATTAAGATGCTTAACAGACATCAACGAGACATTAGCCCAGTCGTGGATGTCGGAACTAAATAGTTCCAGGTTCAACCAAAGATAAAAGACCCTTAACATTCATAAATGATACACATGGAAAACTCCCCTTCAGCTTTATGATGTTCTATTGCGATAAATACCACTCTTTTTCTACACTCAAACCTATACAACAACATTATCTAATTTAAGCCGGGGCACCAACCGATTGAACAAGATAATACAACAACAATTAATGGATGCATATGATGAACTTGGGAATACGCTGCCATGGCTTCGACTTTCCATCATCCAGCCAATGATTCCACTTAAAGACAGACTATACATCTGCAGCTGAAACACTACTTATGTGACCATCTAAATGTTACACCGAAGAGGTGTTTCAAGAAACTTAAGTTTCTCATGATGGCTTTGGTTATTAATGGATGACCCTGTTTTTTAAGCTTTCTGGAATGCGCGAGAAGAAAATCCATGAACAAGACGAACAAAGCCCAAGAAACTGAGCTTCCCGTCAGAGTGCCTTATCCAGTCTTGTAGAACTACGTGAACTGGAACTGATGGACTAAGCCCTAACTCCTGCATGAAAAAATAAATCCAGACTGTTATAAATGTAATTAAGCAAGAATTTGGATCATCATCTCGAAGTAGCAGAAACCATTTTAACATCAAAACTACACAATTAAACAAGGATCGTATCATCAGAATGGTACTTAGACAAGATATTAATTTCATGGCATGAAATTAAACAAGGATCGTATCCTAAAAACTAGTTAATTATGTAATAATACTACAAGAGCCAATGAGGCATTGTCCCAATGACAGAGAATGCTGTAATAATCAGGGAAAATGTCAACTTTATGTGGTTTGTAGTACACTAAAGCATGATATATCATTTCTGTAAATAAGAAAACAAAAGTTTAAGAGAACAGGGCCTTGGCGCAGCAGTAAAACGTTGTTGTATGACCACAGGTTACGGGTTTGGACCATGGAACAATCTCTTACAGAAATATAAGATAAGACTATATACGGTAGCTTAAATGGGCCGGTCTTTTCCCGACTTCCTTTTTTCTAATCACTGTAAAAATGAATTATGACACAATACCACTACTGATAGTGCATAACCGAATGAAGGAAAAGACAAGAAAGAGGAGAGAGAACTTACAGAAGCAAGTTCCTCAATCATAATAGGTCTGTTACCGTCCTTCTCAAATAGTTCATAGGCACGTCGGGCATGCTGTTCCCAGCTCTCCATTCCTTCTAGTTGATACACGCTTATAGCAGCCGCGCAGAATTCCTCGAAATCCATTTTTCTGTATTGAATAGCACTCACCTGCATGTAACATAAACATCATTGAAACCTGTTCATCTTTCGCGTATTTGTGAGGCCAATCACACAAAAGAAAATGCACGAACTTACAATGCTGGCGTATTCTAATACTCGTGAATCTTTCATTGCCTCGGTGTAGAACTTAGTGACAGCCTGTCATTTCCATTCATAAGATCAAATTGCAGTAGCATGGTGGACATGAGAAATTCTTAGGTAAAAAGTCTTCACTACACCGGACCGTCAGATACAACACGTGCCATTCATCCAATGATGTGAAAGACTCTTCATACAAGAATTTTCCTTTTTGTACATGCACGTTTGAGATGGAGGGAGACTTACAGTTCTAAAGTTTTGGAAGGACACGTATCCACTCTTGTTTGGTCCCAAAATCAGAAATTGCTCCCGAAGGTAAGCTAATTGAGCAACTGTCAGTGTCTTGGCCAGTGCCTGGAAGGGTAACCAATATCTACATCAAGGGATGTAAAAGCGAATAACACAGTCCACAGAGTAAACAGGTGCATGTTAACAGCACTGGGCATCATAAGGACAAGCTGGAAACAAATCTCTTATTTTGACAGCGAATCAAACATCACAATTTATATATGGCTAATGCGTTGAATTCTTGAATTTTAAAATGCATGTCGTACCCCCAAAGCTGCTTTTCTCAGGGAAGACGAAAATGTATAAGCTTTGGCAAGCTTGTATATTATCATATCCAAAGGTATCTTCACATCATGATAACCAGCCAGCCAAGGATGACCTAAGCAACAAAATTAACATGCGTATAATGAATTATCTTTCAATACCAAAATCCCTGAGTGTCAATATCGATAACACATAAGATGATAATAAGAAGATCAGCATTCCTGTAGTCAACTTCTCGAAGAACATAAACTGTATCATGTTCATCTCTGAATAACTAATATAAACTCAAAGGCGTAAAATTCAGTTGCATAATCATGGCCATAGATTGGTATCGGAATATGACCATATAATATAAGTAGCTTACTTAGAGCCTGAGCTGCAGTTAACCTTTTCCGGTAGTCTTTACTAAGCAATCTCTTCACAAAATCAGCTGCTTCAGAAGACAAAGTGGGCCATGGTGCTTCATCAAAACTTGGATCTGCCTTCAGGACAGTCCTAAATATTCGGATTCGGTTCTTGCCCAAAAGGGTCTACTTCACATAGAAGAATATAGGCAATCACACCTATACTCCACATGTCAGCTTCTGTTCCATAAGATCTATGCAGAACTTCAGGTGCTACATAGTATGCGCTTCCAACAATATCATTCAGCCTTTCATCTGTTCCATTCCAAACATAAACTTCACTTTCGTACATGTTTATAAACAATAAAATCAGAAGCAGCAAGTAATTATATCAAATGAGACCTGGCTTGACGTAGTCAGATAGTCCAAAGTCGATGGCTTTGAGAGGCGACTGTTCATCCTTAGAGAGAAAAAGAAAATTCTGAAGCAAAATTAAGATCATGTGTTATCACCAAAGATATTTCATTGCCTTTTAAAACGTTATCTATGTATTTGGCTTTACTAATGTTACACAGAACAATCATTAAGAAGAAACTAAGAGCCGTCACAACTGATATCTTCCACATTTCGAATTCTAGAAGCTGACTTTTCCAGAAACTAGAAAGTAAATTTCGTAATCCGAGACTTTGATTACCTCCGGTTTCAGGTCACGGTGCACAACCCCTTGGAGATGACAGTGTGCAACAACACTTAATATCTGCACCATGATAGCTTTAGCATGCTCTTCTGAGTATTTTCCACCCCTTGAGGCAATTAAAACGCATAAGTTTAGACTCTAAACGGTCTTCCGGAGTAAAACAAAATCCATACGACATGCAAAGTTTTAAAAACTTATTTACCTTGAAAGTATCCTATCCAATAGTTCACCGCCTCTGCACAATCTGCGCCAAAGAAAATTAAAGTAATATTACAATTATGCCACGTATTAACGTCTTTGATGCATACTTTTCTATTCAAAAATAAGTCCACCAATTGTACTCAATGAAGAAACGGAAAATGGCCCACCGGCGATTAAAACAATCTTATGAATAAGACATGAATAGTGGCTGTACTAGACTAGGACAAAAAAATGCAAGACAAATAACAAAAACAAATACACGTCAGAGAGCCACGAGCTTAAACAAATTGACCACATCAACCTCTGAAAAATATTTTTTAATATTTTGTGCCTTCGATTGTTGGCTTAACCTTCACTTATTAGCATGCACAGAACGGCCACTGAAAAGTTAATGTCTGTCTTTAGTGCTTAAACTGTATTCACTTATCTTTGTCTTAGTGCCAGATGGTACTAACTAATTTTGGCGGAGACAGTATCAACAAATCATATATAAATTTAACGACCACAACATGACTCGACTGTAACCCGAACAAAAAAAAAAAGAACTTACTCCATTACAACGTATACATTGTCTTCATCTTCATAAGCATCAAAAAACTGCACCAGGTTTTTATGGCCGGTTAAAGCCCGTAGTATCTTCACTTCTCTTCTCACGTCTTCGACTGCAATTGCTGTAGTCATCTGCATAACATTTCAAATAGCCTTAGAACCAATGCAGCAGTGTCCTCCACTTAACAGGGAAACTTACAACATTAAAAAATGGAAACCATCTTGCAGTCGACCTTAAGTAGAAAACGGCAACAGACATACTAACAAGCTTGTGATCACAAACTCTGAACCGAGTGTAATGACAAGTAAATTAACTTTGAAATGGAAGTAGAAAAACATTCTAAGCAGAAAGAAAAATTGGTGATTCAAGGCAACTTTAAGCAGCTTCAATTCTGTTAGTGGAGCAATGCCCCAATAACATGAAATTTCTGAACCACAGAAAAAGAAACAAAAAAAAAACTTAAATGCTCCCAATTCTTGGTTGCACAACATAACATTTTAAAACCACTGGCATCTGTAAGCAATAAAAAAAAATAATATATTTTCTTTTATGAGGTAAATAAATATGTCAACTAGACAAAACTACTTCAATTGATAAAAGGCTATCTGCGTAACACGGCTTACGATTATGCAAATGTAACAAAACTTGCAATTACAAACCAAGAAAAAATAGAAACCCAGAAGTCATGAAACCCGGATAATAAGAAATATTTGCAGATTTACCAGAGGAAACATGCAAGCTATAGTCATGCCTGCTTGGGATTATACAAGTAACAACAGCTACAAATCAAGAGAAATAATGTAGTCTGAAATCAAACCTTTGATTTTGGGATAACTTTAACAGCAACATCAACACCCTTTAAGCTCCCTTTCTTTCCTTTACCAGAACAAGTATACCCAAAATGTCCACGGCCAACTTCTTCTCCAAGTTCATAATGGCTAAAAAGAGTTCAAAACCCAAAATTCTTATCCAACTCAATCTCAATTTCACTTCCTTCAGGAATTGTAGCCTCATTAGGCTTAATTGATCCATGTCTCCTTGCAAACAGCGCTCTTATATGCTTAGCTGGCGATGGAGGAGGAAATGGGCGCTTAAGTAAGCGCAAAGGAGTTGAAGTAACACTAGAATTTGATGCTGGTGAATAATTGAATCCACTGGGCAATGGACTTGGGCTGTAAAATGGAAACTTTGGTGTTTTTTTCCCAGTTTGTGTAATCAGTTCTGGCGCATTTTCAGTAGAGACTACTGGATCATCTGAAGTATTTTGTGGGTTAGTAATTGGTTTTCCGTGACAAAGTCCCATGGAGTCAAGAACCCAAAATTAAAGAAAGTTTAATTATCTCAACTGTCAAGAATTAAAAATCATTAAGAAAGTTGCAATCTTTAAGATGGGAACTTCAAAAACACTGAATTTTGATGCCTAATCAGCAAAACCCAGAAATGGTATTCTTGAGAATGATAAAGTGGTAAGAGAAAAAGCAGAAGAAGGGGGGAAAGGAGAAACTTGCAGAAGAAAAAAAAAAAAAAAAAAGGAATGGTACTCTCTGAAGAAATTATCAATGCCACAAACAAATAAGAGAATGAACTATGAAGCAAGTGTTTTTCCAGCCGTGAAGAAAGGGGAAGCAGAAAATATGACTTTGGAATAACAAATAGTTGAAAAATCCCAAGAGCAAATGGAAACTTTCAAAAAGAAATAAAGAATGGGACTAAAGAAAAGATCAAAAAGTGGGCAAAAGAAAAGATGCTTAGCAAAGGCTACAAGATAAGAGAAGTGTAGATTGTAGAAGAAAGGGAAAACTCCTCAATATTTTTTATGGCATTTCCAACTTTTTAGTAAAGCTACCGTTTTCATGACATACATTATACATATACATTATTATGTATACATAATTATTATATGTTAGAAAAGTAATACAGTAGTATTATTGTTCAGTTGGGTATGTACAGAGTCTAAAAAACATAGCTTCTTGTTTTAAATATCATTAACGCATATAATAATGTAGTAAATGGGACAAATGAAGTATGTATGTATTATTGGGTTGTGACTTGTTATTGATGAGTTTTTGTATATATTTATTTAAGGTGTGACTAGTGTTGGTTGGAACATCTTTACATTCTTTCCCTCTTTTTGTGCTCTTATGAATGTGGAGTTAATTGATTGTTTAAGTTAAAGTGGCTATTGTTGATTGAATACTAGTGTTAGTGGGGTTAAGTTGGGAGCCGTCCATCTTGTCTTTTTTATATTGATTACATAGCAAGAGAAAGACAATAAAAAGTTTTTGTTGAATCGAAAGAGGAATGGTAGAAGATTTCATTATCGTGACTGGATTGAGGTGTTCAACTCGTGACTTTTTAAGATAAATTCTATAAAAAAAACATTCGTATATCTGACGTCATATCAAAATAACATTAAAAAAAAAACACGCGGAAGAAAATGAAACAATACTACCAATCCTCAGAACTGCATGTCAAATTAAGGAAGATTATAGACTGCACAACATGAATTTCCAAGTTCATATATATGTTGGTGATACTTTAGCCGTGTAAAATGCATAAAACTTAACCTTCAATACATGTTCTATGAAGTAGATGCCATGTCTAAAAGATTTACAATTTATGTTTTATGTGAATATATATGTATGTGATCAAATAAATGCTTTTATATGATTAGATGTGTGCCATATGTTAAACTCAGAAAATGCACTGAACATATATATATGGAGTATCTTATGTGTTGGATGTGAACAACAACATGCAGAGAAACTACGTACATAAGTTGTATCAACGGGCTCTGCGTCATCCTTGGGCCGGCTCTAGCTGCGGTGGAACTAGCAACTACATGTCCTTATGCAACCTACTGTCGAAATAAAAAAAAACTATGTGTAGTTTATGGTAGTTTCCGATCGATTCGTCTATTATTATTTTCCTATATATGAAACATTCATTTATAGTTATTCCGAAGCCTATTCTACAATTCGACATATGATTCAGAGTTTAACTTTTATCCGGAATAGTAATGCATTAATGTTGTTTGTACGGTCTTTCTTCTATGATATATTTACAATTGTCGCATCACAAAATAACAATATGATATATATTCATATTAATTATTGATATAAAATTATTACTCGCTTACCATAGTTTCATCTCTTTATGCAGTTAGAAAATATTTTATATGTTTAAGTAAGAGATACAAGAAAATGTGAAGTCCCTCCAGCAACAACAAAAAAGTGAAGGAAATTTGTGTTTTACTGTTAAAATGTTTTGTTTATTTAAAATTATTAACAGTAATAAACCTTCAACATAATTGTTCAATTAAAAAAAAAAAAAAAACTAAGTCAGTTTGCCAACTTACCAATAATGGCAAGGCTTGTCCAGTCTAAAGAACAAACATAACACACAAGAAATGTTTTGAGGAGTAAAGTGCCTTGATGACAGTAGGTGCACCTGCATTTGTTGACCCACCCTCCCCCCTCCCCCCTCCCCCCTCCCTCAATAAGTTATAGGTTGTACTAGTATTTATGATAAACATTTTAATTATAAACTTGTGACCACAAAAGTATTTACAAAAGAAATGAAACTAGAGGTGTAATTAACTTGACTCAAATGTTAAACGATTAGTTTCAAGCATTCTCATACTCAATTCGTTAGTTCGTGATCATTTTCAAACTTAAAATACGTGTAAAAGTAATATCGACTTGTATGATATTCTAACAATCCGACCTAAAAACCCAAACAATTTTTGAAAGCATACGGTTGTTATATTGGAGAGGAGCAATGGATCAATTTAAATACGACTCAGCCCGGCCCGTTCTTGCCGATAAGCATTACTATAGAGACGAAGAAACCTTGACTGGATCCAAAAGATCGTAGGTTCAAATGGGTAGTTCTTCCATGCATGATCACTCCATTTGAGAAATGACCTGATGTGGCATCATCCTACCCACACAAACCGTATTATGTAATTAAATAAATACACTTCGTAATCAGGATGATATCACATTATGTCATTATGTAATTAAATAAATACACTTCGTAATCTAATTGGTGGCCACTGCATCACGGTGGTCAATGGATCGAGGGTGGTCAATGCATCGTGGTGGTCAATGCATCGCGATGGTCACTGCATCGCGGCGGTCGATTAATCGCGGTGGTGAATGCATCGTGGTGTCTCTGCATCAGGGGTGGTCACTGCATCACGGTGTCCCTGCATTGGGGGTGATCATTGCATCACGGTGGTCAATGCATCGCGGTGGTCAATGCATCGCGATGGTCACTGCATCGGAGGTGGTCACTGCATCGGGATGGTCACTGCATCGCGGTGGTCAATGAATCACGGTGGTGAATACATTGGGGTGGTCATTGCATCGCGGTGGTGAATGCATTGCGATGGCCACTGCATCGCGTTGTCAATGCATCGGGGGTGGTCAATGCATCGCGGTGTCACTTTATCGCAGTGTCTCTGATCGGGGTGGTCATCAGATCGGGGTGCCATCATGACGTGGGTGGTCATTTGCATCGCATCGTGGTCAATACATCGAGGTGGTCACCGAAAAAAAAAAAACCTTTTTTAGCGTCTAGAAGAAGAAAAAAATTTGCGTCCAGAAAAAAAAATCAGCGCTTGTTTTTTTAAATTAATTATGGGTAGTTTGGTTCATGTACTAATTTTATATCATTATAACCAAATAAGATTTAAGTGTGTCATATTTGCCTAATTAAGTCTAATATACATCCTTTTGGACCCTTGCCCCAAATGTGTGTGTATATATATATATATTCACTTATCTCGTGGGATAGAAGATGATGATACTCATGGTTAGAGTTTTACCACTTTTTTTTGAAAAAGACATAACCCTACCACCACCCGATACCACCTCCCACCTTAAAACCAACCTCTCATCAACCACCCACCATTGCCGCCACCAGTACCAATAACCATGTCATCATCGGTGTCGGTACCCAACCTACCATCACACCGGCCACCAACCACTTATAACTACACACCCTACCACCACCTGTCACTTCTTACCCGGTCACCATATGCCACACCTTATCCTCACCACTCGCCATCACCAACCCACCCTATCACCACACGTCGTCACCCACCCTTCTCACCACTTAACCACCCCGACACCACACCACAAATGACCTCCACCATGACATCACATATATGTTGTCGTTGGCCCATATGTTTTCGCATCACCTATTGTCACATCGATCCTTTCGCCACCCAGGACGGACTCCAAAGATGAGAGAGGGGTCATGGCTCAACTCAACTTCGGTCTTGCAATAAAATTACTAAGATACCCTCTAATAATATTAACATCACAGATGTATATTATTTGAACATTTTGAACCAAATTGTCTCAGATGCTCGATTGGTAAAGTCACTAATTATTTACATTAAGGTCATGACTTCAAATCCACCCACCCGGCCGTCATTGACTTACCCTACAGCCACCCGTCGTTGACCCAACTCTCGACCACCTATCATCACTGACCCACTCCACCATCACCAGCCACTGCCCACCCGGCCACTATCAGCCACACCTTATAACAACGACTCGTCCCCACTGACTACCGTATATCTTACCTTATCACATCACCGATCCCACACTAGTTGTATTACAATATGTATTGTGTTTTGTAAGTCTTGAGCTTTTGATTCCTTTAGCTTTCATATTTAATACTGTATCAGTGCGCACGTAAGTCGTTATAATCTAGGGATTTAAATTATCGGTCTTGATCAAACGGTCTCAATCCAAAAATTTCTCTGTATTTTTTTTTTTTTTTGGTCACACTCATAGTTATCGTACTAGAAATATAGTGGACTAAGCTTTCTATGGTAAAAAAAGAAAAAGGAGATCGATAGTATATATTCTTATTCTTTGATGCCCTTCTCCTCTTCTCTCCTCCATTTACTCCATTCTTTTTCTTGGAATAAAGCTGTACTCCAAGATGCTAGATAGGAAAGTTCTTGTATCAGAAAAAAGAAGGCAAAAAAAATATTCTATAAAAGCTTATTTTTTATATAATAAGATTGTAGGTAAAAGTTAGAGGAAAAGACAATCCATTTTGATATAATTGAATATATATAGAGCCTAAAATAAATGGCACAAGGAACATGCAAGAACATGGAGATGGAGTACAGGAGTTTTATTAAGCTGTATACGCCTAATATTTTCTTAGGAATATAAATGAAAATAAAAAAATAAAAATTGTGTGTACTGTATCAGTTTGGTCAAAGGTTGTTAAGAAAAGCCTTCTAGAGTTTGAGAATCCGATGGTAATGAACACACGCAAACCATGATATGTGGCTATAATTTGGTCAAGTTGTGTTTATTAATTGAGCTTTGAACACATTAATTTTTTATTTTTCCGTCTTAAAATATAACTCATTTTAATTTTTTTTACTTAGATTAAATAAATGATTGATTGCAACAAGGCATTGACCCTACGTTATATGACGTGGTTCTTAATCCGGAAGTTTCGGAATCAAGTCTCAGATGTGAGGATGGTACGAGCGCGTATATTTCGTATCCGTAAAAAAATAATAGATAAACGACTAAAAAGTGATTGAGAAACGACTAAAAAAATCATGTTATATATAATGACTTATATTGTAGGACGAATCTAAATAAATAGAATGACTTACATTTTAAAACGATGGAAGTACTCACGAAAAAAATAGAAAAGTGCAATATGTTTTGTTTTGGTATTTCAAAACAACACATAAAAATTAATCCTTTCATCTTCAAAAACATTACAAAATGAATAGATGGGTGACATAGGTTAGATTGTTTACGCTGCATGCGGCACTAATCGAATCGTGTTCAAAGTATAAAAGGTCACGTCAGCATGACTGGTGGGTCATCAAACCACCAAAGATAAATCACCTACAACCTCTATAGTTAGTACGAACCTACAGTGAACGGTAGATTTATTTCTCCTAAAATTTGTAACAACAAAAGATATCTGGATATTTATAACTACTTCCTAAGAATAAAAACAAAATCAAATTCAAGAAAAGCTCCAGTTAATTAATTATTTTCCCTTCAATTCCTACGATTCTTTCATCGATTCGAGGATATTTCGTTAAATTATTAATAAATTTGTTATAGTCACCGACAACCGCCAAGTCGACTAATCTCTCCTAAATTCGATAATCAAGACATGGTCATTAATTATTCTCTAGCAGGAAGACACCCTGCAGACACGGTCATAAGAGTTTGGAATCCCGGAAGCATTAAGGTTTGAGAGACACAATTCAAGGTATTAATCCAACCGGACTAAGTTTAACCTAGATTATCTATTTCCACAACGAGGGAATGCTTAGTGCTACGAACCGGCGGAGGTAATGTGTTGTTACTTACTAAAAATCCAATCTTTTACAAGAATCGCCTAAGATGGATTTTGATACTAGATCAAAATAATCACTTAATCATCGCGCGTCAACAATTAAACGATCAATTCTAATCCTATATTGGAATCAGAAAATAGACAAATATTAACAATCAAACGAGGAAAAAACTGATTAGACCTCACAACCACATAAAATCGAGGGTTGAATAATCAATCAACTGAAATAAAATAATCTAACTACTCATTAAAACAAATAAAGCAATACATTAAGCTCATTACCTTCAATTATTCGAAAAGCCAAGAACTAGACAGCAACTTGCGCCAACAATGATGCGCAGCATCTGTATACTACCTCCGTCTCACAAAAAGTGTTCATTTTTTGTTGGACACGGAGATTAAGGAAATAATTAATGTGTTGTATTTTAAGAATGAATAGACAATATACCCTTAACTAATCATAAATACTTGTTTTGGAATATGAAAGGATTATGGAAAATTAAATGTTAAAATAGGGGTATGATTGGAAAAAAAATGTATTTAATGATGTATTGGAAATTTAAATAAACACTTTTTATGGGACAATTCATTTTTCCGTTATAGACACTTTTTATGGGACGGGGTAGTAGTTTTTATTCCCCCCTGAACTGTAAACATAAAACCTAAACTAATGTTTTTTCTTTTTTTACTGCCTGCTCACGTAATACATATGTAACTTAGTGAGAAATGCTAATTTGGGCCAGCCCACTTATTTCTATAACTAGTGAACGTGGTAAAGTGCAATGACAATGCCCAACATAAATCATCACAACGATAATATCGAAGAATAAATCCCAACGCGTGAAATAAATCGCGTAAGGTTAAACCGTAACAAAATTTAAAGCGACAAGACAAAAAAAACAACAAAAACATATCACATTCTCAAGCGTTAAGTAGTTTTTTCTGAGAGGCGCCAAGATTATGAATCACACTTATCTTCCAAATTTCTATCGTGACTTTCCACCTACAAAATAAACCACAATATGATGTATCGGAGAACGAGCATCATAAAGTCAATCCTTTGAAACTTTTGACTTTACGTAATGAAACATTATAGAAAACAATAAGCGGACCATAACTGCGGTCCCGGACGCTTTAGCTTCCAGATCATTAATACGCTTGAAAATGTGTTTACTCATTTTCTATACGATCTGAAGGATATAAAAAGTGATTTGGTATTTCAACGTCAATTTTAGTGGGCCAGTCGCTAACGGCGGCCGTCGGTTCACCGACGCGACGTTGTGTTGTTCAAATTAATAAAAGCATTTAATATGTTTGTCCATGCATCACGTGGGGCACGCTTCTGGCGCGGATATTTGTTTGCTTATTTTTTTTTTTTTGTTGTATTTTATAATAAACATGACTAATCTTCCATCATACAATACACAATAGAACTTCAAAAATCCGTTTTTTTTTTTTCTTCCATTTTTCAGATAAACTACTAACGGTACACATTTGATAAAAAAAAAGTACACGGTTTTATTCAATTGTTGTGCCGAAATCAAATCGGAAATTTTCGGTTGATTGAAACTTAAAACTAAAATCGCACTGTCTGTTGGAGGTAATAAAATGAACCGTATAAAAATATACACTTTGGTTCGGTTTATGTAACGGAGAATCGGAAAAAAAAATTGATTTCTATGTAACGCTAACTGAATTTCCATTTTATTTGTTTGCCCTTATTTTGTTGCCCGTATTTTTTGTTGTTTCATTTTATAAATTAAAAACACTAATATTTCATCGTGACACTACACTGTGTTAGAACTTTAAATCCGTTTTTTTTTTTCCCTTTCGCGCACAAGCTACTAACGGTACACGTTTGATACAAAAAAAAATACACGGTTTTATTCAATTGTTGTGCCGAAATGGAATCGAAATTTTTCGGTTGGAGGTAATAAAATTGAACCGTATCGAGAAATATACGCTTTGGTTCGGTTTATGTAACGGAGAATAAAAAAAAAATCGGTTTCTATATAACGCTAACGAAATTCCGGTTTTTACCTACGGAAAAAAAAAATTGTCAAGTGTCAAGCTAAGAAGGTGGCGCGTAAGCAATACGCGCACATCTTCTCAAGATTTTATAGATATAAGATAATAATAATTTATAATAATATATTATTAAAAAAAGGGTCCTTCTAATAATAAAATCTTAATATGACTAAAGATCGAAAATGCACAATTGACTTTAATAGCTCTGTCTTCTCTTCATAAGTCGGGATCTCGACATAGGCGAAAACTGAAATTCTCGGATCTTGAAACGCCGTTTTTCTTCAATCTTTCACAAAGCTTCCAAAACTGCTCTATAAGTCCTGAAGTCTTCCATCCTCGCCCACGAGCTCTTAAAACCTGAAAATCAACATAAACATACCCGAAACAGAGCATCTCCCGACAAAATAGATATACAATAAGCACAGAAAAATCCCATAAAATACGGTCTCATCAATGACTCATCTTCAACACGACGCAAATCGTTTATCATGTATTAATTAACCGATATGGTGCAGATCGTCAATGGTCTCGTATAGCCGCTGTGATGCATGTCGTCGTCGGTTATATATATATATATATATAGTTCACAAGACGCAGGCCGTCCTCAGTTCCTTATTGCCGGCGTGATGCAAGCCATTCTCGGTCTTTTATAGCCGACGTGGCACATGTTGTTTTCGGTCTCAAGTAACTGTTACATCTATTAAATGGGCATTCCGGACATTTATGTCACGAGCCATGATTGCTCTGTAATTGCTTCGAGATATTCACTCAACTACTTTAATACATGGCAATGTCTTTGCCTACGACTTCAATATGCAATAACGCACCATGCACGATGAAACACTATATAAAGGAATCATTCTCCATATTTACAAGGTACACGTACTCGTTATATGCACGCTTTACATATCGAACTCACTGTCAAAAGAAATTTCTCTATCACCAAACTGACATGACCGTCATAGTGGCTACCCAGAGAACAAACTTTGGGCTTTGATCTTACGACTTGTTAATTTATGTTGTAAGCTTCTTTGATCATCATCTGGAGGCCCGATCACGCGCTCGTTTGTGCAAAATTGACCCGAGCGATTTGCAACATCGTCATTTGGCTCTAGAACCCTTTTATATTCTTGTGGTTATTAACAGTAGGCCATATGTCCTAAAACCAACAAAACCAACGAAGGAACTGATCGGCCTTTTCTAAGTGTCCAATCTCACCGGCAGTGTACCGGGTCAACTGTAGCCTAGAATTGGTGAGTCAATGTTGTATCCCACAGGGAATCTGGTCGAGTACCAAAGTCGGTCTTGTTCCTAGTTTAGGTTAACACAAATATTGAACGTGGTGATTTGTCAGATCACCGGTTCTACAAACTAAATATACACAAAATGAAAGATTTAAAACTATATAAAAGAGATAGCCGAGCTATGATCCAATCTAATACTCACAAACCCTAGCTAAGTCCTGCGGTATTCTTGATTTACCTAAATGTTCTCGATGTCAAGTAGGGTGTCGTTTCCTGGCTCTGAGAATATACATTATTTCAATAATCTACCTTCTATGTCAGGTTCAACAGTCCGCTGACCGGATTTAACTGACCTCACACCGTCTACGATTAATGAAACGCTCGACAAGTCGATACAAAACCTCACACACGAAACCGAACCGAACAACTCGACCGGTTTGCTGGGGGTGATCCTATAACCCGGTGCCCGTGATCCTCTCGTAAAATACATATGTAAAGACGATACGTGTGATACGATTATCGAGTAGCTAATTCAATAAACGTGATAAGAATAAGTTCTAGAACTACGGTAACATCGAGAATCAACAATCAAACATCAAGAACACCACAAGAACAATCTAAGGTTCGATTTCATAGACTATCACATAACTCGACTATCGGAAAATTAGCTACTCATTATACTAACAAAAAAACAAGAAATCAACAATAAAAATAACAAAAATAAAGATTGAAAGAAAGAACAAGAAAGGAAAACGAAATACCAAATATATTAGGCTGTAGAAAATCGATCCACCGAACGAAATCCCGTCAATAACGCGTCAAGCTATCTCCGAGATCCTCCGGATTACAACAATCTACAACTAACTAATCTAATCTACCTAAAAACTAAGCTAAACTAATGAAAATTGCAGAAAAATGGTGAAAAACGAGTCGGGGAAGATGATGGATCCAATCTAGATCCAAAATGGGGGTTTTTATAGTGTTTTGGCAGATCTGGACGCTAGGCATGCGCTAGAGAGTGCAGCGCACGCCTAGGATGCTAAAAACACGTCATGAAACTTCGGACCAATTTAACTGCTAGGTGTGCGCCTAGCATTTCTCGTGACAGCGCCTGGTGACACACCTTCAGTAAATCGGTCATAACTTTGTATGTAGACCTCCGATTTGAGTGATTCAAGATGCGTTGGAAAGCTCATTCAATTGTCTACAACTTTCATGAATTTGTCCAGCCCAGAAAATGCATATAAGGTGGATAAAAATGCAGATCAATGGAAGGTATGGTTGTAGTACCAACAAGTTTTGATCCGTTTGAACGTTTAAGATTCGGGCACACGTTCCAATCCTCGTATCTCGCCTTCCGGACATCTCGAACACCTAAGTCCTGTACAAAATCATAACAAATACCACACGTAATCCCTACAGGATACTAGGGCGACCGAGTATAGTAAATACACCTAAAAGACCGAGAATCCCGCACTTTACGCCCCCAGTCCCGAAACGATAACTACACGGTGTAAATACATCAAAATACAACCAAATGTCTCAGATAACATGTAAAATGAGGTATAAATGGGGTATAATTACATAGTAAATAATAGCCAATTTGACTCCCATCAGGAACCAACCAAGCCAACGAAGGAATATTGAATTAATATCCAATTTGACATATTTTCACTTACGTGTACGTAAAGGAAGTACGAAAAAGACATATGTGCGTATATATACAACATACACATAACAATGGAAATATTTAAAATACAACCATGGTAGAATGTTGAATCAAATGACATGCAACATATTCTTCCATTTAGATAACAGTTGTGTATTATGTGAAATAAATCAAAATACAATAATGTGACGCATTTCACCTGGTAAAACATTGGAAATAATTAACTAGACGTCAATATGAGAATACTTGACTTTTTCTCTCTCTAAAAATCCTGCTCAAACCAATCTTCTCTGCCCACTTTTCATCTTCTTGCCCCTTTCGGCGCCGGCGGCGCTACACTGCCGGCGTCCAATCCTATTCGTTAGTTTTCTTTCTGTCTCCTTCTTCCGGTTTACTGTTGCTCCGGCAACCTTCTCTGACTCACTTCTTTCAAGCTTTCGGGCTTGCCTCTTTGTGAGGGTGATGGCTCGGAGATCAAGCCGCATGAGGCTGATGGTAGTTGGATCTTGTTCGTAGTGGTAGTGTTGGCAGGTCTTGGTCCTTTCTTGCCCATATCTGTTCGTTCTTGTAGGTGGCCGGCGGCAATGCTTACCTTTCTTCACGGTGAAGCCAAGATGGTTGGTCGTGGTGCAGCGGAGATTCAGCGGTGTTAATTAACTTTCATAGTCTGTCAATATTTCGGGCTTCTCTTTCCGCTAGAAGGTAGCGGTGGATTTTCTGCATTGTCTACCTCTCGATGTGGTTTCTCTCGGGTCTAAGGGGCTGTTTGTTTAACAAATTTAGCACTTAATCTAAAAAAATTAAGTGATAATAAATTAAGAGGTGTTTGTTAATTATTTTTTACCCTTCTTATTACGTTAAGAGCATCTGAATATAGAAACAATTTACACGTTAACTTTTCAGTGGCAAAGATGCCGCTTAACGCTGAATTATTGTCTGCCCATGAATCTGTGTACCACTCCTGCCAATAATATATATTTACGAATTATGACTTTTCAAAACAATTGTGCATATATAATATGTTTTTTTAGACAAGTAACCTTTGTATATATAAACACACACTCACAGATACAGATACATATACATATATATGTATATACATACATACAAATATAATACACATAACTCACAGATACAGATACATATACATATACATACATACAAATATAATACACATAAATATATACATACATATCATGGCAAAAAAAAATATACATACATATATACACACACACACTATATATATATATATATGTATATATATATATGCATGAAAAAGATCGTTATAATGACGCATATGTATCTTTATTATATTGATGATATAATGTAAGATGAGCTCATTAAATAAATCAATTTATGATTTTACACGTATACTGCTACCAAACAAGTTTAATCATTTCCAAAGATTTAATCAATTCGATTATTTAACGATTCAGACTTCAGATTTCAGATTTAACAAACTACCCCTAAGTTAGCTGCCAGTCTAGTTTTTTATGTTCACGTTTGTTTTGTTCTTTTTCAGGTGAAGTGATTTGCTTCATGGACGTGCTTCTTCACCTCAGTTTTGACAAGGTTTCACTAGGTGATCCTGCCCTTGATATGTCAGTAATATAGTTTGTACATGTGTGTTTAGTTCTCTTAGTTTCGTCCGACGGTGCTCCGGGAATAACTGGTGTTTTGTCCTGTGTTGTTTGTATTTTTGACGTTACTCCGGCTTTAATAGAATCTTTCGTATTTTCTAGGAAAAAAATAGAAGAAGAGAATACTTGATGCACAAGATTGTCGTGATTGTTCTAACATTTCGGCACCAAAATCATAATGATATTTTTTCTGTTTGGTGACCTAATATTACGTGTGCTCACTTTGTAAATGTTTTGACCTAAAAATAATAGTGGAAGAATACTTGAGTTCCATATACTATAATGGTTTGACCAAAAAATCTAATTCTCCCCTTCTAATTATGTGTCGAAATTGTTAAAATCAAAATTTTATTTTTATATGTTATAATCATATTTGCAATACATATTTTAATACTATTTTCGTTTTTCAATATTATTTTTTAATTTTTTTAGACTCATTCAATCAATCAATATTTCATATTAATTACAACACTACATATTCTAATTTTTATTTTATTTTATAATACTTACTTTTTTAATCTATGTGTGTTTATCAAACACTTACATATATAATTGTGAATCGGATGAGTAAATAAAAAAGGAAAGAAAATTAGAGTTATTACAATACAACGCTCCATGGGAAAAAGGTTTGGTCGCCAAATTCTTTTTATTTTATTTTAATGTTTATCATTTCATTTGTAATTAGTTTTCCTAGTTTTTCGTATATATTATATACAAAGTCAATAAAAGCCAAATACCAAATCAGTTAAATTTCCATTTGAAAATAAACTTATATTCAAACTAGTGTCTGGAAATGTGAACAAAAAACCATGTGTTTGTTTCTTTATGCTATATCAGCTCAGAAAACCAGTACCTAGTGACCTACCGTTTACTTTTAAAAAAAAAAAAAAAAAAATCACTAGTTTAGGTGCCAATGCAGAGAGTCTGACGGTGTATCTCTGTGTTGTTGTATAATTATAAAATTACTTCGGTACATCAACTTCATTATCATTGACATTGTAGAAACGGCATCGTCATTAACACTCGTTTTGTATAAGAAACATAAATGTCAATATTAGCGATGTTTCTTTCTGAAAATAATAAATGTGATGCTATGCAAAAATTCGTAATACAAAGTAATAGTTGTAGTATTCAAAGTAAATATGGCGCCAGACGTTACCCCTGAGTAATAGTCAGACTCTACAAACACGACACAAGTCAGACCAGTTGGTTTCGGATACCGAAGGCTTTAAGAAAGAAAAAAAATAAAATTGGTGCCAATGCGAGTAGCCTAAATTATTCGGGAAGTTTTTGTGCCAGATATTTACACGCACCTAATCGAATTGTGTGTAAACAAATTTAGATTAAAATTCGCATTTTAAAAATAAAAGATGTCTGATTCACACCATATATACGACGTGAAACAAGAACCAATACTTCCTAAATTATTCTGCCAAAGACATATGCTGCATATGCACACGTCTTCTAAAAAATAAAAATAAAAATAAAAGGAGACAAATAGGTAATCAGTCCACCTGAATAGAGCTTGGCCCAATTAAATGAGCCCAGGCGCTACCACGTTTTGAGCTTGATAATTCATTTACACTTCAGGCTTCTGGTCCAGCCCCGTTATCGCATAATGAATGGAAAAACATGTGGACCTTCTGGGCGGGCATTTCTGTCTTTTGCGCGACAGTATGCAGTCTGTTTAAATTATTACTTGTTTCTGAAAATATTTTACAAATTGTGTTCTCCATACTTTATTCACTTGTTTAGTGGAGATAGGATTGACAGTTTGGGGTTGTTATGGATTTTTGTATGATCACATATGTTAGAATATGGATTGAACATGAACTTATATGCTTTATGTGTTTCCCATATAGTCTTCATAAGATACAACCACTAACCCGCGACATATAACAAGTATACTTGATCCAAGGATCATGTTGGATGTATGACTAATTTGATCACCCCTATTGCGAGCAATGTATTACAAAAATATTGTGATATTGTGTGTAACGCCCCCAGACCCCTGGTCTGGTAGCGTTATATGAGTCATAAATGGTCCGGTCAACTGCTTAGACCGCCGTCCTCGCTTGGTCTAAAATGGCTAACCCGAGTTGACAAGACCTTTATCACTCACACTTATATTGAGGTGATCATTCTACTATTTTTCCTATATGGGACATTACATTGTGTGTCACGTGGGATGTTGGCTAATTATGTAACTTAAGTTGCATCATGCCCCATGCTATACGGTAGCATGCGTTGTACCGTTGAATATTTGGTTGTGTGATATCCCACATTGGAAGTGAGAAAAAAGCATCACCACCATATAAATGTGGGACATAACGTCTTGTCAACCTAAGGTTAGCTTTTAACAAGCGTCAGCGATGACAAATGGTCTAAATAGTTAACCGGAGTTTTTATGACTAATTTAGCGCAACCAGGCCCGGAATCTGGGGGCGTTACAGGTTGTGCCAACATGATGTTATAGGTAGACATGACAAGAATGTGAATCATGTAACCAAGCAATAAGATTAATTATTAACTTAATAAGTACACGCAAGGTAAATAACATCAATTGAAAGTAGCTAGTTAACCATGTTTATGTATTGTTAAGAGTATTTTTTTACGGTAGTTTCTAAATTCTATTCCTTAAATCGATTGTAAATTTGATAAAATATATACATGTCATATTTGTCGGCGTTACGATAAACATGAATTTTTAATTTTTTTTTTATCTTCTATTCCTTACCAAGAATCTAACTAGTGTTCGTTCTGTTTGAGAAAATATGCAAGTATCTGAAGAGTATAATGGTGAGTTTGATGAGCAAATTTAGGATGAAGTTCGTGGTTTATTATGTTTAGATTGTTTACCCTTACTTTGTTGCTTTGAATAAAACCCGTGTGCTAAGTTAGTTACAATAATTCTCCTTTCAGATGTGTTAGTTTATTTTGAACTCATTAGTTTGTCTCAATGTTTTTTTTTTTTTTTTTCCTTCCCCGGGAACGAAAGTTTTTATTAAACGCCGGACAAAAGCAGGTAAAATAAAATACAACGCCGGACACCGCCGGGAAAGGCCGGGACAAACCGGACAAAGCCAACTAAGGATAACAACTAAAGATAACAACACAAAGCCGGGTAATAGAACGAAAGAGGGTGCTGAGCAACAAAGAGTAAAATTCTCCAAATGACATAAGGACGCTCAGACACGAAACCTCTTATTCCATCTATTACCAGACAAACAAGCTAATACAAACAAACTAAAATAAACACAAAATAAAGAAACAGCAAGCACAGCCAAGGCACCACCGTGCCCGTGCAAAACCAGGCGCCCCTCCTGAAATCCAACCAACAAACCACGAGCCGCTGCAGAAGATGCCACGTGTGACGGTTAGACACGAAAGATTGCCACAAGTGACCAACGACAACTCGGACAAGAATGGAAACAGAAGTCAAGATCGAACCTCCAGAAACAACTCCCGGAATCAAAGCTGGTCAAAGCCATCGACCAAGAGAAGCCGGCAAGAAGAAGAGCAACACAAAGAAACAAGCAGTGGTGCCGCTCAACCTCCCAAGCCCCAGATCTAACTCACTCCGGCAAAGAACGCCACCAAAAGTCGCCGGAAAACCAACCGCTCCCCCCAGATAAAGATCAGAAGAGAGGAGCAAAAAGCATCCGGCCAATCGGAGCACCGGGCAAGGACGACAGCGGAGGAGATGGATCGAGCAAAATCAGAAAGAAGCAAGGGAGGGGAAAACCAAAAGAAGCTTAACAAAAGAGGAAATATTTACAACAAGGTGGACGCCGGCAGCACAAGGCCGCCGGCGCCAAGAGGAGCTTTTGCAGGGTCGGCTGGAGAAGAAAGGGGGAGAGGAAAAGCAGGTGTCTTATTTCAGAGGTTGGTTCCTTCTGTTGGTACAGTTTGTCTCAATGTTTTATTGAGTTGTGTTTTTATAAAAGACCTTGAAGGTCTATTCCCTCGAGTTTCAACAAATTTATTTTTTAAACGCAATTTTTTTAAAACTCTCATATGACATACGACTTATATAGATATTAAAGTTTACTCAGTCACGCGTTGAACATTAACTTTTTTTTTTGTTGTATAAAAACTCGATATCCGGAACCAAAGTGTTACTTACGACTTTTCTAAAAAAAAACATTAAATCAAATTCCATTATTAATTTTTTTTTAAAGGGATCCAATTCCTAATCTTAGAAAAAGAACTCACAAGAGTAAACATAAACTGTTAATATTTAATAGGATAAGAGAAACTTAATCATATAGTATAATACAGTACATTTAAATTTAAATGACTATAAAAATAGAGTTTATTTATATTTTCAAAAAACGAGTGAAACTCGAACCTGAATACTCCGGTTTAAATGGCCTTGGCAATTACTACTGGCCAAAGATAGACTTTATCTTGTTAAAAAGCTAGTATTATCGTGATAAAAAGATTAAACTCCAGATTATAAATACAATTAAATGTTACTTACTTTATTATAAATCTAATATTTTTTATGTCATACGACTCATACCTGGGAGCACTTGCTCATACAAGCAGATACTCTATATTCTCTCAGCCAGGATCGCTACTATTTCTCGCCGATCACCGTTCATCGTTCACCGTTTACCGGTCGCCGTTTCCGATCCACTTTCTGGTCTTCTTGAATCTCCGTTCTTCAGGTAAGCTCCATCTCGTGTTAAACATACGGTTAGTCATATATCAAGCTTCATATTCTGAAAAAGAAAAATCGAAGTCGAGGAGGTTAATTTTGTATGAACGAATAATTGAGGGCAAGCTCTAAACCCTGCAATAAATCCCTATTTTAGCTGTTTAGAATATGATGTTGTCTAAATGCTATGATCTTAAAGTTTGAGTTGATTTGCAGGCATTGTGATTATCGATCTTGGGGGTTTCTAAGCAGCTCAGGAGCCATGGTATTGTTCTGAATTTTTATCCTTTACTGTCAGTCGATACACTTGTGGACCTATCTCAGCTTGATTTTTGTAAATTTTACTTTTTTTTGTTGGGGGATTTTATAGAATTACATAATGGGTGCATTTAAGCCAGCATGCCACATTGCTGTCACATTTACCGATGGGAAATCTCGAAAGCAGGTGATCTTTACTACTGCTATTATTTTTTTTGATTTTGTTGGTTATATTCAACGTGGTTGCTAGCATGAAAACTTGGCAAGAGGATAATATTCACCACATCCACAAGCTGGTTTTTCCCATACTGCAGTTAATTTTACTTTTGTAAATCAAGTTTGGGTGACTTCCTATTACAAATCTTAGGTTAGCCATTTTCTGACTGTAATATTAGAGATTGCATTGTGTGCTAGGAAGTTGGTGAGGGAATGAAAATGGAATTTTGAAATACCCCTTAGAGATTGCATATAACGGCGCTGTGTCTAATTTTGTTCATGTGAAAGCTGGAACATTTGATTTGTAGTCTTGTAGTCTGGTCAGTGAACTCGGGAATTTTAGATTTCCTTTCTTCCAATTGACCTCATTTTTATTTTAAAAATAGGATTTTTTATGGTTCTGATACAATTTGTGGAATATGAATTTCATTCCTTCCTTTATATCTCTTGAAATATATCGACTAGATGCTTGTATTGCTCACATCTTAAATAGTATAGCCATTGAGTTTTGCTCGGGCGAGGTTAAAGATGCTCATAGGTATCCCAAGCTTCTGTTCTCCTCTTTATCATGTATATTATGTCAGGTTCCGGTGAAAAAGGAAAATAATCAAACAGTGATGGTTCCACTTTTCCATAGCCAAGAAAACATTTCTGGCAAGGTACATTGCTTGATGCCATGGTGTAAACTTTTTCAACATACAGCTCGCTTGGAAACTATTCCTGGATAACAGTTCTTTGGTTGCATGCTCAGATTTTAATTGAACCTGTCCCTGGTAAAAAGGTTGATCACGGGGGAATCAAGGTTGAGCTCCTCGGGCAGATAGGTGAGTCCCAAGAACATAGTTGATGGATCATATCTGGGGATAAAGTAGTTTGGAATGACAATGTGTTTTATCTTCATTCCTGTGGTAATCCTACGCATTGATTTATGCATTTCATTTTTTGGGTAAGCCTGGTGGCAGGCCATAGCGTTCTCATGTTGATACCCGGTGTTTGCTCTCAATTATCTATTCCATTTATGTGCATTTCAGTCAATATGTTTCCTAATTTTTTTAGTCAACTTCTAATTATGTTTTGACTTTCAGTATTAATTATTCTTTTACTTGATTTATAGGGTCTATATGATTGAAATTGTTCCTGCGTAACATTTTTTCAAATAGTCTTTGTGGAATCGAATTTTACTTCGATGCTTTATATTGAGTTATTTGGTTAATTTTCTTAAACATCATTTCCCTTATGTGAACCATTTTTTTGTGATTAATATTTAGCATAGCTATTGGTGTGTTACTGGATACTAGCATAGCAGGAAAATGACATTTTTTTGAATTGATTCGTCTCTTAGTTGTTTGTATATATATATATATATATATATATATATATATATATATATATATATATATATATATATATATATATATATATAGGTCCATTTTCTCTTTTGGTCCATCGTCTTACTTCCAGACTTGTGAGAACATCTCTCATGGATCTTACTTCTTTTCTAACTAGCAATTCTGATCCATGTATTCTTGCAGAGATGTACTTTGATCGTGGCAACTTTTATGACTTCACCTCTCTTGGTAAGTACAATCTCCTATTTTATTTTGTGGGCATTCTACTTAGCTTTCCTTTGTTGATGTTGCATTTTGAAGTATTCTTTTTTGTTATTTACATTTGAATTGTTCTCCTCTTGTTATTTTGAGTTTGTTTGGTTTAGTAACTTATGTAGCACAGTTAAATAGGGTAACAACAATTTCAGAAAAAAACGAGACAAAATTTTGTGTATATGTGTGCATATAGTAATGTATGTATATGCATAAGTGAGTGCATTATATGTATACATAATTTAATTATTATCCAAGTAGCCGTTGGTCACACTAAATTTGTAGAACGAAATAACTACATTTAAAATCAGAAAATTAAATTTAAATCAGTCAAACACACATCACTAGAATAAAAAAAAAGGAGAAGAAAGGTCCACATATCGCCATAGATGTATTCTCTCGTTTAATCTTTTCCTTGTTAGTAACTTCCATAAGTAAATCTCCCCTCTTCTCTAAGTGTATTTTATCATGTTTCATTTGTGCCTCTCATATGAATGATGCATATCTATTTCTAACATATGAAAGCCCTGGGAGTGTATTTCCAGAAGTGTCGTAAATTTTGCCTAAAATTGCAGAAACAAATCGAAAACCTTCACTTAAGATTTCCATGTTTTTGTTTTTACAAGTGGAAAGCATCCTCTATGCAGCATGCCTTTGACTGTTAGATTTTCCAGCTTCTTATTTTTGTCTGGATTACTTGTTGCTGTCTTTGCAGTTCGCGAATTAGATGTTCCTGGGGAAATATATGAAAGGAAAACATATCCATTTGAATTCTCTACTGTTGAGATGCCATATGAGACATACAATGGGGCAAATGTGAGACTGCGGTAAGTTGATGTCTATTATGTTTTAACTTTGAAAACCCTTACAAATTAGTGCAATGTTGTATGCGGATGGTTATATTAGCGGTTTGTCTGGGTGAATCGACTCCAAATCTGAAATCTTGTTTGCTGGTCTCTGTTTGATGTAACCTGCGAGGTAAGTCTCTTTGATAGTCATCGCTTGTAAGCCTTTAGCCTTAAGATGCTTCTCTGTAATCTACCGGATACTCTTTAGTGTTAAATATTAATTTTATATCACCTATGTCACTAGGACCAGTCTCATTAATATGAAGCATCTTTTTTCTCGTTATTTTGTCGTCCGAGTTGTTCCTTGCTGAAGTTGGGCCACATGATGTGCCTTCACTGACTTGGAGAAACGAAGGAATATTCTGCGGCTTTAGTCTAGACACAGAACAGGACGAACTTTCTTTGTAGGAAAGGGTAATATGAAAAGTTTTGACTAATGCCATCATCAAAAAGTTATGTTACTAGTGCCCGGTTGAGTGTAGGTGTTGGTGTGAAAGTATGTGAGTATTGCAATGTATGAAAGTGTGGGTGCGTATATGCAAATCTTAGTGTTCTAGGATTAGTCCGATTATTTACAACGAATGTGGGTGCACTGGCCTTGCACGTGTGAGGTCTAAGAATGGGATGATCACTTTGGGCTGTATGACACTCCTGAAACTGTGATCATAGGTCTCAGCCATAAATGTTATCATTGTGCCGAAACTCCTTTTCTGTGTATGAGAAAATATATACTAGACGGACCAAGGGTAGGATGGAAGAGATACTTCATGATATATGTGTGCTGTTTGAACGGGGTCTTTGAATTGTCTGGTAGACACCTTACGGTCTTGGGAAAAGGGATGGTTGTTTTTCTGAATTTTGTAGGAAATGATTTCGAGTATAGATTTTGTTTGGATAGCAAAGACTTCTGGAAACTTTTCTTGTGAGTGGTCTCAAAAACTTTCCAGATGCTGTTGAGAGAATGATCTTCATTATCATATTTTGAACAAATATAAATTGGTTGGTTAATATGAAATTCTATGTGTGATATGTGTTTCCCCACCAAATAAAAGTGTGTATCGATCTTTTATTTTCTGGTTGTGTAAATGTGCACGTCCAGGCATGCATTTGTGTGTTGACCTATCGGCTTTGCCTAGGATGGCTATATTTTTTAGATTTTCAAGTTCTTTACTAAAGAATATTTTTTGTGTCATGTTTGTGGCTAATTCAAAAGTTGAGCTGAGGTTAGGTAGTTGCTCTAACCTTTTGTATTTTATATGTTCATTAAGTTGTCGAATTAGTCTTTTTTCCTTCGGTCAAATGCATTTTTCTTGATTACTGTGTTTTAAGTCTTCTGGGTTTGATCTCATGAACTAAAACTGGATACCTTAAGTCTTGCTTTCCTTTGGAAGCATTTCTTCATACAAAACTTAAGGAGAAATGAAGGGTTATGGTCACTACACTACATTTTGCACTCATGCTGTCTTCTTTACAGGTACGTCCTGAAGGTGACAATAAGCAGGGGTTATGGAGGAAGCATCGTCGAATATCAAGATTTTATGGTAATATTTCTTAGTATACTCCTCTGAGATCAATTTGTGCTCAAAAGTTCCGAGCCCTCGGAACATTGGAAGCTTATTTTCAATCTGTCTGTCATTGTGGAGTCTTATCTTGTTCGAGTGATGAAATCTTTAAGCACGGTTTAAACAAAGATCTTACATGCATTTAGATAGATGTTTTAATCAACCGCATAATATGATTATCAACTGCAAGGATTAGATGCTGTCCATGATCTTCAATTTGGTTAAATATTTCAAGGATGCAATCTTGACACATTAAAGGTTGTTATGGTAGAGGTGCTTTAAGGATGTTACTTATTTGGTCTTTTTATAATCTTCTGGTGGATTTTGTTCAATCCTGCTTGGATGCGCAAAGAGTTATGTAATCATCGCATAAAGAAACAAAGTTATCTTAGAATATCAGTGACAGGGTACAACATATTTGATGTCACAATAGTGATTCTGCATCCATTTGTAGCACCACTATTTTTAAAATTTTTATTTTTATTTTTTGTGAAATGTGTTGGTTAGATAGCTTATTAATATGAAGTATCGGCGTCACGACCAGCCTTTCTGGTGGATTTAGGTTACTAACAATTTTACACTCCAGGTTCGCAACTACAGTCCAGCTCCTGAAATCAACAATAGTATTAAGGTAATAGTTTTCGCTTTGGCAGATGATCTATTAAAACCTCTGGTTGGGTTATATTTACTTTTCCCTGTTCACTTTTTCAGTGTTCTTTTAGTACTTATTTCTGTTTTTTCTTCCTTCTCCTGTCCCGAGGGGGGGCGGCAGGGGGGGGGGGTGTGTGTTGGAGTGGTGGTGGTTAGCAGTGCGGGAGAGACAAAACAGTCCTATTGTAGTATAACGGATGTGATAGCTGAAGTCTTTCTGGTCAAGGTATTTGTAGAAACACTGAAAAGGGGTGAGATTATTGAAGAAAGCATATACGCATTTAGATCAGAATTAGTAACTTGTAAAAGAATAGACTGACATTGTGTATTCTAGAGAATAAGTTTGTTCAATATGTTCAGCCCCACAAAATAGGGTTGTTACCTATATACACCCCAGCAGTCTAGGTATGGCCTTTACCGGGCCAAGAAGTTACACTTATTGTTAAAGTGAGATGCATTTGTTGCATGTGCTGTAGTGAAATAGGAGGTTTACAAATTGGTTTGGGAATATATGCACTCAGGACATGACATAGAACGATTTTCACTCTGCCTCCCTTCCACATCAAAGTTTGAAACAAATAAAGAATGCGTGGTGCTTTGGCGGGATTTTACATGTAAAAATACCCTTAGACAATGCTTCAATCTTTTCTTGAATAAAGTGTGACATGTAGCAGTAAAATGGAAGATCCCTGGGATACTCTTGTTTTGTGAGTCTAAATTTAGTCAGTTGGATTTAATATCTTTGTAGTTGTCTAGTTTTTGTACTGAATCCAGGATGTGCCGTGTGAGTGTTGATTTTCATACTTTACTCTGTTGACTTGCAGATGGAAGTTGGAATCGAAGATTGCCTTCATATTGAGTTTGAGTACAACAAGAGCAAGTGAGTCAAAACATTTGTTCTTTTTATTTGGAGTCTCGTACTATTTGATGATATCATTTTCTGTGTGTGTGTGTGTTTTCGTGTCTAATGTAACTCTGATGTGTAAGAAGATTCCTTGATTTTGCACTGTTACTGTTCTTTAGCCTGGACTACCTTACCTTGGCGTGCCTCATGCTTACCAACTAAATTGCCTGTGTAGCTGCACGTTTTTTCTTGCTTAACTGAAATTTCAGTTAATCATGGAATGTTGAATGACCTACTTGATTAAAATACAAATGGGCAGGTATCATCTGAAAGATGTCATCATTGGCAAAATATATTTCCTCCTAGTAAGGATCAAGTTAAAGAACATGGATCTTGAGATTCGTCGCAGAGAATCAACAGGTTCAGGGGCCAACACACATGTTGAGACAGAGACTCTGGCAAAGTTTGAGTTAATGGACGGTGCTCCTGTTAGAGGCGAGTTAAAGCTTTTTCTCTCTTTACATTATTACATACATACACATCAATTAATGTTATTCTGTTTCATTGTGTGTTCACACAGGTGAATCGATTCCAATAAGACTTTTTCTAAGTCCATATGAACTGACACCGACATATCGCAACATCAACAACAAATTTAGTGTGAAGTATTACTTAAACCTCGTCCTTGTTGACGAGGAGGATCGGCGGTACTTCAAACAACAGGAGATCACAATGTTTCGCCTTGCTGATTCGTCTTGAATAATATTTACTGCAAAACGTACCCGAAGATTATATATTTGGAGAAGCTGAAGGGGGGACTTGAGCCTTATGATAGGTACAGAGGGTTATGTGAAATTGTACAAACTGGGGCAATTATAAGTAGTACATTTGAGCTTTGAAGATTGGAGATCATCTGGGTGCAGTTTTGAAGCCGGAAAAAAAATGGTAAAAAAGAAGCATTTATTTAGTAATAACTTAAAAGAAAAAGGTTGGATTGAGGAAATAAATAATAGTGTATGGATGTTAGGGTATTTCTGTGTTTAGTTTTAATATTTGATTGTTTGGCTTAGCATTAGGTTTTGTGTTTAATTGCTGCTTTATGCTGTTTTGAATTGTTCAGTTCCAGATACTTTTAGTAGAGTGTGTTTTTTTTAAATTTTTTTTTTAAATTTATAATTAAAACTTTGAACTTGTATTGGCATTTCAGAGAGCTAATGTATGAAAAAAACAAAAAAAAAAAAAAATTATTTTGTTATAAAATGAGGTTTAGAAGAAATAATTCTCCATTCAAAACTCAACTTTAGATAGTCTTGTGTATTAATTGTTAGAATAAATCAGCAGTTCAAAAGTCATTGGTTGCCCCGGTAACACTTCACCAAAAATGATGGTAGTGATGATACCCCATTAAAATGTCTCATGAAAAGTTATGCCAGCAAGCTAAAAGTCCATGTCGGCACCACCACCCGTTATCACCGGAACTGTCTTATCATCTAGTTCCTCTCTGTTCCTATCGATTTTTTTTTTATAGCAAAATCGATGATGTTTACAAGTTTAGAAGTTATGGTGTACTTACAAAAATCCAACAAATATAGTTACTCGTATACATTTTCAACGCTGGAGATTAAAAACTGAACCATCATTTTAAATTAAACATCGGGACTCTGCTGTTCTCTTAATTTTTGTGAAGTGAAGTGGCTGCTTATGGAATAAAACTGATCGTCTTTTTTTAAAAAAAAAATAACTGGTAAGACAAAATCAGTTCTAGTTTAATATAGAGATAGGTTAATGTATCTTGCAAGATTCGTAGTAGCAGGTTCTATATAGTGTCATATATCCCTAAAATGAAGATAAAAATATAGTTTACCTCAAAATAGCTTTCCACAAAGATCCCTATTTATTTTTAGGGATATGAGCAGTCATCCTACTTTCATGGGATGCACTATTCACGCCCCTAAACATATTTAATTATTAAAAATTATAGGGATATGGACTTTCTTTGGAGTGAATAATAAATATTTAATGTGTATAAATAGGGTTGTGATGTAGAATATGTATTATTTAATATTATTTGAAATGTTATAGGGACAAAGATAGCAATGCTGTTGTGGAGGTTTTTGGATTGAGATATTGTAAAATAAAGATATATATTATTTTATATTATTATTTTAGGGATAAAATTTGAGGTCTCTGATAAGAATGCCCTTGGTCGATGTATTGTATAATAATATTGGCTTGACTTATTCAATAGGATATCTATGAAAAACTATGAGGTACCGCTATTGCCAAAGCTATCACGCTAATACCGGAGCAAAATCTCAAAATTACCCTCCATCCCATTTCTCTCACCACTGGACGCGTTTCTTGCTGCATTTAATTTGTAGCTGGGTCCCACCAAAGAAAGAGAGTCCACTTCCTTTTTTTTTTAGACGTCATAGTAGTTTGCATATTTCTTGATTTTTTTTTTTTTGTTTTTGTTTTTGTAACAGTAGAAATAGAACATTAATATTCTACAAAACTATTTACTTGTTTTTGCTATTTTTTTTTTTCCATCAAATTATTTTTTAAGTTTTTTTTTTTTTTTCTAACATTATTTGTTAACTCCTCCACCCCTCGTTCCCTCCATTTCTTTTACCCATTTTTGAATAAGTATATTTCAATTGTTTTTTTTTTTTTTTTTGAAAAATAAGTACATTTCAATTGTGAATTTTGATAGCTTAGTGATGAATTTTTAATATGAGTGTCATAAGAATTTATATTTTTTTGCCATGCCATAATGTATTATTCCTTATTATTTGATGCAATAATTGAAACAGATTAATTTTCAAATCGGATATAAAGATTGAGTAGAAGGTAAAGACAAAATATTGAATCAATCGAGTAGGCGACGATTTTTAAAACTTTTGCATAAAGGACAAAACTATTTATCCACTATCGAAATTCACTTGTGTCAAATTCACTGCTTAAATTCATGCCGAAATTCACATTAAATTCAAATTCACTAATTTTCAAAAATTCATCGGGATTCATGATTTTGGGATTCAATCAAAATTGAAATTCAGATTTCGGATTTTTCAGGAGATTCGGATTCTCGCTTAAAAAATTATAGTAAGTTTAAAAATATATGTAGTTGTCATATAATATTATTTTTGAAGTTATAATTTCCTATAAAAAAATGATAGTAAGTTTAAGATATTACAGTCATATGTAGATTATTTTTAGAAGTTATACTAAACAAATTGTTTTTATTATGTCACATATTACATTTGGTATATATATATATATATAAACTTTTGTATATTACTCGACATCCTACAATAAAAGTACCAGTTTCTTTTCTTTTCCTCTTATACAAAGAAAATATAAGTTAATAATAAAAATTCATTATCAAATGTATTTGATTGCATTGTTATAAAGGAAAATGATTAATATAAGAAATTCATTTTGTATATTTAATGAACCACCGCAGCTTATGTTGTACATTAAATATGACATAGTAAAATGACAAAATATACGAAGACGAGAAACAAAAATCCAAAAAAAAAAAAATTTATGGTGTAACGATTGTATTTTTGTATGGTAATTAGACATTAAATTATTTTTGTATGTTAATTTGCGTAGTTAATTTTATCGTTTAAATCACGTAATTAAAAGATGAAAGATTTTTTATTCGCAAAACGATACACGAAAAGAAAAGATGATCATTTATTATTTTTTCCACAATTACCATTAAAGTATTTACATCTCCAATAAAAAAATATATTTTCAATACTAAAAACTCCTTTACCGACAAAGTATTTACGTTTCCCAAAAAAAAATATTTCCAATACAATATTTTAAACATATTAATTATTTTTTTAATTTATATGATTTTTCTTTCTGCAACATATAAATAAAACTGATGAAGTATTACATCTAAAGAAAAAACCTATTGACGTCTAAATAAAGGAAGTGGACTCTTTTTCTTTGGTGGGGCCCAACTGTATAGTATGAAAAAAACGTCCGGTGGTAAGAGAAATAGAGTGTGGGTAATTTTGAGAGTTTACTCTGGTATTAGCGTGATAGCTTTGACAATAACGATACCCAAAATTATGGGGAGCATTTATTCGTACCCCGGTCAATCTACCACTGCACCCCATTAATATGAAAAAGATGAAATTTATTTGTTGCACCACACCAAATATTTCATAGTTTCTCGATTTACCTTTACACCCCTAAAGTGTAAAAAAAAAACACTATTGCCAAACTTTTTTAACTACCCATAGATTCTAATATTATCATTTCCTCCTCCAAAACTTTTGAATTAACAAAACACCCACAACCCATAAAAAACCGTCCTCCCTCCTACACTTTCCCCCTTCCTCTTCTTCAACTTCACCTTCATAACTTCATCTTCTTCGATTTTTCTTTCTTCATCCATAAGATATTCAATCTCTAAAAAGTAAAAACACATATTTTCCATCTTTTCTCCCATTGATTAACAAACCCTAATTATTTCCTCTCCTACCGCCACAAATGGCTACACCGCCCCATAAACAAATAGCAAAAATTACAGCAAAAGAAGATTTTATCCATTAAACCAGAAATCTTGGTACAGTTATTTTTTCGTCAAGACCATCTTTTCCCATACATAGAGTTATGCAAACGCTTGTCATCTTATCACAATTGCAAACCTATACTTATACTCCCCTACAATCTCTCTGCCGTTCACTCCGCCACCATTTTCTCAAGTAATCGATATACCCAACCCACCACCGCCGCCGCGAACGTATGGGCGAGGAGTTCGACCGAACCCAAATCTGGGTCGAACTATTTCACAATGTCCGCCGACAAGAAATTGAGTGAAGGGATTGAATATTTTCTAGAGATAGAGTGGTGACCCAAACTCGTGTTTTACGTAATTGATGTGATGATGAGCATGAGCAAATAGTTTTTCAAGAAATTGGGGTTGCCCATAGTTTTTTTTTTATTTAT
Organism: Gentiana macrophylla; assembly: GCA_026214975.1. Lineage (NCBI taxonomy): Eukaryota > Viridiplantae > Streptophyta > Magnoliopsida > Gentianales > Gentianaceae > Gentiana > Gentiana macrophylla. The sequence continues at coordinate 118,787 of JAOBSW010000538.1, forward strand.
TCTTGGTGTTCAGAAATTCTACTATTAATTATGCAGGTTGGGTTGCAAAGTGGAGGAGATGAAACCAGTCAGACCCTAATATTTGATGGATTACCCACCAATATGGCAACCATGAGCTGTTCGGAGGTGGTGGAGATGGTGAAAATGGGTGGTGGAGATGGTGATTGTATTTATTTATTATTATGGAAGTGTTGGACTAAATTGTGTTTTAAAAGATTGGTGTGTAAATAGTTAAAAATGTGGGATAAGGTAGAAAATTGGGTGTAAATAAATACCAAAAAAATTAAAAATTCAGTGTGGTGCAAATGTAGATTTGAATTTTAAGTAGGGTGTGGGATGTAGGGTGGTACAGCAGTAGATTGAATGGGGTGCGAATAAAAGACCCCAAATTATGACATACTTACAATGATTGTGAATTGACATCATAACAACCGTTCGTATATTTGTTTACAATGAGAAGTTTTGTAAAGTTAAAATTGAAGTACAAATACAGTAACTATCATCAAAGCTTTAAAGAAAAGCTTTGAAAATATGAATTTTCTTTAAGTGTATAAAAAACTGTAACTTGTTATGAAATAATATCATTGATGGATTATCTATTATTCTGATTGATTTAAGTAGATTTGTGATTAATTCAGATTATTGTGTTCACATTGTAATCTCTACTATAAATACCCCTTATATCATTGGAATAATACACAAGCAATTTTCCTTTCTTCTATAATTGTATTTCCTCTTGTTCTTCCTCCATTATCTTCTTAGTTTTATAACACGTTATCAGCACGAGTCTCAACACACTGAGGAGCAAGAAAAACTCATTTTTCTCCTTTATGATATCACCCAAAACGTTTCCGTCGATTTTTCTTCGGATCCAAATCGCATCTCACTATAACTCCTTATAATATTACCAAAACGTTTCCATCAATTTTTCTTCCGGATCTAAAATCTTCATCTCACTATAAAGCAACAATACGTAATCGTACTCCACACGGGAAAGAGTTACTGCCGGAAGATTTGGGTTTCATAAAAATAAGAGTGGACATATTGTTAGCCATACACGTTAACTTTAGCATCAATCCGCATCTGTCATAGCCATCAGGAAGTGATTTATTAAATATATTATATAAATTTCTAGTTATACATTTATACTCATCTTTTATCATATATGATTACTTTGTTCTAATGGTCTTGATCATAGTGATCATATCAAGATTACTATAAATATATGATCACGTATTACACGAGACTACCGGCAAAATATTTCATTGTTATAATCTACCAAAATTGCCTTCAATCTGCACAATGTTTATACATATGAATTCATTGATAAAATGGAGTACTGATTTATTTAATTTTGCTTAAAGCCCCCGGACCAACGGACCCAACTAATCCGGAATTTGACTCGGGTCGTGCCTGTAGAGTCTGATCCGGAGAAATCGATTTTTTTGTCGACCATCACGACGATAGCAACAATATCCATCAAGGCTTCAATGCGGGATGGATTGTATTATTGAGAAAAACCACTATTGAATCTCGGATCAAATTTGTCCAATGTTACATCAGTGGTGAAGCATTGAGGTAAAATTTTGTTTGTTAATTTATTGTACAAGCATATTATTGTGTATATTATATATTATTCCATATTTTAAGGAAGCTAATGATATTGACTATATGAATATAATGATGGATCAAGTCAATATCATATTAAAATGTGATCTACACGATCAATTAGATGAATCCCTAAACGATTAATATCTAAGGCGGCAATATTTTGTCTTCTAGACAATTTGAAAAATATATCATCAGATGATCAATATATCATATATCAAACGAGCATATACATGGATTTGAAGTCCATCTGACATGTGGAAAGCTCGTAAAAGTGAATATAAAATTCACAAAAATGGATATATCGTTAATGACGAAAGTGAATACAAAATTCACATATTTGAACGTCGGACATTCCAAATATTTGTAAAAGTGAACTTGAGATTCACAGCAAAAACGTGGACGTATTATTCATAAAAATAACTAAGGACCTGAACTCCATTGAAAAAGACATGTTTCCACGAGTGATTTGGAATTCAGAGATATAAATCTACTGAATATATCAATAAATTTATATGATCATCGATAAATGATATTTTATCGTAATGGTATGCCCTTGAAGTGGCACTACCGATTGAAATGATTCGTGATTCATACGAAGTTAATTGTGATGGTTATGTCATAATTAAATAAATAAAAGTCCCACATATGTGGGATATGAAAACACTGAGTTATCACTGATATGACTAATAAGTCCAGACCAAATAATGACACTCATTCCTTATAAAGAATGCGACTCAGTGTATTAATATTGGGTTATGGTCATGGACGAGGACATTCTTGATACAGTCCTAATATATAATTGGTTGTAATTTTGAGGAAATTATTTTACACGATGCTTTTGAAATTTTAGCATCGTTTGTGGTAAATGAATAAATAAATTGGTTTCTTATCTTTGTATTATTTTGAAACGGCGTGGGAATTTTTATATCGCTTATACGTTACTTTATGTTTTATCAATATATTTTCGACTATAAATTAAATTGACATTGTATGAAAAATACATTATATTGCCATATCATTTAGTTAATTGAATTGATATTAACCATAACTTTACAATAATTGCATGATCATTGAAGTAATTAATGCATTCATTGTATTTTGGTAAAAGTGTTTGCATTGATTTTAATAAATAAAATCATATTTGTTTATTCAATGAAAAGATTTTATTTTTTTATGATTATTGTAAGAATAGTGATAATCATTAATGTGATTATTTATACATATCTTTATTACAAACGAGATATATTCAACCTGTGGTTTTTGAAAAATGAATACCATGTATATGGTCGTCTCTGATTGTAAGACGCATTTGATCTATAATTCAAAATTCGTTGCCTAGTTGTGGTAAGAATGAATATGACAACATATTATAATGCTTTATTATTGAGTGAAATTATTCATAATGATTGATTCATTTAATTGTAATCTTTGGATAATTGTCTCTCGGATCCACTAGCATTTACAATATCAATTTGATTTGCTTGAACTGATACATATAATTTTCTATTTAAAATAATTAATCATTGAAATTCATTTATATTATGTGACAATTGTTATACTTTGAAAAAATTAATTGCTCATTTCGTTCTAAGGAAGAAATGGAGCCGGAACATGAGGGCAATTAAATTGCCTCATCGATAGTCGCGACACGCGACGTTATATTGAGAAACAAGTTCTCAAAAGAATTAACGAGATGCAAATGATAATGCAATATGCAAGTGCTATATTGAAACAAAATTGTTTGAAATAAAGCACTATGCCTCTCTCAAGTCTCGATTTTTTTTTGAGTAATATGGGTGTTATATCGAGATTGAAATATTTGCTTTATATACTATTTCCGATGAAATGTGTATAAACAATGTGTTTGAAAATAATGATATATGTCCATTCCACGAAGAGAATGTGATCGATACTACATGCATCATTTAAAACAATGATATATGTATCATATTATATGAGATGCATCACGGTCATTCGTGAAATGAATGCGACAAAATTAAGTATTTAAGATGCATATAGTGATTCTGAATATTGTGGTTATAAACATTCTTTATGTGAGAATCCACTAGAATTGGGATGGTGATTCAAGAAAATTGGTATAACTCGATACATTGTATTCATAATTGTGAGAACGGATATAATATCTCTATATGAGACAAAATTTCTCCACAAATCGAAAAAGATAAAAGAAGTTTGTTGATACCCGCATAAGAGGATCTCACATTAAAATGTTGAATCCGTCACGGGTTATTTCAAATTTTTGACATATCAATTATGAGAAAATGTTGTCCGAGAATGAGGGGAGGAAAACCCAATATGAATTATATCTCGTGACAAACTTCGACATAAATGAACTATGAGTTCACATATCATTCATTGATATCAAACCCATGAAGGGTAGATTTTATGCACATTTTGCATATATCAAATATTTTCCGAGAAAGAGGGAGAAACGAACCAAAAGTTCGTTGTCTCATTCTAGTGATTTCTCTAAATATAACGTGAATTTTTTCGAACGATTCTTGAAGAATCTAAAATCACATAGTGATATAGTAAATCGCATGAAGCGAATAAAAGAGCATCAATGTATAGCTCGGTGCTACATGTTCGATGAAGATCGATTCTCGGCATTAGGGGGAGATAAAGAAAATCTCATGTTAGAATAAAAGAATGCCGAGAAATTTTAACAAGATAAACGATCTTCCACGCGACGTTTAATCGAATCTGCGAAAATAATCTTACTTGTAGTATTTAACAAGTAATATGCCGGATGCCTATATTGAAATTAAATGAGTGATTATTTATAAATGCACCAACAAGTATGATTAAAGATATTTCTACGCCGAAGGCGTAGAAGACCGATCGGTGTTAAAGATAAAATCCGCGGAAGAATGATCAATTTATTATTGATATTCGATCACTCATGAAATCTCTTAAAGAGATTCGTCTTGTGAGCTAAAACCCCAAAACAAAAAATTGCACGTCGATGAGATGATTAAATATTGGGGTTATGGAACAACCAATCCATACATTGATAAGGAATTGGTTTATGCTAATATCAAATTAGCAATGAATTTTATGGGAGAAATTTATAATAAAATATAATAGTCGTCGACGACATATTTGCCTCTTTAATTGTTATTATTATATCTGAATCCAGTAACCAAGTCATCAGCAGAGTGTCATAAACACTCAGACTAGGTAAAAATGAAATAAGCAATTGAGGTTGAGTTTGAATTGAAAATATTTGTTTGTTAATGATCAAATATATTCTCCCATTATAGATAATATAATGTTCCGCTAACTAATATATCTGGCAGTAACTTTATGTCATGACGGTATATTTATGGGTCGTTGGACATTAATATTGATATGAAAATCCTTGGTGGATTTCAAAAATAAATTAATATGACAATCGCAACATGCAAATGGTTAAGGTCATTAACATTCATGTTGATGTAGTATGACCAGTTGAGAAGATTCCTATTGAGAAAGGAATATATGTAAGTAATGCATTGTTAATGTCATAAATTTAAAGGAATTACGATGCATGATAGTGAAAATATATGCATGCAAATTTCGATTATATTACTTCCCCATTATTTAGCCGATTCTGGTGTTAATTGTGTTGCATGTGTTCTTGCAAGTGAGTAGTGGGAATGACACTTATTAGCCCTACATTTGACTATCCAATAAACTCTAAAAGAGAGTGATACAAAAAAAACGCGCTCAGTGACAATCTCATAGATTTGTTCACTAAGATTATTCCTACATCGGTTTTGGATAATAAGTGTTTATAATAATGGAACGCGTGACATTTGAAAGATAGTTGTCGTCGGGAAGAGCGACAACTTCAAAACTTTTGTGTGGATTTGGTCTTAAAACCAATGATTGTCTCTTTTTCCCTTTAACAAGTTTTTCCCAAAGGTTTTCTTAGTTAAAGGTTTTAATGAAGCGCGATCGGTCAAGAATGCATAAACGCATACGTCGCTTTAACTATTTACCTCATCAGTTTTTTTTCCCACTTGGTTTTTCTAACAAAGTTAATAAGATACATGGACATATACGTTATGCAACTACGATCGAGACAATCAATTCTACCATTTATTCATTGAGACATTATGCAGATGAGAATGAAAATCATTTAATCGCACTATATGAAGACAATGATCTTGCATATCTCAATTGAATCGAAATTTTATATTAATGGGGATAGAACAAAACATATTTCACCCAAGTTCTTCTTTACTCATGATTTGCAAAAGAATGAGGAGATTGATGTCTGCAACAGATCCGGTCAACCGATAATTATTTATCAAGCATATGTGATCGCAACATTTGAAGGCAGGTGAAGAAGCATTGGGAAGAAAGAATTGAAATATCTAAATTGACGCTTGGTTTAGGGAAAGTAAATCAAACAGATAAATATGTCTACTCTTTTCCTTAACTAGATTTTTTTTTCCCATTTGGGTTTTCTCTTAGTAAGGTTTTAATGGCGATATCATATCTGTCAGATGTTTAAATAATAGATATCCAGGGAGTGTTATGAAATAATATCATTGATGGATTATCTATTATTACGATTGATTAAGTAGATTTGTGATTAATTCAGATTATTGTGTTCACATCAGAATCTCTACTATAAATACCCCTTATATCATTGGAATAATACACAAGCAATTTTCTTTCTTCTATAATTGTATTTTCATAACATTTCCTCCATTATCTTCTTAGTTTTATAACATAACTTTCTTTTTTTATAGTAGGAAAAATATTTATATAGCGCGTCTACACCTTAATTTTTTTTTGAAAGATTAAAACTACTTAAAATGTTTAATTATTTCATAAAATGATGACATGGCAAAACATAAATAAATCTCATGAGGTTAGAATCACGTCTATAAATAGTGATTACATACATATCACCATGCTTTCGGATCGACAAAGATTCCATTTCCAATTTTAGCTTACTGCAAAAGTGATTAGGCAAAGTCGAAGCCAAACAAACAGTCGCGACTTCTCTCTCTGTGAAAACCAAAATGGCGTGCCAACAACAACTAGAGCCATGGACCGACCTCAACGACAAAGTAGTTTTGGTAACCGGCGCATCGTCCGGGATCGGTAAAGAATTCTGCATTGACTTAGCCAAAGCCGGCTGCAAAATCGTAGCCGCCGCTCGCCGTGTCGATCGACTCAAGTCCTTGTGCGACGAGATCAACGGACTCGGCGCAGACTCGGATCTCTCTGCTCTCTCTCTGAGTAAACCTAGAGCTGTGGCTGTCGAGCTTGACGTTAGCGCTGACGGTGCCTCTATTGAAGCTGCTGTGAAGAAAGCTTGGGACGCTTTTGGCCGAATCGACGTGCTGATCAATAACGCCGGCGTCAGAGGTTTGATCTCTTTCTATATTTTTTCCTTTTTTTCTTCCTGACCTATGGCTTTGGATTAATGGTGACGCAACCAGTGATCGCCGGCGTATCCTGCAGGTTGTAAATACCTCTTTGTAGCGTCACTTTTGGTTTACTACTTTTCTTATCATAGATATCTCATATGATTGACGTGTCCGCCGGAGAAAATGAAGCAAAGTCACCGGAGTTGTGTGTGTGCGCTCGCGCGTGTTAGCTTTTTTTTTCCTTTCTTTTTTTCTTTTTTCCTTTTTTCATTATTATAAAATGGCTTGGGATCGGCGGAGTTGGGATTCGGAGCCATGTGTATGTGTCATTCTTGGGAGTTGAAAACTCACGAGGAATTGATTTTTTATTTGCTTTAAGTCAGTTGAAGTGAAAAAAAAATAAAAATAATGGGTTGAGAAAGAAATTTCTTGGAAGTTTGTATTCAGATGGTTGACTTGAACACATGCACCATATCAGAAGATGAGTCTAAATTCATTGATCAATTTAAACCCATCATGATCAACGGTACAGATCGTGACACAACAGTTGTATCCGTAACATTAATCGCTAGCTATTGCTTGGATCTCTTCTTGAAATGCAATTTTTATTTTTCCATTTAACTTCAACAACAAAAGACAGCCTTCTGCTCCAAAAGGTTCAATATAAGTGTGATTATGATTATTGTGCTAGGTAATAGTCAATCCATATTCAGTGACACTTTGATATAGTACAAGCCTTTGCTAAATATCAATCAAATTAAACTGTAACTCTTATGCTAAACTACCAATTAGATCTGAACATACAAACAATGCCCAATTGTGAAGAGTTGCAGTACACATTTTATTTTCTATTGTTAGTATTTAGGCTGGAAAATACATCCCTTTGAATCTTATACATTTAGTATGAATGGAAAAAGTGTTGTGCAGGTCTAGTGCCTACATGGAGTAGAGGAAACCTCTTCTGATAATTGAAAATAATTAACATTTTGTTTCCGGATGCATGATTCTTATCAGGATAGTTTTCTCTCACAATAAGTTTTTTTTCAGGGTATATACATCGCATGCGTTATTCGACACGTGTATTTTTTTGCATTTGATTTTTGGTCCATAAAAGCTGATAGCTTTTGATCCAATGAGCATGTTATATATTTGTTTTTACAAGGAATCCCATGAAATTGGTACATTGCTATAATTGCATTGGACTTGTCGACACGTGTTTAGTCTCGCATTGAAGTTCTGTGGTACCCTATGATACATTTCAAGAAAATTGGTACTGAGAGCACGGGGAGAATAGGGGTTTTTGGGCAAGTTCCTGCATTACACTTCTGGAACCGGTTCTGAAAATTGAAGGGAAGCACACCGCCCTTTTTTGTTTGCTTAATTAATATGCACACTATCTTTGTGCTTCAGCACTTTCATAATCTCTTTATTTATTTTTGTATGCATTATCTCAGACTACGTCAGAGCTTATTTTGTTGTTGTGGGTTTTAGGTACTGTGCACTCTCCATTAAACTTGACAGAGGAGGAGTGGAACAACACATTTAAAACAAATCTAACAGGTGCATGGTTGGTGTCCAAGTATGTATGCATAAAAATGCGTGATGCCAAGCTGCAGGGTGGATCCGTTATCAATACCTCCTCTATTGGTGGTCTGGAACGTGGATATTTGCCTGGTGGCCTTGCATATGCTGCGTCAAAATCTGCTTTGAACACAATGACAAAGGTACTTCTCGTTTCCTTTGTTACTGAATATCATGGACTAGTGTGAAGTTCTTTGTCTCCTGATGACCCTTGTTGAGCTAATTTTAGCCCTATCTGGATGGGCTTATTACGCTTTTTCATAGACCATCCCCTACCATCCCTTACCCATTGCGTGAAAAAGTCGTCATTTTCAATAATTGTAGCTAGTCTACGCGTGCAATAAAGTGGATTTTCATCCCACCACGTCTATGTGGCTGACGCCTAGAATTTTGATGAATGTGATGAACGGCAAAGATTTAGTTAAATATTTTTCAGGGGACTAAGATTTAGTTTGTTTCAAGTTCCTAGCTCTGTATTTTTTTTAATATATGTTTTATCGGTGTGATTATCACTGTAATAGTCTTTCTTCTAATGCTCGTTGAGTTGTTTGAATGTCTGGTTACCAGTATTTGAGTTGTCCTAAACCATGAAGGTACTAACATGCCCTGTCAAATGAAATTCTTCACTAATTAATACATATAATAGCTGTCTGTATTCTTTTGCTCTGGGTTAGCAATATCTGAATTCGAGTATCGTGTTGTCTGTACTAAAACAAACAGGTAATGGCTTTGGAACTGGGAAAGTACAACATAAGATTAAATTCAATAGCACCTGGTCTTTTCAAATCAGAGATAACAAAGGGACTTATACAGAAAGACTGGCTGAAAACCGTTGCAGAAAGAACGGTTCCTTTGAGAGTTTTTGGAACAGTAGATCCAGCATTAACATCACTTGTCCGTTACTTGATCCATGACTCCTCCAAATACGTATCAGGCAATGTTTTCATTGTTGATTCCGGTAACACCTTACCTGGTTTTCCCATTTTCTCCTCCCTTTGAAATTGCACATCAGTTTTTTTTTTTTTTTTTTTTTTTTTGAATGAACATTGCACTGAACATCCCTACTACTAAATGAGTAGTAGTAGTGATATTTTTACAACTTTCTCCTTCTACTTTTAGTGACAATTCAAAAAAAAATAAAATCACAAGTTTTCTTTTGTGCAAAACTTGATGTGTCAAATGCGAAAGTGTTTATTTTGTGAATAATTAGAACAGGATTCATTGCAGGGGAGGTTCAGAACAGAGCGATACACATTTAAAAAAAAAAAAAACCAGTACTCCACTGTGATTATTATATGAAGTGTAATAAGAACAATTAGAATGCGATTTGTTAGTTTGTTTTCAAAATCATACAACGTATAATCAATCTTTATACATGTGTGACGCATATATACTTGATTACATATCATTTTGGAACTTATACACATCCATCAATATCATAGTTGTATATTATTACATAATGATATAACTTATACATCACATTTATGTCTTTTTAAGACCAACAGTATAGGCAAGTGTTTGATCTTAATTTGCATGTATAAACATCACAAGATGATCATAGAATCAAGGACAATTATCTACGCTCCCAATGCGCCTATGATGTAGCGCCGGGCAGGCTGTTAGCTAGTGTGTATCATCTTACGAGAATAGAGTATGGTGTCGATCACCCAGAAGAGGTATGCATGAAAGTATTTGCCTCGAGGAACAATCCTAGGATTCCGTCCGTCTTCTGGATTTGGAAAGGCGTGGATTTTCAAGAACGAGAATCCTTTGATGCATAATATAATGTGTAAAACACATGTTATACCGTATAATGTATAATACACATTGTAATACATATTATCACATTTTCATCAATTGGTACAGCTATAATACACCTCAAAAATACATCTCTTAAATCAAACGTCAACTTCAGTCGAGATTAAATTTTCACCTTGACATGGATGGATGTAAAGGAATTTATTACTGTTGATGATATCAAACAGCACAACTTTGCTAAGCAGTTTTGCACTATTTGTTAAAAAGAAGATATATTCTTTCATTTATAAATGTTACAGAATTTCTTCATCAACACACATTGATAATTAATAAAAAGGAAATGACATTTCTACAAATTTCAAAGATTAGTTGATTACTACCAGGTGGCACCATTATGAATTCCATCGCCGCCAGCTGAGGTATTCTCTCTAAAAAGTGGAATCCCATTGCCGGCATCGACATTAGGAATACCGTCGTCATTGCCACTGCCAGCGACGTTTGAAGAGATTCCGTCGCTACCAGCAATATTTCCGGTACAAGGAATTCCGTTGATGTCAACGATATTTTCCGTGGGTCCTCCTGCTGCTGCTGCTGCAAAGACTCCCCATGGCTACTACCAAACTCTCTGCTGCTGCCACCATTGAGTTCCTCCACAGAAGGGCCATCACCGTCGTAGCAATCCCTAGTAAGCAATTCCATACATGAAGATGGTTCATTACCTGACAAATCAATTACCGGCACCGCTGCTGAGCCGCCGCCGCCGCCGCCGTTTACAGGAAAATCTTGTGATGAAAAAGATGCTGACGGTCCATCACTACACATGAAATCTCTCCATTGCTGTGTCACTGTTTTCATTTGCGTGTAAAAGTGCACTCCGGCCTTGCCTGAAATTTTTTTTTTTAAATAAATAAATGTATGAAACCGAGAAAAAGGTGGGACTTCTAAAAACAACAAAGCGCGGTCACAAATTGATTTCATGTTTTACCATAAAAATTCAGGTCCCCAGCAAAAGAAGCCTTGGACCCAGTGAAGGAAACAAAGGGCAATGGTGCAGGAACAGCAATATTTATGCCAATCTGTAGTTCAAACCATAACAGATTAACACACACATTCTAAAAATCAAAAAAGTGGGCAGCAAAGTTTCACAATAAAGGGGTGTTACAATGCATCACACCCAACTTAATATAGGAACCACCACCTATCATGGCACCACGTTGAAAACCGAATTTGACTTTTTATAAGTCAAGGACTTTTAAAAAGAGCAAGTTCTTGATTGTGCATATTCAACTTTTTGATATTCGATTTTTCAGTGGTGCCCCTGGGGGTCGGTGTGTGTGACGCCAGATAAGTTGCTTGAGGTGTGCCTTTTAAGCATATCTTGTTACAAAAACAACGAGTCTAGGAGAGACATGAAGTACTGAAATGTCTATAAATACCTGGCCAGACTCAATATCTGTCTGAAATTTCCGTGCAGCTGCTCCAGAAGCGGTAAATATTGACGCTCCTACCCCGTATCTGTTCAACAAGAAGAAAATCCAATTAAATATGATCTAAAAGTTTCTAAAAGCAGCGCTATTATATCTAAAGCTAGGCGTTGGAGAATGATAAAATTACTTGTTTCTGTTGACAATGCTAATGGCTTGGTCGAAGCTCGCAGCCTGTACCATAATAATTTACAGGTAATAAGAATCTGACCAACTCTGATAATTTTTTCTGCTATATTTCAAAAATCGCCTGATAATAAGAGTAAAGAAACAGACCTGCATACACAGGAGAACTGGACCAAGTATTTCCTCCTGCATAGAGGCCAATTTTCACTATGTTAGTTACTCACTGACCCAACAACACTTGCAGTTCACTTCCAAACTTAAAAGAGTTAACAACCATCTTTATTCAATGACCAAGTCATACCTTGTAAATCTCCATATCCTCCCTGACATCAAATAAGATTGTCGGACCAAGAAAGTTTCCCATTTCAAACTTGGAAACCTGCTTGCCATCCACAGATAGGTAAGACAGCGTTAATTGGCCCAAATATGCACACAAAACACCAAACAAGAAGAGAACCATTAGACGTTTCTGAAGAAGAAATAAATACAAACTTCCTATAAAAAGAAAACAGCGGAAAAAGAGAGAGTCGATATCCAGCAGAGCCAAGACTCATGAGACAACGAGATAAGAGTACGTGCTACTCTTCATTAACGGCTACATCAAGATTCTGGGGAGACCCTAAACATACCGAGACGGATCATCTTTGAAGCCCAACAACATATAATAGGAGGGGCCTCAACCTTAAAACCTAGGCTATGAGGTGAGGAAAGTCCATCTCTTAATATCTCTTAATATAGTGGGTGAAACAATACTAAGTGCCCGGCGTGGGACAACTTTAATAGGCCCCTCAAGTGTGGGCCTATAACAAAGAGGCCAACAATTGAACAATATACATGGGTGGCTTTGAGACCATATAGATTTGAAGAAAAGAATAAATTCAATTCTTTTACTGAACCAAGACAGTATTACAGCTATATAGAGGTACAGAGAATCTAAAGAGCTAACATCTAACTGCCCCTATTGAATGCGAAAGGCTGCATTGTCCCCTTAGACATAAAGCAATAATGCAAGGTGTAACCATAATAACAATAGTAATAGAACAAGTAATAATAATAATCATCTTTCAACATACCCCTCGAAATTGGTTGTCAATGTTAGTGCAACCAAGTTTGGGAATCAGCTTCTAAAATATCTTCACAGGAACAGCCTTGGTTAGAACGTCTGCAATTTGTTCCTTGGTTGAGATATGAGATAAATTAAGAACTTTTCCTTCCATGTCAACAATGCTTGGTCTTCTCATGTTGAACAAGATTTTCTGCCATCTTTAGTGCTGATTGATTGTCACGATATAAGTTTAAGGGTTTTGAGGTCTGAATCTTTAAGTCTTCAGTACTCTTTTAGCCAAAGCCCTTCACAAATCCCTTGAGCAAGAGCTCTAAATTTCGCCTTTGCATTGCTTTTGGAAACCACTGTTTGTATCTGATTCCTCCAAGTCACTAGATTTCCACAGATATATGTGCAATATCCGGCGGTTGATCTTCTGTCCTTAGATCCTGCCCAGTCCGCATCACAATAGACTTCAATTTCTCTGTCTTCTCCCATTTTGAAGAGAAATCCTTGTCCAGGTGTTCCTTTTAAGTATCTTAGGATCCTTAGCACAGCCTTGCAGTGATCTTCAGTTGGTAAGTGCTTGAATTGACTGACCACACTAACTGCAAAACTTTAATTTACCTACTAACCTCTGGTATCTCCCTTTATTAGAGAGAGGTTTTTCTTGATTGTTTTCCCACTTAAGACTAGGTTCAAGAGGCGTAGGGGCAGGCTTACACCCCAGCACACCAGTTTCCTTGAATAAATCAAGGATATACTTTCTTTGTGAGATACAAATCCTACTAGCAGATTTGTCCACTTCCATTCCAAGGAAGTATCTAAAGTGTCCTAAGTCTTAAACTTCAAACACTTGAGCTAACTTTCCCTTTATACTCCTGATTTCAATCTCATCATCTCCAATGATGATTATATCATCAACATAAACAATACCCCTATGTTCCTATTTAACTGTCGCAGTTGCCAAAAACACGCATATTAAGGAGAGTAGTTAATGCTTTGACTTAACATCAAAATGACAATAACACCCCTTCAATATAATTAATGCAATGTTGTTTTCAATCTCCCACCCCTTAATAAATAAGGGTAGATTTAGAAAACTATAATAAATAATTTTTTGGAAATGTAACTACGACAGATAAAAAGGAAATTTTGTTTTTGGCAATTGCGACAGTTAAATAGGAAACGGAGGGAGTAATAATAATTCTCTTTCCCTGATTAAGTTTAAAGAAAAGAGAGTGATCACTGTGACATTGTCTAAAACTAGATTCCTTAATTACGTGAATCTATTAAACCATGCCCTAGGAGACTGTTTCAAGCCATAGAGGGCTTTTATCTAATTTTCATACCTTTCCTTTGCTATCATCATTTTCAAGACCAGGAGGAACAAAGTCAAGTCCTTTAGATTCAGGCTTCTCCTTAATAAAGTGACGGTCGATGTCAACATGTTTGGTCTTGTGATGTTGGACTGGATTCTCAGCCGTACTTATAGCATCAATAATATCACTCAGCATTAAAATAGGCTCTTGAACATGAAATTTAAGTTCCAGCAGTAATCTTTTTAGCCATATTGCTTCACAGATTCCCAAAGCTAATGCTTTCAGTTTAGCCTCTGCACACGACTGGTTGTTTCTGGCTCCTCCATGTGACAAGATTTCCTCAAACATAGGAGCAATATCCAGTGGTAAACGTCTGTCCACTAAGGAACCACCCCAGTCACCATCAGTGAATACCTTGACTCCTCTTTCTTCATTTTTGTTAAACAGTAGCTCGTGTCCTGGAGTTGCTTTTGGGTACCTCCGAATTTTGAAGACAGACTGTAGGTGTTCCTCAGCAGAATTACGCATAAATTGTCTGACTTGACTCACTGCAAAACAAATGTCAGGACTGGGGTCCTTGTTTTATTTTAATTTTAGGCTTGGCTCAATAGGGGAGGAAGCTGGTTTACAGCCGAACATGCCCCTGTTTCTTTCAACAGATCAAGTACACACTTTTTTGTGAAACAAATATTCCTTGATTTGATCTAGCAACTTCCACCCAAGGAATTACTTGACCTTGGCACGATCTTTAACCTCAAATTCAATGGCAAGGGCTTGTTTTAATCTAGTGATTTCAGCATGATCATCCCCAGTAAGGATTATATCATTAACTTAAACGATTAAGACAGCCCTCTTTACAATTCACATTTGATAAACATGGTATGATCAGTATTACACTGACAGTATCTATATTTCTTTATGGTTTTGGTAAATCTACCAAACCATGCTCTTGGGGATTGCTTGAGGCCATATAGGGCCCTTTTCAACTTGAAAACCTTGTTTTGGGATCCAGTAATTGTCAAACAAAGGGTATATGAAGAAAAGTATCATTATTATTATTTTATGCAAGGCTGTTAATTAGTGTGTTTTACGGCTGGTGAAGTTGTTTGTATTTATAGCTGTAATTCTGGTACAATAGATGAGTTGGCTTGTTTGTTAATTTGTTACGAAGTAGTTAGAATCCCATGGAATCAGGGGAACTCAGTTAGCTGTATAAAAGAGGCATTAGACCTCCTCATTAATACAAGAAATATAATTCTCTCATTTCTACTGTGTTTATGGTATCAGAGCCAGGTTCTGAAACGCAGCTTCACAATTATAATATGTCTTATAATTCATCAGCCAATATGGGGTCACTCGAGCCACTACCATGAGTGACAATCCTAATCTACAGATCACAACCTTGAATCTGAATGGACTGAATTACCTCCAATGGTCTCAGTCCGTAAAAATGTTCGGCGCTATCAAGGCCCCAGCTTCCTCAGAAACTGATTCGTACAGTCTTTGGATCACTGAAAATGCCATGGTCATGGCATGGTTGATCAATTCAATGGAGTGAGATAGGACAGGTGTACCTACTTCATTCAAACGCAAAGGAAGTTTGGGATGCAATTTCAGCCACCTACTCAAATCGAGGCAATACTGCATAGGCTTTTGCCATAAAGACCATCTTGAAAGAAGTGAAACAAGGCTCAAAGGACGTCACTCGGTACTTCAACAAGATGAAAACTTTGTGGCAGGAAATGGATTAGTTAACCATCTCAGAATGGGAAACACCAGGTGATCCCGTGGCCCGCAACAAACATTTTCATGGATCGAGACCATTGCAAATAGTTGTTACCATTAAGCTTGTGAGCAGTAATGGTGAAGGAATTATGATCGGAATGCCCAGAGGTGGCATTTCCATGTGAAGCTGAAGTAACTTCAGAAGGAAAGGAAGTTGTAGAGGTGGATGACATACTTGCGAATTAAAGAGCCTGAAGCTTTTGATACAATGAAGAGTTTGAGATGGAGCAAATAATCTCACTTTCTTATCAAAACAGAAGAGTACAAAGGACTCAGATTGGTACAAGGTTACAACGGCTAGGAAATATAAAGAAAGGGTGGCAGAAGGCCAAAGGTCCCTTTTAGAGAATAAAAGACTAACGACTAGGTTAACACAAGTATAATTAATCTAAACAGATCAGCAAATAAAATACACAACAGTAAGAATTTTAAATACTTTACAACATCCTTCTACAAGCTTGAATATGATTAAGTTTCTAGAGTATTTGTCTTATGTTTTAATTCATCTTCTGTATAGTTATCTTCGGCTCCAAAGGAGGTTTATCCGATGTACTCCTAACCTTTATTTAAAGAGGCATCGATGACAGAAATAAACAAGCTTTTGAATTCTATTTTCATACCTAAGTTATTACTTCAAAAACTATAAACATTTTTTCCATGTTTACAGAAAACTGAAGGCGGTAGCAGAAGCCTCTTGACTATTCTATTAGGAAAACAAAATCGACAAACAACATTGTCTTTTTGACTCTTTTCGTTCATACGCAAAGGTAAGAAACTCAGCAAACCACAATTTCACACCGCTATAATAGAGAAAAACATCAACAAGGACACCAATCTCTCCCAGTGTTCTAAAACTCGCTAGGCGAAGTCGGTGCGCTACTGGGGCGCCTAGGCGGCGCCCAGGCGGTTTTAGGGTTTAGGGTTATGAATGCGGTCTATGAATGTATGGAGCGGTTATTTACGGATGAAGACATTCAAAACATTGTGATGAACAATGAGTTGGTGATGTACAAGAACAAGGTCCATTTGGTAGACCTATGGCTTTTTTGAGTTGGTGATGGGAACCTATGGTAGACCTTTGGCCGGCGGCGTGAAGGGGGGAGGGGGAAGGGGATCACAATCGAAGAAGAAGAAGAAGAAAGGGGGATCACAATCGTCGAAGAAGAAGAAGAAGAAGAACAAGGTCCATTTGGTAGACCTATGGCTTTTTTGAGTTGGTGATGGGAACCTATGGTAGACCTTTGGCCGGGGGCGTGAAAGGGGGAGGGGATCACAATCGAAGAAGAAGAACGGGGGGGGGGGGGGGAGGCGGCAGCTAAGTTTTTTTTTTTTGTTAGAAATGTTTTTTTGTATATATATATATGTCAAATCGCCCAGATGGAACCCTAATCGCCTAGGCGACGCCCAGGAGCGCCCAGCACCGCCCAGAAGACCGGATCGCCCAGCAGAGGTCGGCTAGGGTATATTCGAGACGCTCGGGGTGCGCCTAGGCGATCGATTTTATCGATTTTTAGAACACTGATCTCTCCCCAAGCATTACACAATTTTCTAAATCTGTATGCAGTCCAAATCACAGTCTGCATCCTACTTAAGGTGATACCAACATGTTCAAGCGCAACAATCACAGACGTACCACAATTTGTCTCCCATCAAGAGCTAGTCTGGCCCCATGATCAACACCAGTTTGGATCAATGTGGATATCCGTTCCTTAATCTAGAGGAAAAGAAAATTATTTTGATTAAGGAAAAAAACAGCTATAGTAGAAATAATAATGGAAGAAAAGCTTCTTATAAGTAGAAGCAGCAAAATAGTCACACATTGATTTGACTCTTGTGATACTTTTCATATCAAAAGATAACCCAAATCAATATTGTTCCTTTCATATTTTGGTCACCATAGATCGTTAAAATGATTGCATAACCTTCTTGCTAATCACCGGACCAACATCTGCACTTGGTTCAGTTCCAGCATTTACTTCGAGTGCCTTGGCACGCTCCACAAGTTTACCTTCCCTGCAGCATGTAACACATATAATATCAATATACCACATGTTGGAATATACGGAAATTGAATGAGAAGGTTTGAGAGAAAAGTCAACTCTATTCCATTGATAAAAAAATTTACAAGAGGAGCAGCTTAAATACAAGGAAAGAAGTTCAGCAGTCTGGACAAGGAAACAGGCGGGGAGCATGTAATAAATGATGTTCCTTAAGCCAACTAGACCCTAATGGTAATAAGGCTCTAAACAGCCAACTGCATTAGAAATTCAGGCTGCCCCTTAAATAAGCAGCAAGATAACTTATTACAATACATGATATTAAAACATAATAACAATATTAATACAATAAAATTAATATTTCTACACCCCCTCTAGCATGGTCGTATATATTTATGCAATCAAGCCTGCAACTGAGTTTAGCAAAGGTCTGAGGAGGCAGAGCCTTTGTTAGGATATCAGCAACTTGAGTCTGAGATGGAATGTGATGGAGGGAGATTTCCTTGCTTTCAATTCTCTCATTGATGAAGTGGCGATCTATTTCAACATGTTTGGTTTTATCATGTTGAACAGGGTTTTCAGCCATTGTTATGGCAAAAGTGTTGTCACAGAATATCCAGATTGGAGGAGGACTCTGAACTTGTAACTCTTTGAGCACTCTCTTGATCCAAATTTCTTCACCAATTCCTAGGGCAAGAGCCCTTAATTCAGATTCAGCACTACTTTTAGATACAGTAGGTTGTTTCTTGCTTCTCCAGGTGACTAAGTTGCCCCAGATATATCAACAATAGCTAGTAGTTGATCTTATGTCTGTTAGATTTCCAGCTCAATCAGCATCAGTGGATATTTCTATGCCTCTGTCTTTATTTCATAAAGTAAACTATGGCCGGGATTGGACTTTAGATACTTTAAAATCCTATAAACAGCTTGCCAATGTTCATCTCCAGGATGGTGCATGAATTGGCTTACAAGGCTAATAGTATCATTTATATCTGGCTGGGTTAGTTGGACCTTCTTTCTCAAAGTCAAGCGAGAAAACTACAAGCGCGCTCCGGCTTTCGAGCCTCCCTTCTTGCTTTAGTTTTCAATAAGGCTCGCGCAGGGGCGCTCATATGGCTCCTTTCCGGCCCGGAAGTTCGCTTCTGGCGACTAGCTTCTACCGCTAGCGCTTGGACTTGGAAGCAAACTTAACTTGAATCAATGAATGAATGAAAAAAACCGCTTACCGAGGCAAACGTGGGGAGGACAGGTTTGTTTGAGGACCCGTTGGTCTATGGGATAGATATATCAGTTTCCCAACAAGTCTTTGGTATCTGTCCCTCTCAACAGGGGGAGTCAGTCTTGGCTTTTAACTTTAGGCTTGGATCAGTAGGTGATGCAACAGGTTTGCACCCCAGTTGACCAGTTTTCTTCAGCAGAGCAAAGATGTATTTTCTTTGAGATACTGATATGCCCTCATTTGTTCTTGCCATTTCCATTCCCAGGAAGTACCCTAGATCTCCAAGATCCTTTACTTCAAATTCTTGTGCAAGGAACTTCTTCAGTTTGTCCATTTCCTTTTGATTGTCCCGTGTAAATATGATATCTTCAACATACACAATTAGCACAGCAATTTTACTAGAGGTGACTTTAGTAAACATGGTATGATCAAAAACTGACCGAGAGAACCCACACCCTCTAACAGTGTTTGTGAATCTGACAACCAAGTCCTGTGGGACTATTTAAGGCCATAAAGAGATTTCCTGAGTTAACATATTTTTCCCTTGTTAGCAGAGTTCACAAAAAGTGGAAAACACAAGCGAAGATATTTTTATGCAAATTCCCTTGGCTTTGAGGTTGAAAAAGGAAAAGTTTGTAAACTCAGAAAGTCCTTGTACAACCTTAAATAGATTTCCTGAGTTTACATATTTTTCCCTTGTTAGTAGAGTTCACAGATCCAAGTGGAATACATTAGTGAAGATATTTTTATGCAAATTCCCCTGGCTTTGAGGCTGAAAAAGGAAAAGTTAGTAAACTCAGAAAGTCCCTATATGGCCTTAAATAGTCTCCTAGAGCTCGGTTTGGCAGGTTTAGCAAAAGCTATGCTCTCCTGCAAATATAAACAAAGCCAGGGAGATCACACTTTGTTTATTAAACACACTAGTCTTGGCAAACTGTGAATCCTAACTGTCTATGTATATGACATAATAGTCAGAGAAAATGACCAAGAAGAAATCACTCAATTAAAGAAACAATTGTTCCAAGAGTTTGATATAAAAGCCTTGCGAAAACTCAAATACATTTTAGGAATTGAAGTTGCCTACTCTAAAAATGGGATCTTTATACCCCAACAAAGATACATTCTTGACCTTTTAAAGGAAACTGGAAAACTTGGTCATAAACTTGTTGATACTCCAATTGAACCTAATCATAGGATAAGTAATGCACCTGAAGATAAACCTGTTAATCCTATGTTGTATCAAAGAATTGTTGGGAAACTAATTTATCTGGCTCAGACTAGACCAAATATTGCCTATGATGTGAATGTTGTTAGCAGGTACATGCAGAACCCCAAACAATGTCACTGGTTGATTGTAGGCAGGATCTTGAAGTACCTTAAAGGGAATCCTGGAAGAAAGATTCTATTTCAGAAACATGACAAGCTTCCATTGTAGATATTACAGATGCTGACTATGCTGGATGCATTGATGACAGAAAGTCAACATCGGGTTACTGTGCCTACCTTGGAGGAAATAAGGTCACATGGAGAAGTAAGAAACAAAAAGTAGTTACTAGATCCAGTGCTGAGGCAGAATTTAGAGCTAGGGCGGTGGGAATTCGTGAACTCGTATGGATCAAGATCATCCTTGAAGATTTGAAGATGCGGTTGGGAAAATCTATGAGGTTATTGTCAGACCGAATAGAAGAGAAGAATAATACTCCCTCCGTCCCATTTTATTTGTCCATGTTTCCTTTTTGGTTTGTCCCAAAATAATTGTCCACTTTGTACATTAATTGCTAAATTTATTTCAATTGTCCTTCTCTCTTTACATTATTTACAATAAAAAGTGTGTAGAATTAAATGCTCCACCAACTTCTTAAAGGGTATATGTGTAAAATAAAACATCATTTAATAAGATTCAAAGCATTAACTACACTTCTCTTAATCTGTGTGAAAAGTCAAATGAGACAAATAAAATGGGACGGAGGGAGTACTTATTATTGAGAAATAGAAGGGTTATAACCATTTATAGTATCAAAGAGATATGGGGATTGGGAAAATACAGTTGTACTAGCAGGTTGTCATTAACTAGAGACCTTCAGCTATCAGACCGTTAGGTGATGCATTGGACTATTACATGAGACATTAAATATAATTATAATACCACATACAATATCACATATCCACTAATAGTTATACTGTGATAAGTCCACCATCAACATTGTTCATTTTCCTGTGCAGCGTGACAGACCTAAACACATTGAGGTAGACAAACATTTCATTAAAGAAACGATTGACAGTGGCTTAATCCGCACACCTTTCATACGACAAATTTTATAATACAACCGTTGTAGGAAGGTTGTACCAAGTGAAATACATTATAACCATTCATTTCTAACCTCTCTCACACACGATAAAGGACTCCCAGGCACTACATTTCATTATCTCAGGAGCAAGCTGGGGATGGCAAACCCATACTCACCAGCTTGAGGGGGAGTGTCAGAATATATGGTCTCATGTTATAAGTTATTAATGTTGTTATATAATTTTCTATTCTTATAATTCTCTTTCGGCCTTCTGGTTGTCTTATTTGACTTAGAAGCTTAAGAGTCTTTATTGAATGCTTTGTTAGAGTTAGAGCTGTTTGACTGATTGTCAAACTAGCCGTTTTTGTAGATCCCCTATTTAAACTCTTGTAATCTGTCTTAATCAATCAACAAGAATACTCTTTCATCTTCTATTCTGTTTAACAACACTCAGTACCTATTTCCAGTGATTAAAACATTACACGTCACTATCTCCAGCGATTTTAACGGACATTTTTCACTTCAATATAAAACAAGACGGAACAGAAACACTAACAATATGAAACATATGGAGAGGGGGGGAAGCACGAACATAATGAAATTTGGAAAGAAAGCTTCATATTTTACCCCCTAAATAGCACAACCAGCCCTTATAACTATGGTGGAGAATGCCAGTAGTATAGGAGAGGTTAGCCTTATTGCTTGTTGAATGAAGTGCACAAGGTCATCTCAATACAAATGGCAGATAGGTTGATGGTGATAATGCTAAACACAGATAACTAAATAGTACATAATATTGCATACTTCAGCACAAGCACAAGAGACAAATCTTGTGCCTCCAATTTCAGTGAAAAAATCAACAATTAATAGTATGGACTGTTCATGAGATAACAAGATAGAATTTCACAGCTAGTCAAAGGAACGGCTTACTACCATATTTCGGAGCTGCCAACAAAAACAACTGTACTAATTGCTGTACACCTTTGGCCAGCAGCACCAAACCCAGCACCAACTAAAGCATTCATAGTCGCGTCCACGTTTGCATCTGGCATCACAACCATGAAATTTTTTGCACCCATATTTGCCTGTGAAGAACAATTTAAAAAACAAAACAAGGCATTAGAAATAAAAGTTTTCTATAACCTAACAATACCAAGGATAGAATCCCACTCACTTGAATGCGTTTACCACTAGCAGATGCTCTTTCATGAATGTACCTCCCAGCCTTGAAACAGAGATCAAATTAATACATGATATAAAACCTTTGTGGTTTATAAGGCTTGAAACTCATCACTTACAACCCCCAAAACACGACGAGAATAAAGAAGGGTTAAATTTCAGTATAAAGTGGGGAGGGATAGCTGAGCACATCATGCACGAGTCAAGAAACTTACTGCATCCGAACCAACAAAAGACACTGCTTTTATGTTTTCGTCATCGCAGATGGCATTAACAATATCCTGAATGGCAAATGAAGAACTTTAGCGCAAGTAGCAGAAATTTTCTACACTAGTCGTGTAAAATTTGCATTGCTGATGCAAACTGACAATAAATATATATAATGATGCACAATGATATAGAAGGTCACTGTGCCAAGGGAACAATTTACATCAATTATATCCAGATGACTAGTAAAAACTAAAAACTGTAGAGGTCAAAAATCAAAATTGCCTGTTCTGGAAGTGCTGACAACATTCTCTTCCCAGGCTAGTAGGAAAAAGAACGAATAATAAACAAAGGATGCTGCTCAGATACCCTGTAAAATCTTACATGTGTACCATGTACCATATTCAACACGCCATTAGGCAACCCTGCCTCTAGTGCAAGCTCAGCAAGTATCATACATGCTCCTGAAACACCAAAAAGCACGATGTCAGTCGATAACTACCAGTGTAATAAGCATCGCCAGATCAGGCAAGAGGAGCTAAAAAGAGAAGGAAAGAGCAATAAAGGCCACACATTGCATTCATATCATAAATTGAACTAAAAACTAAAAAAAAACACTTTAGGGAGTGAAATCCGCGAAATAGGATGAAAAACTAGAAGGATTTACAGAATATATGACAATTGAAGAGCCATAAAGCCAACATATGTTCAGCTGAATGTGATACGATGACATAATTCATATTACATGGACTTCAAGCTGATGCAATACAGCAATATTTCTTCCAAAAATAATACCTGGAGCTTTCTCTGATGGTTTCAAGATGAAAGTGTTACCACATGTGACTGCAATTGGAAACATCTGCAAAATTTCATAGGAACTATTTGAACCACAAGATTATGTCAAAATTATCGATAGACACTGCTAAAATTTGATTGGTACAGATCATGGTTCAAGCTTCCAGCCAATGCTATAAAAGGTATCAAGCCAGAATGTCATTAATTGAAAGACATACCCACAATGGAATCATTGCAGGAAAATTGTAAGGACAAATTCCAGCACAAACACCAAGAGGCTCTCGAATACTGTAAGAGTCGATCCCACTTGATATATTTGATGCAAATTCTCCCATCTGTAGAGTTGCCATTCCACATGCATGCTCCACTACCTCTACAAGAATAATTAAACCTTCAATTCGTTCAATTTTGCATACTAAATCTACACAACATTTGAACATAATCATGCCATGAACTACAGAAATCACTTTAAAAAATCGCACATGTTTTATTTTCCAAAATAGTCCAACAATTTCATAAACTATTTTTCCCCAGCGTATCTCAACACCAAATTATTCAGTAATATTCTTTCGTTTTACACTAAAATGCACTCATAATTTTAACACTCGTCGTCTGAGAAGAGGACTCAAACCACTAAGGCCAACAAGGATGGGTAATGATGTAGAACACTGGCCCATTTAGTCTTCATCCTTTTTTAAGCTGAGTTGTCATGCATAGTCCCTTTTCAACAAGCTGGACCGTTGCTAGCTGTTGCTGTCCTTTATTTAATTTTCTTATGTTAATTTGTCTTTTAGTGCAATTAGGGTTTGGGAAAAGCAAAGGCAGATTTTACCTAATTTGCATCTTGAATGAAATTTGAAAGCTCGTGAGTGCTTTGTTTTCTATTTTAATGTAGACTTCTACATCATCCGGTATTCAGAGCTAGAAGAACTACATTCAGCCAACGATGACCGGAACAGATGTAGAAGGTGAATCAACAACGGTGATCGTGATTCGAGGGGCCTCTGGGACGCAGTCTCAAAACTCGACCAGAAACTTGATAAATCCATGCTAGAAATGCATCGGGTCATTAGGGAGTTGAGGCAGAGACAAGATGAAACAGACAAGACCACACTTCGGACGAGACAAGAGCTAACTCGAACGGTGGTGGCCAATGCAGAACAGTACCTCCATCAATGTGCGGACAAAGCTCTGGGAAAGCGTTTTGAGGTTGGGGAAGCAGACCACCAGATCTACAGTTGGAAGACTCAGATTTAGGGTTTGACACCTCATAATGGCAATTGTTAGATGCCGTTGGATATACACTATGGAGCGACTCAAGGCCTAGTTGGTCGCAAAGAGATACACTCAGACATATGGTGTGGACTACGAGGAGACCTTTTATCCCATAGCCAAGATGCCATCCATACGCATTCTCATGTCTATAGCGGCTACTAAAGGATGGTATTTGTATCAGTTGAAAGTCAAAAATGACTTCTTACACAGAGGTTTACATGAGGAAGTATACATGGAGCAATCACCCGGGTTTGTTGCTCAGGTAGAATATTTGGATATTGTGTAAGTAAAGGCATTTTATGGCCTTAAGCAGTCTCCCTGTGCTTGGTTTGGAAAATTTTCAGAGGTGGTGAAATCATTTAGTTTGAAACAATGTCAGACAGATTACTCAGTTTTTCATATGTGCACAGATGTTGAATATATTTTCCTTGTTCTATGTCGATGATATTGTTATTACAGGAAGCGATGAACGAGGTATTGATCGACTTAAATTATTCCTCAGTGAACAGTTTCACACCAAAATCTGGGACAGCTTTGATACTTTCTCGTCATAGAAGCTGCTAGATCGAGTAAAGGTGTATATTTATGTCAAAGAAAATTTGTTCTCGACTTACTGACAGATGCAGGGTTATGTGGTGGCCATCCAGTGGATACTCCTATTGATCCTAATTTGATATTGTTGAAAGATGAGTGAGAATTGCTTGATACTCCCTGTCAATTCAGGAGGCTAGTTAGACAACTTAATTATTTGACCATCCCCAGACCAGATATCTCATATGTTGTGAGTGTGGTCAGTCAATTCTTGGAGTCCTAGACAACCTCATTGAGATGCGGCTGTGTGGATTATCATATATTTGAAGCGAGTCCCAGGTCTAGGCATTCTCTACAGGCCGAATGGGCACCTCAAAGTAGAAGGATATACTGATGCAGATTAAAAAAAGCATACGGTGGTGTCTAGATCAAGCAAAGAAGTTGAGTACAGAGCTATGCAGTGAGTTGACCAGGTTGCTCTATACATCACCTCAAATCTTGTTTCATGAGAGAACGAATCATATTGAAGTTATTGTTACTTTGTTCGAGAGAACATTGTTGCCAAGGAGATTTGCTCGTTCATTTGCTCGAATCGGGGAACAATTGGCAGATATGTTCACCAAAGTAGTAGTAGGAGTCGGTTAAAGTCCATATTTTACAAGTTAGGCATGATTGATATCTATGATCCAACTTGAAGGGGAGTGTTAGAGATAATGTTATAGTAGTCGTGTGGATTACATGTAGTAGCCGTGTCCTATATTTAAGGTTTTGTGGTAGTTATCATGTTATGTTTAAATAAGAATAAATAGAGAGTTGTATGGGTTAGGGATTCTTGTATCTATCCAGTTTAAAATATTGAGTCTATCTTGTAAATAGGCATTGGCCAATTAATGAAAAACAGAACATAACTTTCCGTAAATCACTTTGTCTCATTTATCACGTTTATCTCTAACAGCAACATTAACAGGGAGAATAGGAAAACACAGCTCCCCACAACACCAGGCCTTTCACCAGCCACGAACCACACACCTTCAGACTCAAAACGGAAATACCCACATTTGACAGTACGCCCCACATTGAAGACTTTCTTGATTGGCTTGATGCAATAACAGACTATTTTGAAGGAATGAACCCTCTAGAACAGCTGAAATACAAGCTTGTCTTACAAGCTAAAAGGCGGAGCACAAGTATGGTGGAAGCAGCTTCAAAACAACAAGACTGCGAGGTAAAGAACACATCTACTTATGCCCCTACATTAAGTAATTATTAACCATTATTACTCCAAAGATCTCATATTACAATTTTTTAGGGGGTACACAAATGAGTTTTACCGATCAGGGTCTAGGACCACCACCCCTGAAACTGAGTAAGTCCAAATTGTCAAGGTATATTGGAGGTTTAGGTGATGAACTCCAAGAAAAATTAGAACTCACTCCCATTTGGAGCCTCAATGAAGCTGTAATTCTCGCCTACACTGGTGGAACTCACTACAATATTGTTTAACATGAAGGACATGATTTGAGCGTCATCTTGTTTCCACAAACTGGCTCGTGGACTATCTGTTTCTGGCTTATCACGAAATAGATGATGATTCATACCCTTCCCGGTCAGGAAAATTTCAACGGTTAGTGACCAGAGGTTATAATTTTTACAGCTCAGTTTAACTAAAATATAAACATATTAGTTGAACTCGGCTGACTGAAGAAACTGTCAGATTTCTTCTCCATGTCAAAAGTCGACATTTGGGACCAACATGGTTTTTTTGTGTGATCTCGGGTTTTATAGGATGAGAGGAATTTGGCTATGATACCATGTTATAAAACACTGCACAGTAATTAACTGAAGGGATCGAATAATTGATCTCTCCCTCTACGCTTTCATATTTTATAAAAAGATATAATTACAAGCGAAAAACACACTTAACCCTAATGGGCCTTTTCTTAAGTCCTACGCCAAAACACCTAAGTCGGCCGAACAAAGGAACAGCCAAAATAAATAATAATAATAATAATAATAATAATAATAATAATAATAATAATAATAATAATAATAATCTCTAACAGGCATAACACTTCACTCAACTTAACTCCATTTGAAGCCTTATATGTCTATCCACCAATGACACTACTACCATTGGGGAGCTTCGCCCAAGAGCCCATTAAGAATGTGAATGGCTTTCTTAAGCAAAAACACGCTATCTTTAAGGAGCTAGGCCAGGATGAAGTTTTATGCAGACAAAGACAAGAAGGAAAAGGAATTTGAGGTGGATGAGTATGTTTTTCTTACAGACAAAACTCTGTGGCCTTAAGAAAGAATATTAAGCTATCGGCTAGGTACTTGAGACCTTTTAAGGTGATAGCTAGGGTTAAAGTTGTGGCTTATAAGCTACAGTTAACCAAGGATGCAAGGATTCACCCGATCTTTCATTTCTCTATGCTCAAGAAATTCATTGGTGCTAGTGTCATTCCCTCAACCTCTCAGCCTACTACTATTGTAGATGGCCAGATGGACAACTACCCTAAACAGATTCAAGAAATTAGGACTATTAAGAAGAATAATCAAGTTGTGGTGCAATGGAAAATGAAATGGCTCATTTTGAAAGAAGACCAAGCTACATGGGAAGATGCTCTTTACATCATGTCCCAATTTCCTGAATTCCCACTTCCTTGAGGACAAGGAAGCATTTGTGGGAGGGAATGATGTCAGGAACCTGCTCAATCAAGGTTTGAAATACAGTTAGCAGTTAGAGTGACGTCACTAGAGTTGGGCGCGCAAATTGCAACTTGAAATGTAGTTCCTTTCTAGATGGCTTGGTTAGCAGTGTATAAGAACAGGGAAATGATGTAAAAAGCTATTATGTTGATTGATAATAAAATTTACCTCTGTTTTCTCCTTTAAATCCTCTCTTCTTCATCTTCATGAGTTCATTGGCGATTATTCGATTCCTTCGGAACCTTAGGTTCTTAACACTTGGCTTCTTCATAGCCTTTGGTTCTTCTAAATTCATCATTGAGTTAATCTACTTTTGCTCAAATCTGTTCTTGATATGATATTTTTGTTTCATATTTATTTTAGATCTAAGAATGTGGGTTCATTAATCGTATTACTTAGGGTTCTTAACATCAAAATTGTTATGGGTCCAAGGAATAAATCAAGTAGTGTCAAGAAAATATGATAGAGTCTTTTCCATGAAATGCTTCAACAAAAAGTACCATCCAACACAAGATCCAATCTTGAAACTAAAGACTTCTGGCAGTACACGATTTTACTATTCCAATAATAGCTCGAAATCCAATTTAGTTTGACATTATCACCTAGTAAACAATAAATATAGATATTTCAACTTCAAAATCCAGTTTTTTGAGATAAGGAGAATGAGCCAAATATTTACCAAGCCCACGGTGTATATCATTGTAGGCATCCTTCAACGTTTTCCCCTGTTCAGTCGTAATATTGAGAGCAAGCTTCTCCTGCCAAAATAAAAAATTCAAGCACAGCCCAAACAAAATAAGGAAGCACATCAACAATGAGAATGTAGCCTACATACAACATCCCTTCGTATGAGTTCTTGAAGCTTGAACATAATGCGCTGGCGCATTGTGACAGGTGTATTTCGCCACATAGGGAAGGCTCTTTTTGCAGCAAATACTGCAGCCTTAAATTCCTCGTTTGTCGTTAAAGGGACTTGGGCAACCAATTGTTGTGTTGCCTATTTACATAAAACTAACAAATTTACTCAGAGGGGAAAACAAGTCTCACGCTAATACATAAAATTGCAATGCAATTTTTCTGCTTCAAATAACATAGGGCATGATATGAATAAAAAGCCTTCAGCAATTGCAGCATCCTGAAAGTTCTGGTTAGATAAACATCATTTAGCGATCGTCTCGCGACGGGCATGTGCCAAAGTAGACAGGCTGTTATTCTGATATTGTACTCCCATAGTACACATCTATAATTATATGAGCGGAGAACATTCCCAAAAACTTGAATATATCTGCACTTACAGGGTTTATAACATCCAGAGACAGAGGGGAACGAGAATCGACAAATCTACCACTAATGAGATTTGGTACCCTCTGCAAGAACATTGAAAGAAAAAATAAGCAATCATCATCCAATTCAGTAAAAGAGAACTTCTGAAAAAAGGCACCAAGCAGCAATTTCCATGAACTTCAAAAACTAACACAGCTTCCATCCTAAACTTGTAAAATTCACACCCACATTTACAAGAACAACAACATTAAGCGTTAAGAAAGAAAGAAAAGAATGAGGAAGGAAAATAAAAAATGATGAGGAGGAGGAAGAAGTGAGAGAAGAATGACAAAAAGGCTGTGGAATAACATGAATTTCCGAAGCTGATAGAACTGGACATATTTTTCATTCTGTTGACACTGTACGGCACAAGGGATATCTTGAGAAAAGTGTTCATCCTCAACAAAATTTCCATTCTCTGCTACTCCTCCATCCTCCTCCATTCTCTGCTACTCCTCCATCCTCAACAAAATTTCCATCCTACATCTTTAGATTTGTCCCACATTATAAGTCATTCTACATTACCAATGCAACATTTATTACTCTTTTCTCTATCTTACCCCTAATTTATTATCAATCCAACCACTTTTCATTACTCAACTATTGCATTAATAATAATCAATGGGTATTTTAAACATTTAACCTTCATGTTTATCACATTCAACCACTTTCTTAATATTGTGTGAAAGCTTCTAAGATGACTTATATTTTGAGACGGAGGGAGTACTTATTCTAGCCTTTCGACTTCTTTTTTCTATTTGCCCAAGTATGATACATGCAACTACTATGGAACAACATGGAACGTTGATTGTGCTGGACATCTGCTGAGAATTACACCATAAGGGGTGATTATAAACTATCTGCATACATGTAACATTCATTTGTTTTGAAATCCATTGGTGGAAGAACTTTTAAACACCGCCATTGTTGCTGCTGCCTTAAATCATTCACTAAACTCAACACGACTGCAAATTCAAAAGCCTTCTCTCAATCCTACAAGACTACTCTCAACAGAAACCAACAAGGCTTCAGATAAGATGAGGATATATTTTGCACAGGTAGCTGGGAATGCCGTGGGCAGAATTTGGGCTTGGGGGGGGGGAGGGAATTGATAACACCGAGGAGATGGAAAATATCGTTCAACAAAAAGCTATAGAAGATTGAATTCATTTAACAAAAGGAAGTAGAGATGGAGATGGACACCCAATAGTGTAAAGAAGATGAGGGAGAAATAATAAGAGCAGAACAAGACATAAGGTTCATAATTCTTTCTTTTTTCACAAATAGAATCTTTGTTTGCATAAAACAAACAAACAAAAACAAAAAAAGCAAAGAAAACAATGAAAAAGAAATGTGTCACAAAGGGATTTAGGTAATGTCACTACACAAATCAACAAAATTGGACACGCGATATAAGGTAATGCTGTAGTTATCACCCAACACGAGCCAATCATTCCTCATAGACAAAAAAACAGAAATCGACTTGCAGACATATATCAGTGTTACTTTCGAAACAGACAGTTTACCCTTGAGGGTTTCACTCAAAATTACAAGGTCATTGCTCTAATCCAAAAATTGAGTGGACAGAACAAATAGCATAAGTCACAAGCTTCAGCATTTTCTGCCAGTTAGGCACTTCACAACCAATGAAACCAAGTGAAGTGAACCTCACCAGACCAATCCTACCTGCCCTAAAAACCACCCTGGTACCCTATGGATTTACTCGCCCAGTGAACTTCTAAGTTCTAACCTCTTCATGCATACTTAAACATCAAAGAGCAAGAACAAAGGTCAATGACACCCTAAAAAAAAACATATTAAGAAAACTTACAGGAGGGTAACGACTTCTCCATGATGTTTCAATGGTGTTTGAAGGCAGAGAATTGCCATCAGCAGTTGCAATAGGCCTCAATGTTTTCAAACTTTTCACTGTAAAGCAAGACATTGTAGTCCAATTTAAGGAACCTTCTTAATGCATACCCACAGCATCCACTTTAGAGAAAGAAACATAAAATATTATTTTAGGTACTATGGCTATTATTGTTTCAGTTCCTTGCAAAAGAAAAGAAAAAATATCACAATACATTACATATTTCCAACATATAATACTAAAGATTTTTTCTTCTAGATATGGATGTTTCTTCTGCTACATCTAAAAGTAATCTGGAGAGTAATGACAAGGAAAGCACTGAGCAATTTACTGAATCTGATGAAAGTAATAAACACCAGCCTGAAAAACCTATAATTGTTTACACTAGAAAAGGGGCTTATAATCAAGAGCAAGCTCCTCTAGGTGATTCTAGTGAACAAAATAAAGATTCTGATCGGTTTCCTACATGTGTTAAGAAACCCAATCAAGAGCTAGCTATTGATCATCATTTGCCAATGGCTGTTAGAAAAGGAAAAAGGGCATGCACTAAGCATACCTTCTTGACCTATCAGAACCTTTCCACAACACATAAACAATTCCTAAACAGTCTTCATTCTAATACCATACTTGTTAATGTGCCTGAAGCTTTGAAAGATGAAAATCAGACCAATGCTTTGAAAGAAGAAATGCCATCCCTAAGAAAAAAATAAAACTTGCGATCCAGTATGTTTTCCTAAAAGTGTTAAACTAGTTGCATGCTGATGGATATTTATGATAAAATACAATTATGACAAAATTATATAAAGATGTAAGTCTAGATTAGTTGAAAAAGAGCATATCCAAACTTATGGCATAGACTACTTTGAAACTTTTGCTCTGGTTGCTAAAATGATATACTATTAGAATTATTGTCCTTAGTTGTTAATTAGATCGGCAATTATAGCAATTTGATGTCAAAAATGCTTTTTGACAAGGTGAATTAGATGAAGAAATAAATATGGAAATCCCACCTGGTTTTGAGTTTTGTTAATGGAAAGGTTTGTAAACTAAAAAAGGCTCTTTATGGCTTAAAATAGTCTCCTATGGCATGGTTAGGTAGATTTATCTCTCGGGTATAAGCAAAGTCAATGTGATCATATTGCATTGTTTATTTGACATTTTGCACCTGGAAAATTTGCTATACTATTGGTTTATAATGATGACATAATCATCACTGGTAATGACACCAATCAAATAAAACAATTGAAACAATTCCTCTTTAAGGAGTTTGATATTAAGGAATTAGGGAGACTCGAGTACTCTCTTGGAATTGAAGTTATACATTCTAAACAGGGTATTTTTATTTCCTAGCAGAAATATATTCTAGCCTCTAGACCTTCTAAAAGAAGCTAGTAAACTAGGTTGTAATCCAGTTGATTCACCTATTGAGCATAATCATGGTACTAGGGATGCTCCTAAAGATAATGCTGTTAATAAAGGTCAATAGCTCAACGGATTTGTTAACTACTTTGGCTTAAAATATTGGATGATTTAAAAATTGAGCGGAAAAAACCTATGAAACTATTTTGTGACAACAAATCTACAATCAACATTTCTCACAATCCTGTTCAGCACGATAGAACAAAACACATTGAAGTAGCCAAACATTTCATAAAAGAAAAGATCAATCAAGGTCTGATATGCACACTATTCGTACCATCTAAGTGTCAGGAGCTGATATTTTACTAAAGGTCTACCAGGAAAGTTTTACAAAGAAATCAGAGGCAAGTTGGGCATGGTTGATCCCCATTCACCAGCTTGAGGGGAGTGTTTAGAATATGTAGGATAGATAATATATATTATTAGTTTGTTGAGTCTTTAGTTATTTTTATATTCTGGTTGGTTAAGTTAAGTGTGTTGATTGCCTAACAGCTGGAAAGTTATTTGAAAGGTCTCTTGACCGTTTTAAGGGCAGCTGACTTTAATTCACGCCTTAGTTTGTACTTTAAATAGACTGGTATCTCATCAGTCTTTTCAAGTGAATGAAATTATCTTTCTTCTCTCCAATTTCTTTTCACAGAAGGAAAATTTAGTTTTTGGATGCATTAAGTACCCATGCTGAGAGCCAGGACAAGCACAAGAACTGGCATATAATATTAGAAAAAAGGATCAGAAAAATGAATTGTAGAAACATAGTCAAACGAAAATAAATAAAGGCTTAAAAAGTGTTGAACTTATGGAAATTGACCTGTTAAATTTCCCTGCCGAATTTTGGCTTTGACATTGTAAACATGCTTAGGAGTTGAGGATAGTTCTGGATTCTTTTGTCTTAGTCTCTTTAAAATCTGGCGTGGTTTCAAACCAGCATCTGTCATCTCTTTAATAAGAGTTACTTCTGTATCTGTGAAACGACGAGCAGCTGGATGCTCCAAAAGGTCTTTGAGGGGTTCGTGGTTGTGAGAACCATTTTTTACTTTGAGCACCCACAAACCACCTTCTTTCTTACCAACAAGTTCAAAAGGACAATTTGTAAGGCGCGAGCCACATTTTCTTTTCCGCACAGGTTCACCAGTTGCCTCATCAACTAGTTTACGTCTATCCCGATAAACTCCTCCTCTATCACAGCCAAGAACAACCACTTTCTCCTTCTTAGATTGTTTGATAGTAACAACATACCCTTGGGATAGGGGCGAACTCCCCAACATGAAGAATCAATTCCTCATGATCAATGAAACTCCCAGGGGAGGTGGAAGCATCTGTGGAGCTTCTTCAGATAACTCCAACTCCATGTCACTAGTCATAACCGATCATCAAAATGGAGATCATGGATTAAAGCCAAAAGCCAAAAATAAAAAAGGGGGGTTTCTATCGACAGCATGCCAACAGTAGTCCTGATTCACACGTAAAAATGGAGAAAGCAAAATAAATGAACGAATCAAATGCTCAACTACTTACCTATATCCAAGTAAATTGACGTTATCATTGCTAGTATCAATAACTTTCAACTCTGGATAACTAACATGATCCTCACACCATTTCCACTTCCCCAAGTAGAAATGACAAGCTAATCGACTAAATCCAAGCAATTTCCAAGAAGCTTGTTAAACTTAGGTATTTTTCTTCCAACAGTTTTTTCTTTATAATGATCGTTGTGTTGACTTCTGACAGAGACACCTAGTTGCTAAAAGTTCTAATGACCATCGTCAACCGCTTTCTACCCTATTCATGCGAGCGAGATGTATTTTATTCATACATCCTGATTTTCCACGGATAAAATAATAATAATAATAATAATAAACACATTGGAAAAGACATTGTGTTCAAAAAATGACATTCATACAGTACAGGTTCAGATAGTGCTCTGTCCAATACTCCATCTCAACCTCACCATCCAAAGGGGAGTGAAAATTAGCACAAATATTTTAACTTTCACAGCAAGATTTCCCCTACGGAGATCCTAAATCCCAGAACAAAAGCAGTCTGAAAATTCAACAAAAAGAGAAGAAAAAAAAAAGAGAGAAACAAAAAGGGTTTATACCACTGGACCAAGATAAGCAGAGGTTTTAGAAAGGAAAGACAATTAATAAAGTTCAAAACTTGTTTACCATCACTCCCATAAAATAAAATAAAGATAAAAATAAATAAATAAATAAAAGAAGACCCTTTTTTACCAGCATAAGAGCAACTCCAATTATATCCTCCATATTACACCCTCCAAACATATTGTTTTCCGTTTCAACACCCAAAAAAAATCACTTCACTTCAATAAGCAACATCTATACAACTCTCTATAAACAACATTTCTCTTTCATCTCAACTAACAAACCTAACCATATATATATTTCCCTCTTTTTATATTTTCCTATCACACCCTCAAAAAAGTATTTTCCTATCACAATTGGAATAAAATGCTTAAACTCAAAAATTATAAATTTTAATAAACGGTGTGTTTTTCTAACAAAAATAAACACAAAACCGTATGTTTTGATTTCGTTTACTTTTAACAAAAAAATCAATCTTATTTTTCTCATAGTTAAAATGTAATGTTTTAGCAAAGTATTATGTTTTCATTACAATTTTGTTTTGGATTGTTTTCACTCCTATTATCATCATCATCATCATCATTCACGAATTCACAAGTTTAAGAAGTGAATATGGGCAACATCAGCATTCTTTTTCGATGAATGAATACAATTTTCATGTACATAAAAGATAAGTATATTCGTTTCATTGTTTTACATATTTTTTTACAACAATTCATCAATTCATCTCACTTACTATTACATCTTAAACTTTCACCTCATATTTCAACTAGTCTCGGTATTTTCTACCAATACAATCCACCAAAATCTCAACTCTCACCTAGTTATTACCACATCTTCCAACTACCTCCATCACCCCTTGGTTGTATATAAGTATCATTTCACCACTCCAACAAATACACTCATAACTTACATAATTTTCCTAATCTAATCATGTCAACTCCTCCGTTTTGGCCTTTTAATAGCCAAGCACCCAATCCATATGAATCATTCCATCAACACCAGAGGTGCAACTTTGAGATGCTCAGGCTTGTTGCCGACGCAGCTGAAGAGCAAGAGCCCGAGCAACCTCGCTTACCTCGCCCAATTTGATTATCATCAAGTAGAACGAATTGCAACAGAACACAACACATTAATTTGATGACATGTGACAGCAGAGTACAGAAGCACTACCAGCCCCATTGCAGACCATTATGATATGTATCATTCAAAATACCAACCTCCATGATATATCCACACGTCAAAACGCACCTCCTAGCTAATAACAGTCTCAACAACAAAATGAGTGGTCTAAGAGTCCGACAGGAAGTAAAGGATCAAGAAATGATTAAGAGGCGTCTGCAATTTGAATACAAGACACTCAAAAGATGAACCCTGGGCAAGTTTAGGGATCAAAAAAGAATGCCAAATCATGTGCCAACATCAAGCACTTGGAGAAGAACTTGAAAGCTGTCAAGACATCTATAATAACATAAACACCTATATTGATAGAAAAGAAAACCACAATAAAGTGAACTTAATCCAGAAGTCCTTAACATATAGGAGTTTTTAGCAACAATGTTAATGTATTATAATACTGCAATAAGAAAGATGTCAACAAGTGATTAAAGGAATCGTACCTCTTCTTCTCCAAATGGCTCTGAATTTCACCTAAACCGAAAAGCCCCAATTTTTGCACCCTGTAAAATTCAGCCCGTTGAAATTTCTAGAACTGATAAAACTCAAACCTACACCCAAATAAATGAAATTTCAATGATAATAAGCAAATGAATTTCAATCGTTTTTAAGAAAATCAAGTAACAAATAAACTTAAACCCAAATCTGAACCAGTAATGAAACTGAAGATTGTGACTTCAAAAAAAAAATCAAGAAATTTACCTGAATGAAGATGATCTATGCACCAAGTTTTTTGCGCTCTAACTGCCAATTTTGATCAGTTGATGAAATGGAAAAGGAGGGGAGGAAGTTTGGGCGCCTGGTACTTCCAGGGCTAAAAAATTTGGTGCAGAGCAAAATTGGTCATTTTGCCACCATGTTCCGTTTTTACCCTTAAACCAAACCTCTAATTCTTCCTTTAAAAAAAAACAAACACCTACGGTTCTTTTTTTTTATGGGAAACTTGATAAAATATGTCTTAATGACTTGTTTGGATTGATGGAATGTAATAGAATGAAATGAATCTGTTGGAATGTAATGCAATGAAATAGAATGATATCATTCCATTAGTGCGTTTGGTAGACACTGGAATAGAATCGTTTCTTATTGCATGATTTATTTTTTCATTCCATTCCGGCCATTCCATTGGATTTTGGATGGAATGAAAATCATCCATTTTCATTTTGTTTGAATGAAAACATATTTCATTCTGTCATTGCCAAACACGCCAAATTGATGGAATTGAATGAAAAAAATCATTTCATTCTATTACCGCAATCCAAACGTGTCATAAAAGCATAATATTTATGCAGTATGCTCCGTAAATGAAGATTTGAATTATATGCTTCGGTCGGATTTCGGTAGCACACCACGTAAATACGTGGGTTTTCGGTAACCGTCAAAAAAAAAACTCTCGTTGATTAAAAAAATATAATAATAATAATAATACCCACGCAAAACCCGCCTAAATCCTACGTATAAGTGACTCATTTTTAACAACCTGATTTTTGATAACCACGTAAATGACCTAACCTACTCAAAACCCACTCAATTTTCCCTCAAACGCTACTCAAACTACACAATGTTTAAGTGAGATTTTGAGTATGTTTTGGGTAGGTCGCTACATTTACACGAATATCGAAAACCATATTGTTAAAAATGAGTCACTTATCCGTAGAATTTATGTGGGTTTTGCGTGGGTATTATTATTATTATTATTATATTTTTGTAATCATCGATTTGTTCATTTTACGGCCTACGAAAACCCACGTATTTATGGCGTCTACTACGCAAATCGAGAAGCGATCATAAGAGAAAATTAAATATCAGAAAATAAATATTTTGAATCAAAAAAAAAATATTCGTACAATTGCAATCAGTAAGCGATCATAAGAGAAAATTAATTTTTTTGTCTCATACGTCCACACAATAAAATATAAATATAAAAAAAAGTGTGTCACAATCATGAAATAATTGAGGTGTTTTATCTTGTTTGTGCCTACCAAAAGACGCTCAGAATTAAGTAGCACCTAAGTAGTTAATGAAATGATAGTAGTCAAAAAAGATATAATGACATCGAACCAAATAAGTATATACAACATTCTTGATCTTGTGTATGTATGGCTTAAACATTATATTAAAAGATGATCAGTCGTCCGGAGCATTATGCACATGTACATTGGTAAGAAAAGAAAAGAAAAAAAACTTATTTAAAACTTCAGATAAAGAAGTATATATCTCAAGGGAAAACTTATAGCATGGCAAATAGATATTGCAATAAGATCACATGAAACAGTAGTTATTGTTTCTAGGGTGAAAAAACATTTGGATTTTAGACAGCAGCAAAAAAATCAAAAATGGAATTCAACTAAAAAAATAGTTAATCATAAAATAAATTAACCATTCGGAATAATATGACTACACATAGAAGCCTAGTCCCATTATGTATAAATTTAACAAACAATAAATAAATTATTTAGAAAAATGATTAGATAATCTGAGAAGATTTCTTCTTTCAAGCAAAAAATGTTGTGTATATATTTCCCACGAAATGGTATAACAGTTGGCAACATATCATCAAATTTAATGTTTAAAAGTTTTGAAACTTGTAAAATGAATGAAATAAAACAGTCTCCATAGTTCAACCAATTACATACACCGATCAACAATTAAAGCTTCTGAATTTCGATACACTATAATGATAACTCCATAATGATTTTTAATATTTCAAATCAGGTGCTTGTTTTGTTCTCAGTGTAAGATGACATCACTGTCTACTCCATGAACTTGTTGGGTTTTTGATCCATCATAGTTCCACTTTGGAAGTTCTCATCCGACTGTCCTTCTGTCTATAAATGAGGAGCATGAAATTGATGGAATTGAAGTCGATGAAAAGAAATATAAAAGAAGGTCCAAAAACAAAGGACAAAACAAAGACAAAATGCAACTATCTTCATTTAAAACAGTGCAACAACGGCCACAATAAGAAAAAAATGAACATAAGGAAATCTCGTACAACATAAAGATAGTTAAATCGCAAGGGTACATTTTTCAGCAGATGTATAATGGTTAAAACACGTTACAAAAAACCTAATGAAGTATCTAACCTAAAAATCGAAGCAAAACGCTTTAGGAGAAAAATGGAAGTTACCATGAAAATCATGAGTTCTTTCGGCAACCTGAAAACATCAAAACAATATTAGAGAAAATGTACGCTAACCCAAGTGTTGATTAAATATTTCCTAAAAACACTAATAAAGAAACTAAAGGAGGGCAAATGCTCTCCCCCCCCCCCTCCCCCCTCCCCCTCAATCCGAAAAAAGTCTACTAATATATATATCATGCATCTTGTTTGCCCCCTCCTCCTTGATTTTTTTTTATTTGTCTCTTTAAAAATTTTGAAGCCCCTCCTTACCCGAGATCCTGCGTCTGCGTCTGCTGAAAAGTACCTCATCCACACCAAAGTCCTCCTTCTGAACTCCATGATCATCATTTTTTACACTTCGATAAGTACCAATTGAAAAGAAAGTGCCTCCGCTCATAAAAATAAATTAAAAATTACGTGCCAAAGAAAAAATATCAAATGAAACGCTAAAATATTGTTTAGTGAAATAAATGACTTAGTTGTCTTCTTTCATCGGATTGTCGAATTGAACATCATAGTTGGTCTCTTTCATCATCATCATAGACCTGGAATAAAATAAAATAAAATGACGTAAATTGTATTTGATCATGGAAAACACTAACATCAATTGTCCAATTGAACGTCATAGTCGATGTCTTCAACATCATCACAAACATGAAACAACATCATACAGCAATTAGAAAAACAACATTACATCGTAGTCAACAAAACAAAACAAAAAATAATAGGCAAAATGCCTATTTCAGCATCATCATTAACCTGAAACAAAAATCTTATAGCAATATATAAATAAAAATATTTCATCAAAATAAAATAAAAAAAGTTAAAAAAAAACCTCTTTCGTCTTCATCACAAACCGGGAACAAAATCATACAACAATATATCGAAAGAAAAGATCAATACATCAAAAATAAAAAAGAAATAGAAAAAAAAGTGGAAATGAGAAATAGAGAAACAACATTTTCTCTTGTCAACAAATTGAGAATCTATTTGGATCAGAATCATTCGTGATCAAGTTATAAAGCACCAATACGTCGACCTATGAAAGATTTATCGGTCTGCTGGTAATGCATGTGAAAACCAATATTAACGCATTACCACATGTGAAAAATCTATTTGGCTTCTATATACTCTTATCC
The DNA here is from genome assembly GCA_026214975.1 of Gentiana macrophylla. Lineage (NCBI taxonomy): Eukaryota > Viridiplantae > Streptophyta > Magnoliopsida > Gentianales > Gentianaceae > Gentiana > Gentiana macrophylla. Next base: position 159,245 of record JAOBSW010000538.1, read on the forward strand.
CTCTTCCATTAGATGAAAAATCTACGAAGAAGACCATCATGTGAAAAATGAGATTGAGCTGAAGCAATTTTTGTTTAAAAAAAAGAAGCTGAAGCAATGTTATAATTGAACTAAAAAAAAAGGTTACAAAATTAAAATACAATGAAGCCGACTGATGGATTTAGGACGGGATTTTTGGAATTTTTTTTGTTGAGGATTGAAGGAAGAAAAGAAGACGTGCGTTGTGTTTATTAATTAATGCGGGCGTTTTTGTTTTTTTTAACGTAGGAAATAATGGGCAGATCCGGGCAATGACCTAAATTTTCAAAATTATTCATCAATTGCGGCAAAAATTAAGGGTGAAATTGACGTAAATAATTTAACTTAATGTTGAATTTGATTTTGAATTTGAGATGGATGATATTGTGTATTTATGTTAATTTAATGTGGTGTAAACGTGTTTAATATATTTTTAGGCAAGTTTAAAATTGAAGTATTTTAAATGTGTTTATTATTTTTAAGAAAGTTACTTTCAGCATTTTATTTTTATAAAAAAGATCCGGCAATGACCTAAATTTTCAAAAGCGGGTGGGTGGTAAGGACAATGATATAAGATTGAAAATAATGGAATAGGACAGTTTCGAAAGTAAATGGTTGAAAAGGACAAAAAATAGGTAGATGTACAAAAACACCCTTAATGAATTTAAAACATTTTTTTTATTTTCTCTCTCCAAAATATCATGCAAATCCAATAGTAACTGAAGAATAAATATCTTTCCCCTGAAATCACGCCACCATCAATGTAGCTACTAGATTATGTGTTACTGGATGGTACTACATTGGTGGAATTGTGACATTGTTACTACATTGGTGGAATTTCATTGAGTTACTACATTATATGTTGCTACATTACTTTTTGATTATGTTACTAAATGTTGCTGAGTACAATTTTATATTGGTGTGAGCATATTTTTGTTAACTGGCAAGACTTAGTCCAATTTTTGATTTGGATGAACTTTTATTCAATACGTAATACTACCATTAGGTTCAAAAATGCTGGCATTCAGTTTAAAGGAACATTTGAACATTAGTTACTACATTATGTGTTACTAGATGATACTGCATTGGTGGAATTGTGACATTGTTAATACATTGGTTGATTTTCTCAGAGTTACTAGATTATCTGTTGCTTTACTACGCGTCTACATTGGTTGATTTTCTCAAGATTTGGTTTACTCCGCTTAATCGATTCCCCGGTGGTTTCAATATCGGCGATCGTGATCTACTTCTTCCTGGTCGATCGCAAAATTCATTTTTTGTTGTTGGTTTTTTCGCTGCAATGAACACATAAGCAGCAACATCACTGCAACACAAACACCGATAAATCAAATTGACAAATTCATATATAAACATGTAAATAATGAATCACAAATTCGAAAAAAATTGGTATTTTGGAACCAAACTAAACCCTAATTGGAAGGAACCTAATAGGGATTTGAGAACCTTAAGATCGTGCACATTTGTGAAAAAAATGGGAGATCCATTAAGTAGTAACAATCCATTAAGGTTTAACAATCCATTCACAAGTGGTAACAATTAACATCAATGTGAAGTAAATTAGCCTATAATTTCATCATTGGCGTGAAAAATGACTGAATGCTGCAAATTTGACTGAATTCCCCTGAATTGCAGACACGTTCCTTTAATTTATTTATTAAATATTTTTGTTAATCAAATTTTTCATTAGGAAATTGTTGTAGTTCTTACCCATATTGCCTGAAGCATCACTGCCGCCATAGAAGGTGGCGTGAGCAATCTCCCAAGCTCCGCCGGTATAAACGCCGGGAATACGAGCCTCGGATACGAGTGCTGCGGCTAGAAAGAGCCTCGGATATGATCTGGATTTGAACAAGTTCCTCCGCCGATAATTTGGATTCCGATCCGAAGCGAATGAAGCCGATAACAAGTTCCTCCACCGTTTTGGGATTTGCAGAGAAGAGAAGAGGATGGAGGCTAGGGTTTCTACATTTTGGGATAATGGAGGAATGAGGCATTATAATTATAAAGGTATTTTTGGATATACATTATTTTTTCATTCTTCACAACCTATCAGATTATTTTCTTGTCTCTTTTACATAAATAAGATGTAAAACTTGTCCTCTATGACCTTTTCCTATTTTCAAAATTATGCATCAGTTTGCGGCAAATTTTAAGGGTGAATTTGACGTAAATATTTTAATTTAATGTTGAATTTGAATTTGAATTTGAGTTGGATGATATTGTGTATTTATATTAATTTAATGTGGTGTAAACGTGTTCAATATATTTTTCGGCATGTTTAAAATTTAAGTATTTTAAATGTGTTTATTATTTTTTAGGAAAGTTTTTTTCAGCATTTTATTTTTGTACAAAAGATCCGGCAATGACCTAAATTTTCAAAATTATGCATCAGTTTATGCAAATTTTAAGCGTGAATTTGACGTAAATATTTTATTTTAATGTTGAATTTGAATTTGAGTTGGATGATATTGTGTATTTATGTTAATTTATTGTGGTGTAAACATGTTCAATATATTTTTAGGCATGTTTAAAATTTAAGTATTTTAAATGTGTTTATTATTTTTTAGGAAATTTTTTTTCAGCATTTTATTTTTATACAAAAAGATCTGGGCAATGACCTAAAATTTTAAAATTATGTATCAGTTTGCGGCAAATTTTAAGGGCGAATTTGACGTAAATATTTTAATTTAATTTTGAATTTGAGTTGGATGATTGTGTATTTATGTTAATTTATTGTGGTGTAAACGTGTTCAATATATTTTTAGGCATGTTTAAAATTTAAATATTTTAAATGTGTTTATTATTTTTTAGGAAAGTTTTTTTCAGCATTTTATTTTTATACGAAAAGATCCGGGCAATGACCTAAAATTTTAAAATTATGCATCAGCTTGTGGTAAATTTTAAGGGTGAATTTGACTTAAATATTTTAATTTAATGTTTAATTTGAATTTGAATTTGAATTTGAGTCGGATGATATTGTGTATTTATGTTAATTTAATGTGGCGTAAACATTCAATATATTTTTAGGCATGTTTAAAATTTAAAGATTTTAAATGTGTTTATTATTTTTTAGGAAATTTTTTTCCAGCATTTTATTTTTATACAAAAAAAGGTTTTACAGGTATAAGTAAGGTCGATAGCGGGTTTGGGTCGAATTTTGTTGGTAATTGGGTTAAATTCACTTAACACAAAAGCTCGATTGTCAAGCAAGCTCATCATTCTCAGATAAAATAGAAAGAAGCTAAATCATAACTTAGATAGTAACCAACATGACCATAGCTATCTAATCATATTTTATATTGTGGACTCCAATAGATAAGAACTACCTGGTAGGTTTATCAGAAAACAATCATCTATTGGAATCTCGATTACTTCTGTAGAATGTAACTCTGTGAACACTTTTTAGGTCATCACCTACAACAATCCGAGAAAGAACAATGTCGGTTTCTATGAAACTGAATAATCTGAAATCCTTCACAATTAAGCAAGAAAGAACATCCATAATGCAACCATCTCAATTTTATTAGCTATTTCAACTAACATTTCCGTAACCACTATCGCATTTATGAAAACCAAAATAATCGATCTTCATTTAAATTAAACCTTCTATCACCTTCATGTAGACAATTAAGGGAACATATTGTTTGCGCCATGCCTGAAGGTGATGGAATGGCTTGATGATTGCAATCGTTTTATTAAAAATCCACAAAACCACACCCATGCAACAGAAAAGAACCAGTATTTGTACAAACACTGAAGAATAATGTTCTACAGGATCCAAGACTATATTACAAAATCACTTCAATCTCTTCATAGTTATCAAAATGTAATACTTTAGAAGCTTTTTTCCACTATAATATCATGTGTTCATCACAATACCATGTGAACAACTTGGAGTGTTTAATTCTCATTTCATCATCGAGTATAACAAAGCACTTGCGAGTCTGAAAATGTCATATTGTACAACAACCGTAATGAGTTCGCTTTCAAGAATACATATAATTTTTTTTTGTAAAACACTTCAAGAATATATTAACTTCATATATCAGAGTACCTCCAGAAGAAATGAGCTATAACCAAAAAAATGTGCAAAGCATAAGAAGAAATAAGATCGGGGGGAGGAAAAAGGAGAAGGCGGAAAAATAGGAAGAATTTTATTTAAAAACCAATTTCATTCTGCGGTCCAAGTATATTTGAGAATTGCAGGCTGACACAACCAGTTTTCATGTAAAAAAAAATCAGCCATTGTAAATTGAAACTACCTATACCGCAGAGATCCATCTATAGTCATTCCTACAAAATAACTCATAGCAAACAATCAGATTGAAATTATCTTAATCAATAGAAACAATACCTACATATCTGAAGCCTATCAAAACTTATTCATGAATCAGAAGCAATTTTGAAGATTATCCTTGTATCTATATATAAAAATCATCCATATCTGAGCAATTTTGAAGATCATACTATTTTCCTTTGTTAGGCAATACAAAAAAACAGAGAGTTATATAGGAGGAACAATTAACATTGGGGAAATTGTTCATATAGTATATTTTCCAAAATTTCTTGTGTATATGGTACTCTACAAAGTAGAGTCCATAAAAAAATAATGCAAAAAGATTATTAATTGGAAAAGACAAAAATACCCTTCAGTAAACTGTTACAAGTTTGAAAATTCAAACACAGCACTACAGGAAAAAGGAGGGAGTAATAGCATACACTGTTGTTAGTAGGGACACGTGTCGGCCACACAAGCAAAACCAATAACATTACATAGTTTTGTGTGGCCAGAAATGAGACACGTGGCAAAACATGAGTGGCTGACAACCAGGACTATATAAGTCGTCAACAAAACCATAGTAGAATAGAAGTTGAGAACCCAAAAATTTTCCCTCTCTACTTTCTCTCTCTTAAAAATATGCCTATAAACCCAAATAATTTCCTAAAGGTAAATTATTAATTTAAATTGGGAAAGTTCACTGACATAAGATTAGATAAGTTGTTTCTGCATACTCTATCCTGTGGATACATGTCTCTGTTTTTCCAAACCAAAAATCAATACGGAACTAACCTGGCATGAACGTTGGTCATTCTTTTTCTACTTGTTGTACATACACTGAATCTAACTGCGGCTTTCCGGACTTATGGATTATCGCCAAATACTGATTCTCAAATGATTTGAAGGCGGATGGATCATATCAGCCGGCTTCAACATCCCTGAGGAACCAATGTGACACTCTTTTCACCGGAATAGAACAATAAGTTAAGAATAATGAAAATAGCTTTGGATAATTGCTGTTATTTACCTGATGAGATTGAAATGATTGTTAGATTTTTTTTTTTTTTTTTACAAAAGCAAAAACGATTGGGTTTATAATGGATAGAATAGGTTAGACCTTTGCGGAATTTGTGAGAGCATTGGGAAATTAAGTTTGTAATCCGGCATATACGGAGATGGTGAACGGAAATCTGGTAGAGATTCAACGCATGATATCTTGCTTCAGAATTTTGGAACGAAGGATTCATCCTGCTTACGCTTCTTAAAATAAATAAATTTGACAAAAAAAAAACCTTGCGATGAGCGTGAGAGAGTTTTACGGGTTTGGAACGGGTGGAAAGTAGATTTTGGGTTAAATCCCTTCCTCTATATATTATATATATATAGATATAGATAGATAGATAGATATATTATTGTATAATTGATGCATATAGTCTTTGTCACATTCTCTTCTAGAAAATGAACACGTCTCATAATTTTCAAACACATTTCTTATACTCATTTCGTTGGGAAATGATATTCATAACGAGCATTACTCTTTATTTGTTTCAATCACGATATGATACCCGTATATCTATTACACTCAATATTTTTTTTTTGAGACACGGAAGATCACAGTGCTTAATTTCAATACAACACTCCCATATTTTTATGAGATTCGTTTTATTTATCAGTATAATGTGCATTGATGCACTATTGATGATACAAATATTATCATCTTCGTTAATCGATAGAATAATTTTATTTTTTCGAACGGTAATCATAAAAGCCCCATATTGTGTTCCATGAGATATCTTATCTCTGGACTTTATATCACTCATGGAACATGCATTTACTATATACTTCAACTCAACATTTATTTATGTGAATTTTATATTTACTTTATGAGTTTTTGATAGAATGATGGACAAGAAGTCCATATCTATGCTCGTTTGGAATATTAACCATCTTCAGGTCATCATATATTCATTTTCAAATCGTGTGACGAACACAATATGATTATATTTCAGTCTTCATGGCATCATTTAATCGATGGATATCAATCATATTTTCATGAGATATTGACTAGATACATCATCATATTGATGTCGTAAAAGAGAATAATAACATCATAAATTGTATCAGTAATATGTACAATATAAAAATAATACAATTATATAATAATATTGATAAAATAATTGATAAATTAAAGTCTACCTGAATAATTCAATCCATTTCTTTTTCCTCTATTTTATTTCGGTTTGGTAACCCGCTTCTTTATTCATATCACATTGTAACCACACATTTCTCACCACAACAAAAATACTTGTGATAATGAAATTGAGAATTCGCATTGCACGTATTATATTTCATCCACTTAAGTCTTATTTGAAATATTCATTGCTGGTCTTTAGACCTTCATTGTATATTTCTAAGAACTTAAGATTTTCCAATCAAATGCCAACCTGTTTGATTTATCATTACTAGAGATCTCGTCATCGATAAACTGAGGTCACCGAAAGATGTAATCTAAAAGACTGGTGAGTGCTGGGCCTCCAAAATATAGATGATTTTAGGGCCACCAGTCCGATAAATTATTGTATGATATAATTAACTGTTCGTTGACTCCAATCCAACTAGTACATACATAAATCATTTTGTTACTTGTTACTTAACATTGAGAGTTTAGCTTGGCCCAATATCACAGCATTTTGATTTTCCCTCATTTACACACAATGATAAAGTTTGTTTTTTCTTTTTTCTTTTAACCATATACCACTTTGAAATAATTAGGAAAAAGAAAAAGAACAAATTATCGTCATCCAGATCTGATCCAGATCCGATCTCGGGTCAATCAATTTAATATAGTACTACCTAGCTCTATCATATAAACTTTGTTCATTTTTTAAAAATAATTTGTCTTATAAAAATATCAATTTAGAAAATTAATACAACGTTTAATGTATTTTTTCTAAACACATCTCTATCATTATATTTAAAGTTTATATATGTATATTAATTGATTTTTTTAATTTGTGTGTAAAAGAAAAAACGGACACGTTTTAGAGACGGAAGTAGAATTTTGTTTAGGAAATTCTTTATTTTTATTATTGTTTACAAGATTATATATGGATCGAGGGAATAATTCATGACCATTAGTTTTATTCTGGTCCAGACACACCATGTCAGTTTTAATCCAATGCATAAAAATGAGAGAAATGTTGTAACTTTGAGATAATTTTATCTATAAAATAAGAATCCATATCATCATTCTTAAATTTTATTGGATTTGATACATCGTATATTGCTGTCCAGACAGCAAAAGATAGTTGACCTCATTTAAAAGCTACTTACTCATTTAAAAAAAAAAACATGTGTTATTATTATAAAAACCATAGTTGACCTCTCATTAAATCTGACTTTAACTTCATAAACAAATAAAGCCCATTTGCCATTGTTTATACTATAGTCCTGCATTATAACTCTAATCAAATTCAGGATCATATTGTTCTCCATTGCTTTGTCTAGCCAATCTTCTCAGGCCGAAGCCAAACAAGAAGACGAAAAAATGTCGAGCCAACTAGAGCCATTGACCGACCTGAACGGCAAAGTAGTGCTGGTAACCGGCGCATCATCAGGAATGGGTAAAGAATACTGCATTGACTTAGCTAAAGCCGGCTGCAAAGTTGTAGCCGCTGCACGCCGAGTTGACCGACTTAAGTCCCTGTGCGACGGTATCAACCGACTCGGACTCAGAGCAGTGCCTGTGGAACTCGACGTTAGTTCAGACGGTGCCTCAATCGAAGCCGCGGTGAAGAAAGCTTGGGACGCTTTTGGCCGAATCGACGTGCTCATCAATAACGCCGGTGTCAGAGGTTTTGATCTCTTTCTGTTTCGTTTTCCAGAGGTTGTGACAGTATATATCATTATTCTAATCAGAGAACAAATATTGTTGTTGTGACTTGTGAGTTTCTCAGGTACTATACACACTTTCTTAGACTTGACAGAGGAGGAGTGGAACAACACAATTAGAACGAATATAACAGGTGCGTGGTTGGTGACCAAGTATGTCTGCATACATATGCGGGATGCCAAGCTTCCGGGTGGATCTGTTATCAATATCTCATCTATTTCTGGGGTGCAACGTGGACACTTGCCCGGTGGCTTCGCATACGATACGTCAAAAGCTGCTTTGAACACAATGACAAAGGTATTTATAGTTTCATTACAAGATACCATGGACTAATGTGGAGTTATTTCTCTTGATACGCGTTGAACGTGTATGGATAATACATAAATACTAGACGATATACATATATATACGAATCCGATGCGTATCTGTTACGGATACATATCAGATATGGAACACGTTGCTAGACATAAGTGTTTGTGCATCATAGATCTCGATGACCCTTGTAGTCTATAATATTTTGCCCTGAAATTCAAATTCTTTTTGGGGGTTAGAAGTGCATGTGTTCAATTGATTATTGTATATGATGTTTCTACTATATGTAACAGGTAATGGCTTTGGAAATAGGAAAATACAACATAAGAGTGAACTCAATAGCACCGGGTGTTTTCAAATCAGAGATAACAGAGGGCCTTGTAAAAAAAGTATGGCTGAAAAACGTTGTTGAAAGAACGGTTCCTTTGAGAATTCTTGGTACAGCTGATCCGGCATTAACGTCTCTTGTTCGTTACCTGATCCACGACTCCTCCAAATATGTATCTGGCAATATTTTCATTGTTGATTCCGGTCACATCTTACCTGGTTTTCCCATTTTCTCCTCCCTTTGAATTGCACTAACTTTTGTTTGTATGAATCATGATTGCACCGCACCGCACCGCACCGCACATCACCGCACATCGAGTAGTAATGATGTTGGGAAAATTACAACTTTGGAAACTAGATACATTTGTCCAAAAGCTTTTCATTTGTAGTATATCGCAAAGACACATTCATTGGGCAATCGGTGAATCATACATTGATCGATTTCGATGAAGTGTATTAATGTTATCAACTGTCTTGCAATTTATTGCCTTTTTTCAAAACTTGAGATGAATACGAATCCATTCTGAATTTGTGATTCTGCCCTTATGCTTTATTGTTTAACAACAATTATATGCGGAAAGATGATGACGGCGGATCTAGAAAAAAATTTCATTGAGGTCATCCTAAAAAAAATTCAGAGGGCGGGTAATTAGGTTTTTTTTTACCAAAACGACATCGTTTCGCATTTTTTTTTAAAGAATTGAGAAGGTTCATGCGCCCTTCTGGCAGCGCGCATTTCCGCCATTTTAATTTGAAAGAAAACTCAAATGAACCCGATCCAACCCAAAACCCAAACCGAACCAACCCAAAACCAAATTCAATTGAAACCCAAAGTTTTTGGGTTGAGTTTTGACTGAACCAAAACATTTTGGGTTGCATTTGGTTTTTTATTTTTTGAGGTTGATTTAACCCAACCTAACTCCGATATATATATATATATATATATATATATATATATATATATATATATATATATATATATATATATATCGGGTTAGGTTGGAGTTAAATCAATCCCATCAAAAAAAAATGGTGTTATCATATTGCTCATATCACTTCATTTTCAGTTTCTGTCTACATTCTTTGACCTTTCTTCGGAAAAAAGAATCCGTGTATGATTTTTTTATGTATGACTATTTTTTTTTGAAGGGTTATGTATGATGATTATTAGTGCCTTTATATATTATCTCTATATGTTTTTGATTCTTAATTATCAAATTTTAACGCTTTTCTAGAAAAAAGTGTCTTTTAATGATTATTGTTATGAACATATGGTATTTAACTCGAATTTGAATATATATACATGTGTGTGGATTATAAAGATAAAAGTTTTATTATAGATGACGTTTCATGGATGAAAACTCAAAACTCAACCCAAACCAACCCGAACCAACCCATTGGGTTTTATAGTCATTTGGTTTGGTTTGGGTTAGTTTTTTCTTGAACCAACCCGACTTATACTATGTAAAAATTCAACCCAAGTCAATCCAACACAAGCTCAGCCCTACCGCCACCGGATGGAGAGAGAGGGAATCGTCCATTTTAAAATAATTGATGAATTTGACAAAACACATCTTTTAAATAGGTGATGTAATGTTTTAATTTTAATAATACTAAAATGAATAAAGAAAAACTCTTTTAGTATAGGATAGTGATTTAGGCACAGAATTTGTGCACATAAATCATCCACACAACACTTTATAACCACACATTTTAACAATTAAAAAGAAAACAAAATAACACAAAAATTCTGGACCACAAAATCACAAATTTCGGGGGATAAGGGCACAGAAATTCGGTGTCAAAATCATTTTCCTTTAGTATAGTATAGTTAACTAGTGAATGTGAGTCGTGCAAGGCACGACGGACCCAACATAAATCGTTACCAACGATAATACCAAAGAATAGATGCCCAACGTGAAATAAATCGCGTAAGCTTAAACCGTAACAAAGAAGGCACAAGACAAAGAGAGCAACAGAAACATATCACATTCTCTGCAAGAGGTAGCTCTTTCTTAGAGACGTGAGGACTGTGAATCACTTCTCTTCCAGCCCTATGAGAAGTTTCCACATACAAAATAAACCACAATACGATGTATCGGAGAACAATGTCTTAAAGTCGATCCCTTTAGCTTCGAGTTTACGTAATGAAACATTATAGAAAAACAATAAGCGGACCATAACTACACGGTTAAATCCCCCGGGACGCATTAGCTTCCAGATCATTAATATGCTTGAAAATGTATTTCACTCATTTTCTATACGGCATTTCTCTTTCTTATCATTAATGAATACGTCATTGATCTCGTGTTCATTCATTTGGTGGAAAAAAATCACCTGTCAAACGGTCTGAAGAATATAAAAAGTGATTTGGTATTCCAACATCAAATATAGTGATGCTCGTACTGCAAATGGTTGTTGGTTCCACCGACGTTATGGTGTTTAAAATAATAAAAACATTTATTGTGGTGTCAAGAGTGATTTATAAGGCTCCGAGAGTAATCGCGGCGCCGTTAATTTCGTGGTGGCAATAGAAGCCACATAAATACATCATACATTCTTACACGACCAATAAGTTCAATATAGCTAGTCAGACAAATATGAAAAATGATTCTTCAAGTAAATTCAAAATAAATAGAGGCGGATTCTATTGGCACCGTTTTTGTTTTTGTTTTTTTTTTTTGTTTTTATTTAATTTAAATTTTCATTTAATTTTATACACCACCAAATAACTTTTTTGGCACCATGTTACGCGCATCAGAGGTACCGATGATTTATAGGGTGCCGAAAATAATCGTCGCGTTGTGACAATTTTCGTGGCGCGAATATTTTTTTGGCTACGTTTTTTTTGTTGTATGTAATAACTAAACTTGACTCATCTTCCATCGTACACTACATAACACAACGTGAAATCCGTCGGTCTTTCCTTCTTCTTTTTTAATCATTTTCAGCACGAACTACTAATGGCACACAGTTGATTTTAAAAAAAACAAACCACAAAGGTTTGATAAAAAAAAAAACGAGAGTAATTGTGACGCTGTGACTATTTTCGTGGCTCGGAGATTTGTTCGGCTATTTTTTGTTGTTGTATTTTATAGTTAAACTTGACCCATATTCCATCGTATACTACACAACAGAACTTCAAATCCGTCGGTCTTTCCGTTTTTCCCCCTATTCTGCACAAACTACTAACGGCACACGTTTGATTTTAAAATAAAATAAAAAACAAACCAAAAAGGTTTGATTATTTTTTTTTTTTTTTTGCCAAGTGTGGTGTTTTTTCAGGTTTGATTTTCGGTTCGCTTACAAATAAGATGTAGAGCGTTAATTGCAATCGAACAAAAATTTAGGTTTCTATATAACGCTAACTGAAATAAATTGTGCAATTGAACAAAAAAATTAGGTTTCTATATAATGCTAACCGAAATTTTGGCATTTAAAAAAGTGAAGGGCTATATGACAAGAATTAATGTGAATGGGTGCGGAAGGACATTTTCCATTTTCAAAGATTATAAAGGACAAAAACAAATCTTTTGGACAAAAATACCCATTGTTAACTCTAACCCACAGCAACATTCATCCAGATGCAAGAACATTCATGAATCATCAAGTAACATTCACAGTAACATTCATCCAGATGAAAGAACATTCATGAATCATCAATCATCAATCATCAAGTAACATTAATGAATCAGCAAGTAACATTCATCCAGATGCAAGAACATTCATGAATTCATGAATCATCAAATACCATTCACAGCAGTAAAGTAACATTCATCAAGTAACATTCACAAAGCAGATGCAACATTCACAAGTAAAGAATATTCATCCATGTTACTATTTGATTATGAATAATGATCATCTCCTGGTTTCTTCTCACGGCCGCGCCACCTTCTTCCCCAAAATTTTATCCGCCATCTTTGCCGTCTCTCGTGAAATGCGCCACCCAATGACTCCTTATCACCGAAATGTACTCTAAAAGCCGCCCCTTCAAGTCTCTCGCTCCACGCCTTAAATCCTAAATCATTTTGTCAAACTCTAATCCACAACCCCAAAGGCTTCGAGTTCTCCCCCGTCATTGTGAATTTTTTTCTTCCAAAATGAAAACTGCTATTTGGGGGCATGATTTACAACATGGAAGGAGGAGGAAGAAGAGGCAAGATCTCGAGGGGAGGAGGAAGGGCGGCAGCTTTTTTGTCTATTAGGGTGAATATGAATTAATTAGGTTAAATTAGAAAAAGGGTAGTTTGGTAAGTTTACTTAAAGTTTGTCCTAATTAATCATCTATGTACTTGAATCCCAATTTATTTATTAATATGTCCTTGTGGACAAAAAACTATAAAAAAAATGCCACATGTCAGCCAAGGAGGGTGGTCACGCGGCCTCTTGTGCACACCCTCCTTAGCTTCTTATAGATACTCCTTCCGTTCCAACATGTTTAGGACATTTTGAAACTCATAATATTTAAGGAGACATCAATTAATGAGTTGTCTGGTCATTTAAAACTCACTAATTTACCTTTTTATCCTTTTATATGTAGCATTATTTTCACAATATTTATGGGACACCAATTAATGAGTTGGGGTAATTTAGGGAATTAAAGCAAAAATTTAAGTCTATTTAGAGTTATAAGACTTATTTAGAACAACCAGAAAAAAAATATGTCTCAAACAAATTGGGACGGAGGGAGTATAAGATAAGATAAGATAAGATACAATTTTTTTTATTCTCTTATCGGTTAATAATAATGATGGACGTTGTAAAAAAAATGATGAATATAATTCCATCACATAAAAAGTATTCCCTCCATTTTTTTATCTGTCACATTCAGAATTTGTTCTGTTTTTATTTATCTGTAATTTTACATTTTCAATGCATCATTTTTTTTTCTCTTTATCAATAAAATATGAACATCTCCAATAAAAAAATTCCAATACAAAAAATTTCTTTACTAACAAAATATTTACATTTTCAATAAAACGGAGGGAGTAGTAATATTTATTATTATTATTATTTATTTTTATTTTATAGCTAACTATATCGTTAAATTGGAACCAATATTAATACTAGTTAACGTGAGCCGTGCAAGGCAAGACGGACCAAACATAAATCGTTATCAACGATAATATCAAAGAATAGATCCCAATGTGAAATAAATTGCGTAAGCTTAAACCATAACAAATTCAAGACACAAGACAAAGAGAGCAAGAGAAATATATCATATTTTCTCCAAGAGGTAGTTCTTTCTTAGAGACGTGAAGCTTGTGAATCACCTCTCTTCCAGCCCTATCAGTAGTTTCCATCTACAAGATAAACTACAATATGATGTATCGGAGAACAAAAACATAAAGTCGATCACTTTAGCTTCGAATTTACACAATGAAACATTATAGAAAAACAATAAGCGGACCATAACTACATGGTCAAATCTTCCGGGACACCTTAGCTTCCAGATCATTAATATGCTTGAAAATGTGTTTCACTCATTTTCTATACGACATTTCTCTTTCTTATCATTAATGAATACGTCATTGATCTCGTGTTCATTCATTTGGTAGAAGAAAAAAAAACACGTGTCAAACGAGCTGAAGAATATAAAAAGTGATTTGATATTCCAATGTCAATTTTAGTGACGTTCGTACTGCAAATGACCGTCGGTTCCACCGACACTATGTTGTTCAAAATAATAAAAATATTTAATGTGGTGTCCACACGGTTTTATTCAATTGTTGTGTTTGATTGAAATTTAAAACTGAATCCACACTGTGAGTTTGATGTACTAAAAATGAACCTTATCGAAATATACACTTTGTTGGGTATAATATTCAATTGTTGTGTCGAAATCGAATCGAGAAATCGAAAATTTTCGGTTGATTGAATTTTAAAGCCTCATTCAGTTTATATATAACGATAACCGAAATTCCGGTTTTTACCAAATAAGAAAAAAAAACTTTCTTACAATTAATGAATACGTCATTGATCTCGTGTTCATTCATTTGGTAGAAAAAAAAAACATGTGTCAAACGGGCTGGAAAATATAAAAAGTTATTTGGTATACCAACGTCAATTTTAGTGACGTTTATATTGCAAATGTCCGTCGGTTCCACCGACGTTATGCTGTTCAAAATAATAAAAATATTTAATGTGGTGTCCACACGGTTTTATTCAATTGTTGTGTCGAAATCAAAAAATTTCGGTTGATTGAAATTTGAAACTGAATCCGCACTATCAGTTAGAGGTACTAAAAATGAACCGTATCGAAATATACACTTTGTTGTGTATAATATTCAATTGTTGTGTCGAAATCGAATTGAGAAATCGAAAATTTTCGGTTGATTGAATTTTAAAGCCTCATTCGGTTTATATATAACGATAACCGAATTTCCGGTTTTTACCGAAGAAAAAAATGGGTGCCACGTGTCAGCCCAAGAGGCTGCCACGTGGCCTCTTGTGGGCAAAGTGCCTTAGCACTTAATAGATATACTAGTGGTGAATCCCACGCCGTGCAAGGCACGGTGTGCCTGTGAGGACGTAAACGTAGAAGTTGAAAAAATATGAATGTCATATAGTTTAAAAGATGAAGCATTCACATAAACCAAATAGTTACAGCCATGCATTTTTATTTATACTAAGCCATATAGTTCAAAAGATACATAGGTTTAGCTACCATAACTTACAAAAGATAGTGGAATATGATGATTGCAAAAGTTACAGCATGCATTTTTATTGATTCCATCCATTGTATATTTTAGTCTATGATACTCAGCATTGATATAACATACATCGAAAAATAGGAGTAAATATTAATGTGATTTTTCATCCGTTTTCATAAACTCCGGAAAAGAAACTGTAATAGCAATAATGCAATATATTTATTTTATGTATTTAACTAATGTTAAATGCATATGTTAATTTTCACTAAATCGATTCAATATTTTACTTCATCATATGTATTGATCTAACATATATCGGAAAAAAGAAAAGTATATAACTAACCATATATCGATTCTATATATGACGATACGGAGTTTCACCCCTCCACGTGTCGTCTATCGGTTGGTCCTCACGTCATGAATAAGTGCCAAGGTATGCGCGTCGAGGCACGAGGTAGTCTACGACGATCAGCATTCGAGCAGTGTAGGTCGGTGGTCCAAAGTCGGTCTAGCAAGAAGTCGATCAGTCGACTCGAGGACGAGTCCGCACTGACTATGAAGGCCCATTATCGTGATGATAACTTGGGCAAGAGCAAGGCCCATTGAGGGTAAATATGACAATAGCTAGAACCGACCTAATATTAGGGTTGTGGCACGATTATCACTATAAATACCACGATCCAGGAACTACGTAAGGCTTGATTCTGGACAATTACAGATACGCAGCAATCTAAGACAAGCTCTGGGACTCACCACAAATAACATAAACAACCACCACGCGTTTATAATTGCATTAGGGTCTTGGATATTCAACACTAGATTAATAGAAGCCCGGTGACGTAATTTGTCATCGTCATTGACTTTGTCCTCGAGGTCGACCTATTCGACTTGCGTTAGACCGACTCTGGACCACCGACCTACACTGCTCGAATGCTGATCGTCGTAGACTACCTCGTGCCTCGACGCGCATACCTTGGCACTTATTCATGACGTGAGGACCAACCGATAGACGACACGTGGAGGGGTGAAACCCCGTATCGTCATAAGCCCCCCAGAATCGAGAGAGGCGACTCCCATCGTCCGAGGTCGAATCTGTCATTTTGAAATCATCCTCGAGTTGAATCATTATTTGGGCGGGAAAAAACACTAACGCTTCATCTGACACCCGTAACGCTAGCCAATCATGGCGATGCATTAGACGTCACAGCGCACTAACGCCTCGTCTTCCGCCAACTGTAACGTCATGCCTTGATTCTCGCGATTTGCAGGGGGTTACAACTTCTTATAACTCCTTCAATCACGTCCTTTCACATCATTTGAAGATCTTTGCAAGCATAAAAGGGAGAGAAAGAGCCGGAGAAGAAATCTATTTGCCATTTCCTTCACACAATCTCAAACACCAAGTAAGCGTCTTTTTTTATTTCTACCCCTTCTTTTTCTTTCTCCTGCGTTTATTAATGTCTAACCCCTACATCCGACAATGGAGGTCGAGGGGGAAAAGAGACGATAAACTGGGTAAGGGTCCAGCCCCTCACGAGGCCCGTACGATGGACGGCTTTAGGGTCCTCATCTTTGATGACGGTCAAATTATACCCGTAAAAGTCATCAACGTTGACCTTAAATCGAGATTAATAATATATATTTCATATTAAATCACATGTTTATATTTATTATTTAATGTTAAGTGATTATTAATATGATATTTGGTATTTAGCTGTTTTTATTATTTAAAGCCGATTTATTGTGTGATAATTATTGATTTTGCAGGTCACAACAAATCGAGAGGATTAATGTCATTCAATCAATTATATCAAGATAAAGAAGGAAGAAAATCGGAGCATTAATCAAGAGATAAATGAGAGATTAATCAGATCAACACAAAGCGCGCAATGGGGAACAAGATAGACGAGAAAACGATTGACGCGTGAAAAGTTAGGTTCGGTCGACCGAGCACGATGCTTCGTCGACCGAGTGTCACCTCTCGGTTGACCGAGCCTCGGTTTGGGTCGGTTTTCGCTTTAATCGTGCTTATCTTCTAGAACCACCCTAAGTCGGCAAAACTCTATATAAGCAAGCGACTTTAGAATTGTAATACACACCAAATACACCAACATATCCCTTCATTCTTTCTTCAATTTTATAGCTTTGATACAATGTAGTTTATTGAAGGTTTCAAAAGAATTTAAGAAATTTGCAATATGTAAGCCTTTATTTTCTGTTTCTTTCTTTTAAGTAATTAATCCCTCCCAATTATGCTTTATTGTTTGAGTTAGTTAATTCATAGCTAGATGATGTAGATCTAGGCTATGACGTTAGTGGATGTGGCGACGCCTTGTCTAAGAGGATCCCATAACCTACGCCATATGTTTAGTTTCTATTCATGAATCTACTTGATTTAATTAATGCGCACTATGTTAGTTTATATGAATGCTTTACTAATTCATTGCTTAACTGCTCGTATGATGAAACGCTGAGAAATATATATTCCGGGATTGAATCTGGGGATGAAATCGTTCGGGTGACCGGATGAGTTCACTCGGTCGACCGAGCCCACCTATTCGGTCGACCGAGCCCTGTTTTCATCCGTTAAATAGCCATGTCTTTATGGTTAGGTTAACTTAATAGAATTTATTATCTCAGTAGGTATGGCTATGGCTACGTTACTCGCTTAGTTTAATTAAAACGTAAAAGGAAATACCAATATAAAACTCTTAGGTAGGCTCATGAATTGATCTTCGGACGCTCAAGCGTTATTCAGGTAGGTTTATATTTGGGGATTGCTGCTTTTTGATTATACGCACGTAGAGAGATTAGCATGAGACTATAACTTGGTAATTGCTAGTTGGACGAGAGCTTGAGTGATCGTTTAGGAATACGCCTAACCATAGGAATGTTGCCTAGATGAGGTGTACGGTCAATATCGGCATCCTTAGAGTCGTAAGCGTGTGAGTTATATGAGATGGAGGCACTAAAAAAAGGCGAAGTCACGTAACAACATCATAACGTTGATCTAAGCAACCTAACCGGTGCTAAGTCAAGTTTAAGAGGATGACTCCGTAGCCAATCTAAGATAGATACAAACGGATTGACAGTTAATAAGTTCAGTTTATTATATAAATTATCTAGGTCCAAACGATAAAGACTATAATTGGGGAGGTTAATTACGTTATTTGTCTATGTGTCGTGTCGTGTCAATTTACTTTTCTTGTCTTATGTTGGTCGTAGATGATGTATTATTTTTATATGATTAAAAATACGTTATATTATTATGTTTTATCAACAAATTGTATATAAAATATATGAAATTATGGTATAAAGTGTTAGTCTTTATAATTTAGAGTATTTAGTAATAATAATAATAAAAAAGTTGTAATTTTGTACCGATTTTAGTAAATCGGAGTGTAAATGTCGATTTACGTGGGTATTTGTGATGTTTTATTGCGATTTATAAACCAAGACCCGAGAATCGACATTTTGAAGTTTAATCATATCTCTGGAATGATTTAGAAAGTGCCACAAGTTTAAATGGTCAATTGAATAGCTTTAAGTGGACAAGTAGCCAATCAATCTGGATAAGTAATAATAATAGAAATATCTTCGACAAACGAATGGCTCATCAAAATGATATTTTCGAAAAAGTGTTCTTCACAAAAGTTGTAGATTTTTCCGAAAGTGTTCCAATGCAATTTAAATTATGAAGATTGAGGTCTACAACTTAAACAAGTGATCAAGTGGCTAATCGACTTGGATTAAGAAAAATCCCGTAAAAGCTTCGGAGGAACACGAGGTCATCAAAAAGCGTTATCTGGAGAAGAGTCCTTCATGAAAGTTGTAGAGTTTCTCGAGATCTTAATTTTGGCATTTCGTTTGCAATTTTTGGAAGTCCGAACTCGAGATATGAATTTTAGAAGTTTAATAATTATATATAAAAATAAATATCTCCTACGCATACTTTGGAATGATCAAGTTAGTGGGGATCATCATTAGTCCGGACCGAGCCGGCTTAATACCGGACCGGTCCGCCTCTACCAATTTTCCTATATAAAAAGCAAAGATCGAGAGATCATTCGAGGTACCAAAATATATATATAACAGTCTATATATATATATATCTCTTCTTCTTTTTTTTTTTAGTAGTAGTAGTAAATAAGGCCTTACGCCGTAATAATGTAGTTTTAGTATCGTTGTAATGCTCGAGAAAATCTCGAAGTCGGTTTTGCTAAAGAAGTTGTAATGTCCGGAAGATACGATTTCGAATCAACCGCCGTATTCGGGTAACTTTTCTTAAGTATTTATGTTTGTTTTTGTATTTTTCGTTGTTATAATGTTTTTAGGCTAAATATAATCTCGCCAAAACTATGTAATCGGTTTTATTTCGATCTTTTCGTTAAAGAAATGTTGTTAAGTTAAAATGACTAAAATTGAGTTAATTGAATCTTTTTCTATTTTGATCATATTCGTATTGACGTATTTAATAGATCCGAGGAATTCATAATCTAATTATGAATTGACGCTCGTAGTCGAATTTGAAATAAAAGATAGAAAAACCGGAGGGTAAAATTGGCCGTGTGAACAACGTGATAACGGAATCCGATTTCTACCCGGGGTAAATTTGTTTTGGGAGAAATGAATTTTATTATAATTTGTACTCGAGATCGTAATAATGTTAAATCATCGTTTAATTGAAACTTAAACCGGAAAGTTGAATCGTCCGGCTTTGACAACCGTGAGCCTTTAAAATAAAATTGACCGTTTGTGAACGGAATGACTCCTTTTATCTAAAGGTAGATTTGTACTCGGGACTCGCTTGATTAATTAGTTTACCGTAATTGTGGACCTTGGATCGATGACAATGGACATATGACAATTTCATAAGCTCGTGTGAGAAGGAATTGTTCACCTCGTGAGTGCACCGCTTCACTTACTCAATTGGACCTAAAATAAAAGGAGAGATCGAACACATTTCAATTAATCGAAAAGATCGTATAAACCAATTATATAAGTTTTGGTCGTTCTTCTAAAATTATTTGTCTAATATATTGGTACTATATATTTATTTTGCAATTTATGTACATCTATATATATTTATATATCTATATATATTATATTAGAATAATCTGTTAAATTACGTATTTATTGTATGTTAACTAGAATAGTAGTGATCGTGTGTGATAAAATTGCGATTTAGATCGAGTTAATAACATGACTCTTTGGTGTTTAACCACACGTAAAAGAAATTACCAAGTTCCTCGAGGATTCGACACCTGACTCATCATACTAGCACTACGATTTGACCCGGTACACTGCCGGTTAGGATCTGTATAGCTTAGGTTTAGGTCTGTCGACTTTTTGGCGCCGTTGTCGGGAACGTCGCTAATTTTTTTTATGTGTCTATGGTTACTACTTGTATTAGCTTAAAATTTCTAGAATAAGTCAACACTTTTCTAATCTCATTTCTATTTTATTTTTCGTTGGTTGTTACCTTTTAGGAAAATTACCAATTTTACTACTATCAATTTCGTGTTATTTTCTATTTTCGTTAGTTGATGACCGTAGTGGTAAGGCCCTCTCGCTCCTTATAAGCCTGACATAAACACTTACGAAAGGCGATTAAGAGTAGAGAGTAAACGCGGTCATACTAGTCGGAAATCGACCAAGAATCATCTTCAAACAGTAAATACGAGAATGGTGAAATCGGTGATTAAACACCGAACAAGTGGTGGAACATGCTCTCAGGGCATGGACAAAACCCCGTTAACCCTAATAATAATAATAATAGAAATAATCAAAATCGGAACCGAGAATAATCGTAATAATCCACCAAACCCGAGACCTATATGTGATCAAACAAGAAGAAGAAACCGGACTAATAATCCCATACTTTTACCTAATGAAGGAGCGAATAATTTCAAATTAAGTCTCATCTTTTGGTTTAATTGACGCAAGAGCCCAATTCCTAGGAGAGGATGATGAAGATCCACATCATCATCTCTATCTCTTTGAAGAACTGTGCAATACAGCCAAAAGTTAAGGTGCTCATAAGGAATTAACGAGAATGACTATGTTTCCTTTTTCTTTAAAAGGACGAGCCCGAGATTGGTTTATGTCTCTTCCACATCATTCACTTACTAGTTGGGAGGAGATTCAAACTGAATTTCTGAAACAATATTTCACTCCTGGACGAAATTTGGAATTAAAAGTCGAGGTTGCTAACTTTAGACAAGGATCTGAGGAAACTCTTGGGAATGCGTGGGAAAGGTTTAAAAAATTGTTAAGAGCGTGTCCCGATCATGGTTATTCCTTAGATATGCAAATTCAACTCTTCGTCGTCAGAATTGAGAAAAGACTCACGTGCGGATGTAGATCATGCATGTGGTGGTTCGTTAATGATGAGTGAAGCTCAAGCAGTTTACGATGCTATAGAAAAGATTTCCAAAAATAACAGAATGTGGGAAACCGGTTCTAGCACCGTAAAAGTAGCTTTTGGCAGGAGAATGTACGCCTAATACGGAAGTTCTAGCACACTTGGAGAATTTGAGTAGGAAATTTGATGGTTTACAATGAATAAGAACCAAAATTCGAGAAAATAGTACACCAAATGAATACTCAAGTCATGATAATGTGGCGTTAGGAGTGAAGAACCAACAGGATATTCAAGAGAGGAGGTGAGTTTTCTTCAAAGAAAGATAGAATTTGAACAATGCATACTCAAACTCGTTTAATGCTATTAGAAGAGATCATCCTACTTATCGATGGTCCGAAAACCCTAGTAAGCCAGGACAACCGCCATATCCAATCCCATATAGGAATAATAACCAAGTTTATCAAGAAAATACATCTAATCGAATTTACAATCATTACCAAGATCCTATCCTCAACATACCACTCAAAGTATACCAAGAACTCAGAGTTCAACTCAACTGCTGAAGGAGTTGAAAAATGGGAAAAACTAATGGAAAATATGATGGGTGTAGTATCTACTCAAGCTAAGAATATGGAAACAATGATGACTTCTATTGAGTACAAATACTAAAGATATGAGTACAATAAAAACATCTATGAGTGGACATGATATACCGAATGAGAACAATAGAAGCCTCATTAAGGAATATGGAAGATCATTTGAGTAGGGAAGGTGAACGTAATAACAAGTGGAGACCCCCTGGGAGGATTACCAAGCAACACCGATGTAAACCCAAGAGAGGTAAATGTTGTGGTTACGAGAAGTAGGAAGCTTAGTGGAAGCAATGGAGTAGAAAACTTTGGGAATAATGAAGTAGAAAATGATTTAGATGGAAAGAATGATGAAACTAAAGATAAAGATGAATTCATCGACGAGGAAGAAGAAATTATAGATAATTTCTTGAAAAGGAATAAGTTTGGAACCCGAAAATGAAGGTGAAAATTGGGTAAAAATCCTAGGATTTTGAAAGACCCTATGGATAAAGATTTAAGGAATTTATTCAAGGAACATGTTAGAATAAATGAAGCAGGAAGAACCGAAAAAAATGCAGAGATTGATTAGTGGAACAATTTAAAAATTCAAGAACTGAAACATGGCGACTAAGTAATACTCAAAGGTTTAAGGAAAAGGAAAGAGAAATTGACTAAGGAGCCAAAGGTTATAGATTTAGAATCTTTACCCTACCCTCCTAAAGATCAAATCAAAAGGCAAAAGCGATAAGAAGTATGCTCGTTTCCTTGATACTTTTCGTCATCTTCATGTTAATATCCCCTGTTATTGAAGCTCGATTAATATACCCGCCTATGGAAAGTTTTCAAAGAGATACTATCAAATAAAGAAAAAATTAGAGGAATATGAGAATATATGCCTAAATGAAGAATGTTTCTGCACTGCAAAGATAAGTTACCACCTAAACTGAAAGATCACGGAAGTTTTACGATTCCATGTGAAATTGGAGGATTTCTTTTTAAGAAAGTCTTATGTGATCTTGGAGCTAGTATAAATCTCATGTCTTATGAGGATTATAAAAAGCTAGGCATAGGAAAGCTTACTAAGACTGAAATGACTCTGCAAATGGCAGATAGATCGATTAAGTACCCTAAAGGAATAATTAAGGATGTACTGGTTAAAGTAGATAAATTCTATTTTCCAGTAGATTTTGTAGTTATGGAAATGGAAGAAGGATATTCAGCGCCTCTTATTCTAGGTCGTCCATTTCTAGCTACAGGAAGAACTTTAATCGATGTTCATAAAGGAGAATTAATTTTAAGAGTCAATGAAGATGAAGTTGCTTTCAATATTTTTAAAGCTATGAACCATCCATATACATCACGTAATCATGTTCTTTTATAGAAGATATTCATTCATCTATGATAATCGATTTACCAACTTTTGAAGACAAAGTTAGAAGAATGCTTAACTCACTCTATCTATAAAGAAGATGAGGAAGACATTGAAATGAAAGAGATAATCCTTTCTCTAGATAAAGGAAGCTTTACTTTTAAGCCACCATGGCATAAGTATTTGGAGTTAGAACTAGAAGGACCAGTTCTTAAATCATCAATAGAAGATCCGCCAAAGAATGCGGAATTGAAACCGTTACCTTTAAATCAAATATGCTTTTCTAGAAAGCGATAATCTATTACCGATTATTATATCATCTACTTTAAGCGAAAGCAAAGCAAGAAGATCAATTAATAAGAATGTTAAGAAAGCATAAGAAAGCTTTTGGATGGACGATTGCCGATATTCGAGGTATTAGCCACGAGATTTGTGTTCATAAGATAATTCTGAAAGAGGATGCTAAACCTTGTATTCAACCGCAACGCCGCCTCAACCCGAATTTACAGTTAATCGTCAAGAAAGAGGTCATTAAGCTATTAGAAATGGGGATAATCTTTCCTATATCAGATAGTGAATGGGTAAGTCCAACTCAAGTTGTACCAAAGAAAGGAGGTTTCACAGTGAAAGAGAATGATAAGAATGAATGGATTCCAACAAGGGAAATTACAGGATATCGAATGTGCATTGATTTTAGAAAACTAAATGATCATACTAAGAAAGATCATCATCCACTTCCATTCATAGTTCAAATGTTGGAACGTTTAAGTGGTCATAAGTATTACTGTTTCTTAGATGGTTATCAAAGTTATTTGAGATCTTCATTGCAAAGAGGAGATAGAGAAAAGACTACTTTCACATGTCCTTATGGAACTTTTGCGTATAAAAGAATGCCGTTTGGTTTATGTAATGCTCCCTGCACGTTTCAAAGATGTATGATGTCTATATTTTACGATATGGTTGAGAAATTCTTAGAAATTTTTATGGACGACTTTAGTGTTTATGGAGATTCTTTTGGTAAGTGTTTGTCGACTTAGAAAGAGTTTTACAACGTTGTGAGGATACCAATTTAGTTCTAAAAGCGGGAAAAATGTCATTTAATGGTATCGAAGGAATTGTTTTAGGTCATAGAATCTCAAATAGAATTGAAGTTGATAAAGCTAAAGTCGAGGTGATTGAAAATTACCGCCACCAGTTAATCTAAGGACTCTAAGAGGATTTCTTGGACATGCAGGATTTTATAGGAGATTTATTGCAGATTTTTCAAAGATAGCAAAGCCTTTAAGTCATTTGCTTGAAAAAGAAGTACCTTTTAACTTTGATAGTAAATGTATGGAAGCATTTAAGACCCAAAGCGAAGTTGATTATCGCACACGCTTTGGTAGCACCAGATCGAATTTACCTTTGAAATTATGTGTGATGCTAGTGATTTAAATTGTAGGAGTCTGTTTTAGGTCAAAGGTACAATAGAATTCTCAAAGCTATTTACTATGCATCCCACACATTAAACGCACTCAACTAAATTATGCAACTACTGTAAAAAGGCTGCATATGTGATTTTTGCCTTAGATAAGTTTAGATCGTATATTGTTGGTTCTAAGGTAATAGTCTACACGCACCATTCACTCAAGTATTTCTTGAGTAAGAAGGATGCAAAACCACGTCTTCTTAGATGGATTCTCCTACTACAAGAATTTGATATTGAAATTAAAGATAAAAAGGAAGTGAAAACGTAGTAGTGAGATCATCTAAGTAGAATGGAGATCGAGGAAGAGATAGGGAATGAAATTAAAGATTCATTTCACGATGAACAACTATTTAGAATAGATACTCCTTCAACCATGCAATTATTAAAAATAGAATTCCCTCAAGGAAATCTCACCTTGGTTTGGAGATATCATTAATTACTTAACTGTGATTATATTCCGTCTCATTGGACTTGGCAAATGTAAAAGAAATTCTTTTACGACTTAAAATTTTATTCTTGGGAAGAACTGGACCTTTTCCGTAAATGTTCGGATGGGATAATCGGAAAATGTGTGCACGATAATGAAATTTTAAGTATTTTATCGCTTTGTCATGATCGTGAGGCGGGAGGACATCATGGAGGATGGAAAACTGCTTTTAAAGTTTTACAATGTGGTTTTTATTGGCCTACATTATATAAAGATGCTTATAAATATGTTAAATCTTGTGAATCTTGTCAAAAATGGGGAAATGTATCTAAAAAACATGAAATGCCTATGCAACCTATTTTAGAATGTGAGTTATTTGATGTTTGGGGTATAGATTTCATGGGACCTTTTCCTATATCGTTTGGAAAAAGATTTATTCTTGTAATGGTAGATTATGTTTCAAAATGGGTAGAAAGTCAAGCTCTTCCCACTAATGATACCAAGGTTGTCATACGATTCCTTAAAAGAACATATTCACTAGATATGGCATTCGAGAGGCGATCATTAGCGATAGAGGTTCACACTTTTGTAATAGACCATTTACTAAGTTAGTTGAGAAATATGGTGTAACACATAAAACCAGAACGCCTATCATCCGCAAACCGGTGGTCGGGTAGAGGTGTCAAATAGAGATCAAAAGAATCGTGGAAAAAACAGTTGATTCAAATCGTAAAAGCGGGCAATTAAATTAGATGATGCGTTATGGGCGTCATGAGCGACTTTTAAAACACCAATAGGTTGTTCTCCTATAAGCTAGTCTTTGGTAAGTCATGTCATCTCCAGGTTGAGTTAGAACACCGAGCCTTACGGGCTATTAGATTTCTAAATTTCGATCCTAAGGTCAGCCGGTGATCATAGATTGCTTCAATTGATGTAACTAGAAGAATTTCGTCTCGATTCTTATGAAAACGCCGAATCTACAAGAACGCACGAAGTCTTTCCATGATAAGAGAATCTTTAAGCGTGAGTTCCATGTAGGTGATCGAGTGCTTTTGTACAATTCACGTTTAAAGTTGTTTCCAGTGTAAGCTTAAATCAAGATGGGACAGTCCATTTAAAGTAACACGGGTTTACAAAGCTGAGTTGTTGGACTAATCGATGGAAATACAACTTTTATAGCCAATGGACACAGAGTAAAGTTATTTGTGGAGGAGAAGGAATCACAATTGAAAGAAGAAATAATGCTACTAATTGATCCCCGACAAACTGAAAAGTAGAGGAAAAATGAAAAATCGAAAAGCGAGAACCGGAATCACCAAATACCAAAAGTGCTATCTATCTTTACTCTACTTTTACCTCGTAATTTTAATTATGTTTAAACTCTTTCGCTCTTTTACCGGATAGGCGTAAAAGAAGCTGGATGTCTTTTTTAGATAGAATAGGAGTTTTTATTTTACTTTTGAAATTAGGCCTTGATAAAGATGTCGCGTTTTCTATAGAAGCTTTAGTTTTTGAACAAAACAAGAAATTGTTGAGAGAGATTAGATTAAGAGAAGTATGTAATGGAACATCAAGAAGTGCGATAAAAAGAAGGGCAAAGTTTCTAATGAGATCCGAATCTGTGGAAA
The DNA here is from genome assembly GCA_026214975.1 of Gentiana macrophylla. Classification (NCBI taxonomy): domain Eukaryota; kingdom Viridiplantae; phylum Streptophyta; class Magnoliopsida; order Gentianales; family Gentianaceae; genus Gentiana; species Gentiana macrophylla. The sequence goes on from JAOBSW010000538.1 coordinate 186,575, forward strand.
AAGTGAACATGTTGGATATTTGTGGGAAAAACACAACCAAATCCTGGGATGAGTGTTTGAATATTGTTAGGAAGGGAACGATTAGGTGGTTATCCGAAAATCCCGATGGAATTCCGAGAGATAATTCAAATGCCTCGTTTTTAGGAGTTAGGTTGATCGAGCGTTATATCAGAACTTTGGAAGATTTAGAAATCGAAGAATCAGGAACCCCTTAAGTTTCGAGTCTTTTATTTTATTTTATTTTATAAAATTTTCGCATAACTTCTGAGAATTTTATAAAATTGGATCTTTATAAAATTTGAGGAGTTTTATAAAAGTTTTATAAAAGTTTTTTTTAGATGTTTTATAAGAGTTGATATAAATTTATTAAATTTTTATAAGCTTTTTATTAAAGTGTTATAAGGATTTTATTAAATTTTTAGAAATTGTTATAAAATTATAAAAGTTCCTTCAAATTTTATTTTAAGAAAATTTTATAAACTTATTTTTAAGACTTTAATTAAGTTTTATTAGAATTTGTATAAGTTTTATTCAAAAATCATAAAAAAATCGAAAAATAGAAAAATTTGTTCACGGACCGATCCGGCCTTAATACCGGACCGGTCCGGGGTCTAAAAACATAAAAAAGACGGGGACCCTTCTTTTCTTCTTCTTCTTCCCTAATTTTCTTTACAGCCGCCCCACACACCAAACCCCACCACTCGAATTTATTTTCAATTCCTTCCACAAAAATTCATCTCACACTACACCACTACTTGATATCTTCATCATTCTATCTCCTCTCTTCAAAACAAAGTGGAAAAATCAAAAGGGTCAAAAACAAGCTCCATTCATTCCGGCGACTTTAGCACTTTTCCGGCCTACTTTTGAACGTTTTCTACACTATAAGGTATAATCTAGTTTATTTAGTTGTTAATTTCGTATTTTTCATAATTTTTTAGATTAATTTCAACTGTTTTGATTTTTGAGTGTGTTGTGACATTATTATTTTTTTTTGCTGTTTTTGTTGTTGTTTTTGTTGTTGATTGGCATTACCAATATCGTAGAATGGCTGAGTCGAGTGCTAGAGTCTCTAAAAAGAGAAAATCAAAAATTCCAATTTCAACTCGTCGTAGGCACGATAATTTTATCACCTGAGGAGGAAGTCGTAAGTTTTGAAAGAACCGCATCACCCGAGGCTAAGAAAGCGTATACAAAAATTTATAGTAAGTGTGATGTTACGGTTGAAAAGGATTAGACTTGGATGACTTAGGTGATGAAGTCAAGAATATATTTTAGAAGGCGTCGGTGGTTAGATTTAGCGACGTAAGGGAAGGTGAGATTAACACGACTATAGTAGTGAGTTTTATTCGGTTTTATCTACTATGTCGGAAGAACGACTTACTCGATCCGAAGCTGTACCTTTACGAGCGTAAATATTCCTTTTAACCCGCCGTCATTAATGCAATTTTAGGAGTTGAGGTTTTTCTGATGAGGAGGATTACGAGGTAGTCTATAATTTAGATGATCCTCGCTAGTTTTGAAAGCGAGCATCACGAGAGCCCAGACTGCTTTTTGACCCGACCGCGGTGTGGGTTGAAAATCGGTTTAATTACGGAAGCTTTTAGAGGTTTAAGGGCAATTAAAGCGATTTATTAGCCATAATCTCTATCCTTCTAGTAAACATACCGCTTTTGGAAAGGAAGATGTATGTATCGCAGGCTATGGTAAATGATGTTAGAGTGGATGTTGGAAAGGTCATGTTTAAGAGGATTTTTGAGAGTATTGTCATCGCTGGATCAGGAGTCATCTTTACTTCCCTTGTTTTATCTCTCGATTTATGTCGTAGGTTGGGAGTACCATTCCTGCCTAATGACAAGTTATCTCTGGCCGATGGAAATCTGATTGGACCTAGTTTGACTAGTCTTCCGGATGGTAGTATTAGCTCTTTGCTTAGAAGACGTCAAACTCAGCCAGCTCCACCAGTTTTTACATCTTCTTCTTTTCCATCTTTTTCTAGTCAGCCTCAACAAACTCTTTTCTCCAACACTATCACATATGACATGTTTCAATCTTTAGTGACAGATGTTGCGCGTGGTCAAGCCAATGTGGCTTTATTCGGCCGAGAGTACTAAGCAAAGTGGTGTGATGATATTCGTAGAGGTTTAAGAAGGAACGAGCAGTTTGCTTCGTAATCCTACTTTTGATGATCCTGCCTATCCACCTTGTCAGTCTGATCCATATACCTTACCACAGTGGGAAACACCTATTCCACCACAGTCGAGCTTTCATCCATCGTCATATCCTTTTGGAAGCCAATCTAGTGGGGCAGGTGTATTTTCGACAGGTGTTCAGAGACCAGCGATGTCGAGTTGGGGAGGATTCACTGAGTTTGCACATGTCACGTCTGGCATGAGTTCGATGGGTCTTGATAGTTCAGTCAGGACTACGACTTCAGCTCATCCATCAGCTTCTCAGTCGTTTCCGAGTTCGAGTTTTCAAGTTGATCCGGAGGAAGATTATGATGAAGATTGAATTTTAATGATTGATTAAACATGTTTACTACACATTTTATTGCATTCGACTTTTGTCATTTAACTATTGGTTTGTTTTCAATTTTCGTTTAGTTTGTTATTACAATCGATTTTATAAAAATTTGGTTTGCATTTTAAATCGGTTTAGTTTTTTTAAAATAAAAAAAAAAAAAAAAAAACCCAAAAATAATTTTCGTATAATTACTACGTCATTTTACAAAAATATAATGTGTCGTTTTATCCGTTCGTATCAAGTTAAATTAACTTTTACAATGTATCTTCGAGGAAAGAGTTAGTAATAGGCACGTGAAGTAAAAAATAACCAAGTTCAAATTGACTTTCACCTCTGTCCCTCAGTAAAAGCAGGATGAGGCCGGACCGGTCCGGCCTATACTCGGCCCGATCCGTGAAGGGAAACAGCATGACTCATTTTTTGAGTCTGTCTCGTTCATCCACGTATGTATTACTTTCTATCTATATAAAGGAGGCCAGGGAATGAGGAAAGGATACCATTTCTTTTCACTGCCTATCTACTTCCAACTGTAATTTTATTTTTTATCAAGTTTTAAAAATGTCGAACCACTCCTCACCATCTGTAAATTCTTACGAGCCTAATACACCGGATCATCCGGAATCGCAAGCTTCTAATGAGAGTATAAATTTACACCCTCGTTTTGCTAATTCTCCAATCCTATTGGAGAAAGGTTTGAATTTTGATAAAATTGATCAGTGGGGTAAAACTCTCATTAGGAGTTTCGGTTGGAAAAAATTTGTCAGTACACCACGAGGCGAGTTAATATTACGGTTGTAAGGAATTTTACTCGGCCCTACTTTCAACGTTCGCGATAGAGTCTACAGCATTGTACGGTAGAGGAGAGGGCTGTTCCTTCTCTTCATCTATCATCAACCAAATTTTGAAATTCCACCGTTTTATGCCACATTTTGAAATGCAATGGGGACTACAAAATCCTCTAATCATTTGAATAAAGTACACGAGTCTTTCCAATGTCTGTTTCGCTCGCTTTTGATACAAATCACGACATGTCAACACGAGCTTTACTTCCACATCTAAAGCGTGGAAGCATTTTATAAATTCTCGAGTTTATCCCACTGGGATTTTGGAAGTTTAAGCGAGAATGAAATGCTTCTACTTTTGCTTTGGCATTCGGTGTATTTATTGATTGGGGTATATTGATTCAAAGGACGATTGTCGGACTTTGCAATAGCGAGAGGTAGTAGGGGAAACCTATGCCTAATTCTTGGTTGATATCACGTTTGTGTATTCTTGAATGGAGTAGAAGAAATTTGGAGACGGATGAAATTTTTCCGCTCAGAGATAGTCGGTTTGGATTGCTACCGGTTGATACACCGGGTTGTTAAATCTACCATCCATCAGAGAGTTGTTAGTGGTTTGTTAGTAATATTTAAGTTTTAATAAGTTAAATTAAGTTAAGTTTGAAGTTCTTTAGTTAAGTTTGTAATAATGTATCTTGTTTAATATATATGTCTTAGTTTTTTAAGTTGTTTGTTTTTATTTAATGATATAATTAGTATACGCTAAAATAAAATAGGAAAAATAACGTTTATAGATAATTTTAATTTTATTTTCGAACCTACTTCTTTACTACTTATTGAACATCGGGACGATGCCACTTCGTAAGTGGGGAGTAGAGTTAGGTTAGAAAATTCATTAAAATTTTCGAAAAAAAAAAAAAAAAAAAAAAATATAAATATAATTATATTATATGTCTAATTTAGATTTTAATAAGATTTTAAGTTTATATAATGGAGTAATTAATATTAGATATTGTTTTTATAAAATTATATAAGTATGATTGATATTTATAAGTAAAATTTTTAGAATCATTTTCAATACTGAATTATGAATTTGGAATTGGATTAGTTTATTGATTTTTGGCACCACAAAAATATAACTATAGCCAAATAACCTACCTCAGCCTTGATTAGAGTGATCAAGACCTCACTCGAAATTGTCAATTGTGATTAAATAACCGAGCTTTAGCTATTTTGGTCTACATTTCCTTGAAATACCGCAAGTTTTATGCGTCTTATAAAAAGAGATGGTGACATAAAAGCTAAATTTTGGTATATCTTTGAGATTGGAAAAATTAGATAAGTAGTAGTATATTCGATCTTACCTCATGACACTTGCAACATAGCCGATTTTGGTAATAAGTTCGGATATATTAATATTCTATAAAAAATTAAGAACGAAGCACCATATTTACATGAATTAATCAAATATCGTGTATCTTCCTTATCTCGTGATTAACAACTTAAAAATAAAAAGAACAAATCGGATGTAGCTACCAATGATTGGAGTGAGTAGGTATTATCACGAAATGTCCTATATCACTATGAGGTAATTAAGCTCCCGATTGCCTGATGATAGTAGTCCAGCTAGGGTATTATCACGAAATGTCCTATTGCTGGGAATGAAGGCACAAGATAAAATGAAAGAGGAAAAGTTGAATCATAAGATCTCAGGAATTATTACAAGTTTAAGGAAACCGGACTTGTAATTTTCGATCGAAAGAGTAGTACTCCGATCAATCTTGATGAAGCAATGCCTGTAAGTTTGATTTTCTACACACACTCACGCTTTTAGTTCTTAATCTCTAAAAAAAAAAAAAAAAAAAAAAAAAAAAAAGAAAATCTGAAAAAAGATGCTAATGTTATGAAATAATATCATTGATGGATTATCTATTATTCTGATTGATTTAAGTAGATTTGTGATTAATTCAGATTATTGTGTTCACATTGTAATCTCTACTATAAATACCCCCTTATATCATTGGAATAATACACAAGCATTTCCCCTTTCTCTTTATTACTTTGTTTATGTTCTTTCTTATATTAGTTTTATAACACGTTATCAGCACGAGTCTCTGTCTTTTTTTTAAGAATCAATATTAAACCCATGGAGATGATTATGCAATTTGCATCGGCATCAATTTGTATGCAATGTCAACACAAGAATTATATTTGACAAGTTTGCCGATCTTGCCATCGTCCATTTCAACAAGTTCATCTTTATAGATCCGGGAAGTATCTCTAATTAGATTAATGAGCATGTTTATATTTCTACTTCATAATATGATTATCAAAATCGTCTCCGTGGTTGGCACTTTGACCTCGCCTAATCTTGTTGGAAAATATCAAACGTTGATGAGATGGAGTGGATCCGATTATATAGCCCGAGAGATAGTCACACTAATTAACAGGAAGTTCCTTTCAATTTATTTTCATCATTTTTAAGATTACCAATTGAATTGATAGGGAAGTTCTTTTCGATTTCTTTTCATCGTCACGAAGATCAATACTTTGATACAATGACTTCTTGCCCTTTTTCCCAGACTCCTATATTCGGTTACATTAAATCTTCCTTATGACGAATTATGCATTGTATATAATATTGGAATAGTGGATCAACAGTGATCTAGTTTTTGGGTTATAGATATAATATTAACAATTTTCGGTCACAGTAGAAGCACAACCCCTCCTAATTTTTATGACTGGGTTCGACGGATAATAATACAGTATATTCTCTATTATTTATCAATTTCAATATAATGCTTTTCTTTCTAATGATTTTGTTATTGAATTAAATAAATCAGAGCTTTCATCATGTGAAACAGAAACTTGAAGAAGAAGTGACGATGGGATCCATGGTTAAACATAGCCATCCTCCACCCGGTCGCAGAATTGGTGGAACCGAAAGATTCATTTTTTATCCAGATATCAAGAAATCAGACATTGCTTTTCTAAGCATTGGACCGATGATCAGATGCATGACATCACCAGGAGAAACATGCTACGGTTGAAATAAAATTGGTGGTCTAGTCGATGAGAAGAAAAATATCGGAATCCGATGCCAGGATGAAAAAAAAAAAACTCGGATCTAAAATTTTCAATGCTACATCAATGGTAAAATTTTGTGGTAACTTTGTTTAATTTATTTGCATCCTACTATGATTGTATTATTCTACATTACACGTGATAGTGATAAAATATTGTTGTTATAAATTTCGATAACATCAATATAATGATGGATCAGATCACAATAATTGGTATCCATCACTCATATATATTCACCCTTGAAGGCTGAATATCTGAGACAAAATAGTTGGCCTGGGAAATAAGACATGATCATATAGAGTTGATCAATATTTTGAAACGAGCATATACATGGATTTGAAATCCAATCGTAAAAGTGAATATGAAATTCACATATTTGAATGTCGGATATGCCAAATACTCGTAAGAGTGTCATTCACAGAGGACATGAAGTCCATTGAAAAAGACTTGAAAGAGACTTTAATATCTTATACCCTTGAAGATTGAATAACTTGTTGATGAAAAATCACGATGAAAAATCACGAGTATCGTCTATTGGTGCAAGTGACAAAATCTTCAATTTTTGGCCATTTTGGTGCAAGTCCATTCCCTAAAGTGAATGCGACAAAATCTTCAAATTATGGCTGGCCATTTTGGCGCAAATTTTGGCCATTTTGGCGCAAGTCGTGGTCGCGGTGGAGATCGTAGAGGCCGTGGTAGTGGAAAATATGTTTCTATCACAATGACAATCATGCCATGGTCGTGGAAAATATGTTTCCTATCACAATGACAATCATAACATAGTCAAGGCCAATTAATAGTCAATATTTTGGTTGATATGCTGCCATGTCAAAAGGCCATTTAATTGAGACAAAGCCAATATTTTGGTTGATATGCTGCATGTCAAAAGGCCAATTAATTGAGACAAAGCCAATATTTTGGTTAATATGTCACTATGTCAAATTGAGGTTGTGGATTTATTTATTTGATTTTGATATGCCACTAATATCACAACTTGAAGTTAATTGACTTCGCAACTTGAAGTTAGTTGGCTTCTGTTAATCATTTTTCTCGATGATTGGCAATCCCTCTCTTTGTGGTATGTAATTCCTCTAAGTTGACACAGTTTTGATGGTAATTTTTATTTTAATAATACAATGGTGATCTTCATATACGATAGGTTGGTTTTATTTATGGGCATTAAGATGAATTCTTCTTGACACATATAAAATACTCTTCTCATATTAGCAATATTAAGTGAACTCGAATGGTAGCTACATTGAAAATGATATGGGTTAATGTGAAATGGTAGCTGCATTGAAAATGATATGATATGGGTTAGTGTGTTATAATAATAATTATAGATCCAAAACTCTTTGTTTAGGATGCTCTACACTTAGTCTATTGATAAGACTTTATTCTATTTTCAATGATCGTTTTGATTTTCGCTTATGGCTAAATAAGATGATTAAATGTGTTGAACTTAAAATGTATCTTTCGATGCCAATTTTAGTGAGCATCTTAGTTCATACACCTTTGCATAAGAATAGATTTACTCAGTTTCAATTGATATTCTCAATTTGTAGAAAATCGATTTATACTAATACAATTTTCTAATCAACGGTGAAGATTTCTTCAATATAACGATTCATTTCTATCATATTAATTCACTAAAATATTTTAGAATTTGATAGACTATTACTTAATTCTAGACATATTTGAACTCATTCTCATTACTTTTGAGAAGTTGAACACATTATTAGATCAAATCACCTTTAATACTATGCTCTATGTAATGCATGATTTATCTATTCATAATATACTGATAGAAACATGCATTTAGTCGAGAAAAGTTCTTTGCCATTTATTATGTAAGTGATCACATTTTGGTAATATAGTGTCTATTGACATATAATTTTTACCGACTTTTCGATTTATCGAGGATTCCTTGAGTTGTTCTAGTAATAGATCCTATATGAATTGCTTGTCTTAGGAATCGTGATACATTGTGTTGTTTGATTGTCAATATTATCATTTACATGATACATTGTGTTGTTTAATTGTGAATATTATTATTAATTCAAAATCTGCTTGACTTAATCATCCTAATAAGCATTGTGAGAATTGATAAAATATCTCTAAAGGAGATAATGCTTCTCCCAAATCGGAAAATATTAAAGAAATTTGTTGATACCCGTGATAAGAGGATCTCTAACATTAAAATGTTGAATCCGTCACGGGTAATTGTAAATTTTCTAGATACCGATTGTGAAAAAGTGTTGTCCGAGAATAAGAGGAGGAAAATCTATTATATCTCGTGACAAATATAGACATATATGAACCATGAGTTCATATATTATTCATTTACATGAAACCCACGAAGGGTACGTAGATTATGCACATTTTGCATATATCAAATATTTTCCGAGAAAGAGGAGAAAGCGAACTAAAAGTCCGTTGTCTCATTCTAAGTGATTCTCTAAATATAACGTGAATTTTTTCGAACGATTCTTGAAGAATCTAAAATCACATAGTGATATATTAAACGCATGAAGCGCAAGAGAGATATTGCTTTCAAAAATCTCATAGAATGAGATATTTAATTGAAACCACTATGTTTTATATGTGTAAATCGCATGAAGCGAATAAAAGAGCATCAATGTATAGCTCGGTGCAACATGTTCGATGAAGATCGATTCGGCATTAGGGGAGATAAAGAAAATCTCATGTTAGAATAAAAGAATGCCGAGAAATTTTAACAAGATAAACGATCTTCCACGCATCGTTTAAGCGGATTTGAAAATAATCTTACTTGTAGTATTTAACAAGTAATATGCCGGATGCCTATATTGAAATTAAATGAGTGACTATTTACAAATGCACCAACAAAGATGATTGAAGATATTTCTACGCCGAAGCGTAGAAGACCGATCGGTGTTAAAGATAAAAATCGCGGAAGAATGATCAATTTATTATTGATATTCGATCACTCATGAAATCTCTTAAAGAGATTCGTCTTGTAATTTAAAACCCCAAAACAAAAATTGCACGTGCATCAAATGATTAAATATTGGGGTTATGGAACAACCAATCCATACATTGATAAGGAATTGGTTTATGCTAATACCGAATTAGCAATGAATTTTATGGGAGAAATCATAATAAAATATAATAGTAAATCGACGACATATTTGCCTCTTTAATTGCTATTATTATATACGGATCCGAAGATAAGTCATTCGCAGAGTGCCGAAACACTCAGACTAGGTAAAAATGAAATAAGCAATTGAGGTTGAGTTTGAATTAGAAATATTTGTTTGTTAATGATCAAATATATTCTCCCATTATAGATAATGTAATGTTCCGCTAACTAGTATATCCGGCGATAACGTTGAGTTTTCATATGTCATTACCACATATTTATGGGTCGTTGGACATTAATATAGATATGAAAATCCTTGGTGGATTTGAAACAAGTTTATATGACAATCGCGACATGCATCTTTGTTAAGTTAAAAATGTCATTAACATTCATGTTGCATGTAATATGTCTATAGTATAGTTCTATTGAGGAAAGTATATATAAGTAACTCAAACTTTGTGTCATGAATTTATAGCACTACGACGTGTGAGAGTGGAATATACGCATGCAATTGCGATTGTATTACTTTCCCATTGTTTTTATAATTATAGTTGTGAACGAGTTCCATGTGTTGCCCGAATGAGTAGTGGGCATGACAGTATTTAGCCCCTACATTCAATTATCTACATGAAGTCCAGAAGGTACGGATATACAAAGTGCGCTCTAGTAACAATCTAGAAAAATTGTTCACTAAAATCATTTCTACATCTGTTTTGGAACAGAATGTGTTTATAATACTTTAATGCGCACATAAAGTAGATGTTGTCGTCAGGGGGAGCGACAACTTCAAAGTTATTTTAAGCACAATGACTGTACTCTTTTTCCCTTTAACCAAGTTTTTCCCAAAGGTTTTCTTAGTTAAAGGTTTTAACGAGGCGATTAGTGCAACATAGAAACGCATATGACATGAACTATTTACCTTGTCTAGTTTTTTTTCCCACTGGGTTTTTCTAGCAAAGTTAATAGTACATGACATATACGTTATGCAACTACGATCGAGACAATCAATTGAGACATTGTCCAGATGAGAATGGAAATTATTTAATTGCATGAAGACAATGCATCTTGCATATCTCAATTGAAGTGAGGCTATATTAATGGAGATTAACAAAACATATTTCACCCAAGTTATTCTTTACTCATGATTTGCAAAAGAATGAGAAGATTGACGTGCAACAGATCCGGTCAACCGATAATTATTTATCAAGACAGTGTCGACTGCAACATTTGAAAGACCATTGAAGAGCATTGGGATGCAGCAATTGAAATATCGAAATTGGCGCTTGGTTCGGGGGAGTAAATCAAGCAGATAAATATGTACTCTTTTTCCTTAACTAAGATTTTTCCCACTGGTTTTCTCTTAGTAAGGTTTTAATGAGGCATATATCATATCTCATTGTATGTTTAAATAATAGATATCCAAGGGAGTGTTATGAAATAATATCATTGATGGATTATCTATTATTACGATTGATTTAAGTAGATTTGTGATTAATTGATTATTGTGTTCACATTGTAATCTCTACTATAAATACCCCCTTATATCATTGGAATAATACACAAGCATTTCCCTTTCTCTTTATTACTTTGTTTCTGTTTCTTTCTTATATTAGTTTTATATATGACTAAGAATATGTTTTTTCAAAAATATGAAGATGTGAGTACATCGCATTTGCCTCTTTCTCTTTTGATTTCCTTTTTCCGATTAACCAACATCTTGAACTTAAACTCTATAAGCCATTTTTGTCAATTACTTTCTATGAAATTTCCGATTCGCAATTTCATAATAGTTGCGATTAAAAATAATTACGATATTTTATTTATACTTCTTAAGTATTACATATATAATTTTATCTAAATAATATTTAATGTTTAAGTTATTTCGAGTTATATACTTTTTTCTGCCTTCTTAAGATTTTAAATTAAGATAGATAATATATTTATAATATTGACAAAGTATATTATAATCTCAAAATTATACTATCTTTTTTATTACCGCTTATTTTTGCTCGAGGATGATCAAAATTTAAGTGGGAGTAATTTGATGTATTATTTTTATATGATTAAAAATACGTTATATTATTATGTTTTATCAACAAATTCTATATAAAATATATGAAATTATGGTATAAAGTGTTAGTCTTTATAATTTAGAGTATTTAGTAATAATAATAATAAAAAAGTTGTAATTTTGTACCGATTTTAGTAAATCGGATTGTAAATCATCGATTTACGTGGGTATTTGTGATGTTTTATTGCAGATTTATAAACCAAGACCCGAGAATCGACATTTTGAAGTTTAATCATATCTCTACGGAATGATTTAGAAAGTGCCACAAGTTTAAATGGTCAATTGAATAAATTTTAAGTGAATGATAAGCCAATCAATCTGGATAAGTAATAATAGAAATATCTTCGACAAACGAATGGCTCATCAAAATGATATTTTCAGAAAAAGTGTTCTTCACAAAAGTTGTAGATTTTTCCGAAAGTGTTCCAATGCAATTTAAATTATGAAGATTGGAGGTCTACAACTTAAACAGTGATCAAGTGGCTAATCGACTTGGATTAAGAAAAAATCCCGTAAAAGCTTCGGAGGAACACGAGGTCATCAAAAAAGCGTTATCTGGAGAAGAGTCCTTCATGAAAGTTGTAGAGTTTCTCGAGATCTTAATTTTGGCATTTCGTTTGCAATTTTTGGAAGTCCAGAACTCGAGATATGAATTTTAGAAGTTTAATAATTATATATAAAAATAAATATCTCCTACGCACATGCTGGAATGATCAAGTTAGTGGGGATCATCATTAGTCCGGACCGAGCCGGCTTAATACCGGACCGGTCCGGCCTCTACCAATTTTCCTATATAAAGAGCAGCATCAGAGATCATTCGAGGGTACCAAAAATATATATATAATGATATATATATATATATATCTCCTTCTTCTTTTCTTTTTTAGTAGTAGTAGTAAATAAGGCCTTACGCCGTAATAATGTAGTTTTAGTATCGTTGTAATGCTCGAGAAAATCTCGGAAGTCGGTTTTGCTAAAGAAGTTGTAATGTCCGGAAGATCGATTTACGAATCAACCGCCGTATTCGGGTAACTTTTCTTAAGTATTTATGTTTGTTTTTGTATTTTTCGTTGTTATAATGTTTTTAGGCTAAATATAATACTGGCCAAAACTATGTAATCGGTTTTATTTCGATCTTTTCGTTAAAGAAATGTTGTTAAGTTAAAATGACTAAAATTGAGTTAATTGAATCTTTTTCTATTTTGATCATATTCGTATTGACGTATTTAATAGATCTGAGGAATTCATAATCTAATTATGAATTGGCGCCTCGTAGTCGAATTTGAAATAAAAGATAGAAAAACCGGAGGGTAAAATTGGGCGTGTGAACAACGTGATAACGGAATCCGATTTCTACCCGGGGTAAATTTGTTTTGGGAGAAATGAATTTTATTATAATTTGTACTCGAGATCGTAATAATGTTAAATCATCAGTTTAATTGAAACTTAAACCGGAAAGTTGAATCGTCCGGCTTTGACAACGGAGCCTTTAAAATAAAATTGACCGTTTGATGAACGGAATGACTCCTTTTATCTAAAGGTAGATTTGTACTCGGGACCTGTTCTGATTAATTAGTTTACCGTAACAGTTGTGGACCTTGGAGTGATGACAATGGACATATGACAATTTCATAAGCTCGTGTGAGAAGGAATTGTTCACCTCAAGAGTGCACCGTTTCACTTACTCAATTGGACCTAAAATAAAAGGAGAGATCGAACACATTTCAATTAATCGAAAAGATCGTATAAACCAATTATATAAGTTTTGGTCAGTTCTCTAAAATTATTTGTCTAATATATTGGTACCTATATATTTATTTTGCAATTTATGTACATCTATATATATTTATATATCTATATATATTATATTAGAATAAGCTCATTAAATTACGTATTTATTGTATGTTAACTAGAATAGTAGTGATACGTGTGATAAAATTGCGATTTAGATCGAGTTAATAATGACTCTTTGGTGTTTAACCACACGTAAAAGAAATTACCAAGTTCCACGAGGATTCGACACTGACTCATCATACTAGCACTACGATTTGACCCGGTATAATCTGCCGGGTTAGGATCTGTATAGCTTAGGTTTAGTGCAATCGGTGGAGACCGCCTCTATGTCCTTGACATGTTTAATTAATTGTTTGTATATGAGATGATCCACAATTGGTTCCCTGTGGGATCGACCTTGATTCACTATAGCTATACTACGATGGGCCTAGTCCTCTTGCTAGTATTGGTTTATGGTGGTCAAGTATATTATAACCTGATTGACCACGTCATCAATCTTCCATGAGATATACGCATGTGTACCTTTCGGGTTCACGGCGTTCCCTGGTGGATCTGCGAGGTGCTAGTGTGCCCACGGTAGAGGCTGGTGTCACATCTGTGTGTGGCAAGTCCTCTACTTCCATCAACTGACTGTTATCCGTAAGTGGTTCTCGAATTTCTTCAAGATCAATTTTACTCCCACGGACCCTATCCAGAAGAAACTCTTTCTCCAGAAAGTGGCCAATCCTGGCAACAAACACCTTTTGTTCCTCAGGATGGTAAAATTGGTACCCTTTGGTTTCCCTAGGATATCCCACAAATAGACATTTGTCAGACCTGGGCTCTAATTTATCAGGCATCATCCGCTTCACGTAAGTCGGACAACCCCAAGGTTTTAGATGACCTAGGCTCAGTTTTCTCTTGGTCCATACCTCGTATGGCGTAGAGTCAACCGTCTTTGATGAAACTCGGTTCAGTGTATAGGATGCGGTTTCTAGAGCATACCCCCAAAATGATTTTGGGAGAACTGCATAGCTCATCATGGATCGTACCATGTCTAACAAGGTGCGGTTCCTCCTCTCAGACACGTCATTCATTTGTGGCGTCCCGGGAGGGGTCCATTCAGGCAGAATCTCATTCTCTTTCAAATAGTCTATATGAACGAAAAAAATGTACATACGCTATTTTCTGTTCTAGATGTGTATATAGATACATCATATCACATAAATGTACATACACATTGGATACATGATATATATATATATATATATATATATATATATATATATATATATATATATATGATATCATGAAATGGATACATGAATCTCCCTTAGAGTTTTTTTTTTATATAATTTTTTTAATACAAATTCTATTTTTTTTTGTTAAATAGAACGGCACTATTTTCTATTCTAGATGTGTATATACATACATCATATCACATAAATGTACATACACATTGGATACATCATATATACATCACATATATGATACGATATGGTACGATGAATAAATGGATACATGAATCTTCCGTATGTTTTTTTTTCCCATAATACAATTTCATAATTTTTTCCCCTTCGGTTGAAGAGAAGCACAATTTTTATTTTATTTTTCTGCCGGCACTTTTTTTTTCCCTAATACAATTTCATAATTTTTTCCCCTTTGGTTCAAGAGAAGAGAAGCACATTTTTTTTTTTTTTTTTTTTTAAATTTTTCCCTTGCTGACACGTGTCAAGCACAGGGCTTGCCACGTGTCAGCCTGAGAATCAGGACTTGACACATGTCAGCTTGAGAATCAATTGCCCTCTCTTCTTATTAGATAGAGAAGATATCAGTTGGAGGTACTAAAAATGAACCGTATCGAAATATAATTTTGCTATGTATAATATTCAATTGTTGTGTCGAAATTGAAACGAGAAATCGAAAATTTTCGGTAGATTGAATTTTAAGCCTCATTCGGTTTTATATATAACGATAACCGAATTTAGGTTTCTAAAAAAAAAATTGGGTCTTGCGCGTGTCACCAAGAAATTTTGCGCCACGCTCTCTTAATGAAGCAAAGTGCCTAAAGACTTAATAGATATATATAAGATATAAGATATAAAATAAGAGAAAGAGATATTCAATTGTTATGTCAAAATCGAATCGAGAAATCGAAAATTTTCACTTGATTGAATTTTAAAATCTCATTCGATTTATATATAACGATAACTGAAATTTTGATTACCGAAGATAAAAAAAAATTGAGTGTCATGAGTCAGCCCAAAAGACTACCATGTGGCTTTTGTGAATGAGAAATCCTTAAAGACTTAATAGATATAAAATAAGATGCGTCTGGTAATCTGGTACGAGGAATTAGGCGGGTAGGCGGGGACCCACAAAGATTTCAATCCAACTTTTTCTTGACGGTCTGAAAAAAGTGAGTAGACATGTCGAAGGTTCGAAGCCAAATAAGTCATCAGAAGTGGAATTCTCTCGGTAAACAAGGAAAATGTCGAACCAAGTGGCGAGCCAACTAGAGCCATGGACAGACCTCAACGGCAAAGTAGTGCTGGTAACCGGCGCATAAGCCGGAATCGGGAAAGAATTCTGCATTGATTTAGCAAATACCGGCTGCAGAATTGTAGCAGCAGCTCGCCGAGGCGATCGACTCAAGTCCTTGTGCGACGGTATCAACAGACTCGGCTCAAACTCGGATCTCTCCAGCTCTCTGAGTGAACTTAGAGCAGTGCCTGTGGAGCTTGATGTTAGTTCTGATGGAGCCTCAATTGAAGCAGCTGTGAAGAAAGCTTGGGATGCTTTCAGCCGAATCGACGTGCTCATCAATAACGCCGGGGTTAGAGGTTATTTTTCGTCTGTCTTTTTTCCGTCTTTAGATCACTTGTATGAGATGCTCTAAAATAATACTCTATTTTACTGTTTTAGATACATATTTTTTCAGTTTACAGAATCTCTATCTAAAATGAAATGCATCAGATTCTCTATTTTACGTAATGAGTTAGATATAAAAGAAAAATTTACAGATAGATGTAATGGAAATTTTACAGAATTTTTAGTTTATAGTAAAATTTAAAGTATCTATTGCAGTGTTCTTTTTCTAAATCTAAAAGTTGAAATCTTTAATGTTTTTAAAGTGTTTTGTGTAGGATACAGGAAAATGTGTTAATACCTTTATTATGATCATAGCATTTTCTTACAATTTTCTTCTGCACATAATTTATCCGCAAAAAAATGTGTATACAAATGATACAAACCATTTAACGTATTTAGTGAAAAAGGAAAAAAAGAAGAAAAAACAATGTTAACAATGAGATTTTTGTGTGGATAAAACGCGTGTGTTTAAATCACTCTATTTTCTTCTGGTATGTCGGAGTAAGAAAAAAAATGGGTGCAAAAAAGAAATTCTCAAAAGGTGGTATTCATTGTAACGAAAAAGGAAAAAATTGAAAAAATAAGCGTAAATTTTATGATGGTTCGGCCATAAGTATTACATGACTTGTTCTAGTCAAAAGGATTTTAAGAATACATTATGGTCTCTCTGCTGTGAAAATAACTGTCTTTTTTAAGTTTTTTTTCTGTCTTTTTAAAGAATGGACCAGTGTTGACATGTTGTACGAGGACTACCGTAAAATTACCGAAAAATGAAAGGTTGTATTCGTAGATATCTTTCAAATTAAATTGATTCAATCAACAAAGCAATTAATACATTGTTACAATTGCACTGGACTTGACTTGGTTCTAATAATTTATACAATGGTTCTGTGCTTTTCTTTAAATGATAGTTCTAATAATTTATTTATTTAAACATAGCACACAACCCATTGGTTCTGTGCTTTTCTTTAAACGACAATCATGGCGTTAAATGAGTTGTAAATGGTTTTAAAATGACAATCATAGCGTTAAATGAGTTATTAATGGTCGGTCAAACGCTTGGACCCGGCCTCGCATTTGGCCTAGTACAAAAAATTTGCTTCGAGTTAATGACAAAACCTTTATATCTCACATTTATATGGGAGTTAGCAGGACATTATTTTACCGATGTGAGACTTTACCCTTCTTACTTTTTTTCTGGAGCATTAACTCAACTACTTGAGAGCAATTTTGTTTTTGTGAGATTCAGGTCGTAAGCACGATCCATTGGACTTAACAGAGGAGGAGTGGAGCAACACAATAAAGACAAACCTAACCGGTGCGTGGTTGGTGTCTAAGTATGTCTGCATACATATGCGTGATGCCAAGCAGCGAGGTGGATCCGTTATCAATATCTCCTCTGTTGTTGGTCTGGAACGTGGACATGTACCTGGTGGCCTTGCATATGCCGCGTCAAAAGTTGCTTTGAACACAATGACAAAGGTACTAGCTAGCTAGCTAGCTAGGATCATTTCCCAGTTCCATTTTCAAACATTGTATTTAATTGAATATTATGCCGCGCGCGCTTGTGTACTAAAACTAACAGGTAATGGCAATGGAACTGGGAAAGTACAACATAAGAGTGAATTCAATAGCGCCCGGTATTTTCAAATCTGAGATAACAAAGGGACTTCTACAGAAAGATTGGCTGAAAAATGTTACTGAGAGAACCGTTCCTTTGAAAGATTTCGGTACCACTGATCCGGCATTGACGTCGCTTGTTCGTTACTTGATACATGACTCCTCCAAATATGTATCCGGCAATATTTTCATTGTTGATTCCGGTCACTCCTTACCTGGTTATCCCGTTTTCTCTTCCCTTTGAACTGCACAACATTTGGTTGCATGAAGCAAGATTGCAACACACATCCTACTACTAATTAATAAATGAGTAATAATGATGTTGGGGAAATTACAACTTTGGAAACTAAGTAGATCCATCTGTCCCAGCTGTTTTTTTTTTTTTTTTTTGGTTCTTTGAAAATATTGCAAATTAAGACACTTCATTCGTATGAAATCAATCGATGAATC
Source organism: Gentiana macrophylla (assembly GCA_026214975.1). Classification (NCBI taxonomy): domain Eukaryota; kingdom Viridiplantae; phylum Streptophyta; class Magnoliopsida; order Gentianales; family Gentianaceae; genus Gentiana; species Gentiana macrophylla. The sequence continues at coordinate 204,873 of JAOBSW010000538.1, forward strand.
ATACATTAACCGATATCGATGAAGTGTATTGTTATCACCATTTATCAATGTCTTCATATGAATGGAGTTTCGCAAAAAAAAACGAATCTCTCTTTTTCGCGTTGCTCCACATGAAATGTTCACCGTCAAGATATTATTGCTTTTTCAAACTGCAAAGTTGCTAAACCTGTACTTAACCTGAATATGAATCCATTGTGACTGTGCCCCTAATCCTATGCTTTATGGTTTAACAACAATTGTATATATACCGACGGACGGAGGGGATCATTTATTACATATTAGAGGAAAATGTTTGAGTTACTATTAAAACATCAAATAAAGTTTACATAAACATCATCTCAGTACATATATTTTTCATTTAAAAAAAACTAAAAATATTAACATACATGAATTTGTGCAGGTGTAGACTTTATGTACTCACTCCGTTAGAAATAAGCTGAGATGACTTTGTAAAAACACGCATATTAAGAATGTGATTTAATCCTTGAATACCAAAATGACTAAAAAAACCTGAGTCTATAATTAATACAATATTGTATTTGTTCTCTCATTCCTTAATAAATAAGGGTAGATGTAAGAAAAAACACAATAAATGCTGTATTGAAAATGTAAATGCCTCAGTTATTTTGAATCAATTTTTTTTTAACAACTGACTCAGTTATTTCAGAACGGTGGGAGTAATGTTTTAAAGTTGACTATCATTTTCCTAGATAAAAGGGAAAAAAAGAAAAACCACAAATTAACTAGGGAGTATCATTTGACTCCCAAGTAAACTATTCTGAAGCTTGGTTGGAAAAATGTGCCTAGCTTGACAGGGTTTATTACAAAATACTTCATCCGTTCTAAAATAACAATATTGCATTTTAGTTTCAAGCAAACAAATGTTGTGCAATTTCAAAGAGAGGAGAAAATGGGAAAACCAGGTAAGGTGCTACCGGAATCAACAATGAAAATATTGCCAGATACATATTTGGAGGAGTCATGTATCAAGTAACGAACAAGGGATGTTAATGCAGGATCTATTGAACCATAAGCTCTCAAAGGAACTTTTTTTTCAGCAACATTTTTCATCCACTCTTTTTTCATAAGGCCCTCTGTTATCTCTGATTTGAAAAGACCAGGTGCTATTGAATTCACTCTTATGTTGTATTTCCCCATTTCCAACGCCATCACCTGTTATACATAGTACACCCAGTAGAATAATTTTTTAAAAAAGATTACAAAGAATAATTACTAATTAAACTATTTAATAATTTAGTCATTGTGACTTGCTCAATGGGTTTTGCTGGAATCAAAATCCCACTATATTGCATGCACTAGAGTAGGTACGATTAGAGTCTCGTTAACAAGTCGAGCCGAGTATCTATTGTTTAAGTTTGTTCGTTTAATAAACGAAAAAAAAATTTATGTTAAGCTTTGTTTATTTAGTTTACAACTTTGTTTTGTGATCGTTCGGTAAATAATTAAACAAAAAATCATGTACATGCTTAGCTTGTTTGAAAGACAAATCGTTCAAGCATGTGTTTGAGTTTAGCTTGTTAAATGTATTGCTTTCCAGCTCAAATTTGGATCGAGTTCGGCTCATTTAGGTATACAAAATCATGTTCAAATGAATAAATAAAAATCAGGTTTCACATCGGTTTATCAATATAAGCGGGTTGTCGCGAGTCAAACTTGTGTTCATTCGTTCGATCAAAACAACGAGTTTATAATTTTGTTTGAGATTGATTTATTAAAGTAAACAAACAAACAATCACAAATATCAACGAATGGATGAATGTGATGCATCCAATTCACCTTTACACACCTCTAATGTGTAAAAGATGATGAGTTGAATGCACCACATCTATCGACTTAATATCACTCTTAAAATAACGCTTGCACCATGATTTCCCTCATTAAAAAGGGGCAATGAAGAGAAAGTATATGCATATAGTTCTACCACCTAGCATCAATAAGTGTTGGATATTTTTTTTTTCATACCAAAATATTTTGTTATCGTTTGCATTCGGGTTGCCGTAACAAAACAAGGTTCAACTTGTGAAGGACGAATTTATGCATCTGTGAAGTGATGCAATCGAATTTATGCCTCAGACTGCAAACGAAATCATACCGAGTCCGAAATGCATCATCATAATTTTTTGAGTGTTGACGGGTTTGATTCAAAAAAGTCGCCGTTCGAATCAAACACTTTCATTGTAACCTGAAAGAGATTTTCGTGTGAACCCCAAATGACTTTATATATATGCTCGAAACATCTCTTAAAAGACAACGCATATCCAAGTGATTTTATATGTGCGAAACATCTCTTAAAAAACAACGCATATCGTGTGCCTTGAAGTATTGTTTTTATCGGTCTGTTGAAACACATGATAAAACACTAAAAACAAGAAGAGAGATCGAACAAAATAGGACTAGAATGAAATTATGATCAAGAAGATTCAAAGATTAATTAATTGAGTTTCTGTGGTTCCAATTTACATTTATATAGCTAGGAAGCACAAGTTCAATCGGTTGTAACCAATTAACTCTAACTAACTAACTAATCACCTACTTGAGTGTTTGTTGGAATGTCTCTAACAGCCAAAAACTTATCCTCTTGCCCTTTTAATCTCAACACGGTCATTTTCCTAAATATTAATTTGTTCCAACAATAAGGCATTAGGTAGGGCTAATATCATCAACAAGGTCACCACAAGAGACAATATCCTCATACCCCAGTCAATGATATTTTATAATAAAAGAAGTGAGAAGTGAGAAGAGTACGTACCTTTGTCATTGTGTTCAAAGCAACTTTTGAGGCATCATATACAAGGCCACCTGGCACATGTCCACGTTGCAGACCAGTGATAGAGGAGATATTGATAACGGATCCACCCTGCTGCAGCTTGGCATCACGCATATTTCTACAGACATACTTGGACACTAACCATGCACCTGTTATATTCGTTCTAATTGTGTTGTTCCACTCTTCCTCTGTCAAGTCTAATGCAGTGTGTACACTGCCTGAAACCGACAACAACAAATTTACTTTGAAATAAAATAGTCAACTTAATGCTGAAAAAATAGTACTCGTATATATTAAGTCTCTCCCGAGATAAGCGCAAACTTTAATATGGTTCTGTATTAAGTATGATTTGGTGATTCAAGATGATCAATAGGATATTAGATAATTCGATGGGTCCTCATTTGGTGATTCACGATCAATAGGATATTAGATAATTCGACGAGTCCTCTATTTTATATGATGAGGGCAAATTATGTCCTCCTAATTCAATCGGGTTAAACTATGAATTTATGGCCAAATCACAGGAACCCTAATGATCTTTCACGTGCATTGTGTTAGTGTTTATGGCTGAGTCTAAGAACGAATTTTAAATTGCCTACGTATCCTGTCTCGTTCCAGGAATCAAGCCTTACGTAGTTCCTGGAAGATAGTATTTATAAGGTGGCATACGTGACCTAAACCTAATTAGAGGCGGCTTAGGCTTATTCCATAATTGACCCTATTGGGCCTCTTATGCGATTACCCCCCCTGCCCAAGTAACTAAGACTAATGGGCTTTATTGACAACATAGGACTTGGTCTCGTCTTCGGCTTCCCCGGCTTGCGGAATCGAGACCAGACTGGAGCCTTCGTCTAGGCAATGGCTCCCCCCGACATCCGACAATCGTATGGGGGAGCTGTTACGAAGTCGATATGGACACGGATCTCGGGCTGGGGCCCAAGACTTCCCGTTTCTTCTTTAAGCATGTGGTCCAATCATTCGATGACACGTGTATGAGCCTAACCCTGTAACATCACGCCCCCCAGATTTGAGTGAAGTCAAGCTCGTCTCTTCGAGGTTAAATCTGTCACATTACGTAGTCATTGAGATAGGTCTCTAGGGTTCTGAGGAGGACAGTGTTAGGAAATCTACGCGGGAACGCAATGAATTTAAAATTTTGATTTCCTTTTACCCAAGATCGACTTCGTTTAAGCAATAAACAAATAAGTAATAGACGGTGGTTTACTTTGGTTGATCTATAAGATCGACGCTTTGACCGTCAAAGGAGAGTAGTTCTGCATAGAGCCGCCAAGTGTTCGGCCTCTACCGCTAGTCCACCACGAGCGGCTCGCGGAATCCCATCATGGATTGCTATTGGAAAACTCCGGTTCTTAGACCGGCCTTTTTCCTCTCTCCAACTCTACATAGGATCTTTCTCTATTTTACACAAAGCTATTAGTTCTTGGAATTATGATGTACAAAAAGAGCTTGACACCCACCTCTTATTTATAGTGTAGGGGCGCGCCCATCTAGTGTGGAGGAGAAGAAAACCTTTTCCAATAAAAATAAGGAAAATATAATTGATTGATTTATCTCATTTATTATAATATCTCATATTAAATAAATACAGGATATTGTCGATATCTTATATTGAATATTCAAGATATTATCAATATCTAATATTATTATCTTTATTTTATTACCATAAATCAATTCTGCATGTGTATATATATCACATATATATATTACACATATAAATCTATTAATATATATATCTTGAAAACAAATGTGCACAAGCACATTCCAAGTGCAAGTCACGCATGTGACTATATATATATATATATATTTAATAATTAATATCTTATATTAATATATGATAACATGATTAATTAAATTTTGACAATCCAAAGTGTATCTTATACACACACAAATTGCGCCCATATACCAATAAATTGGCATCAGGAATATTCTTTAATTAATATAATATTATTAATATCTTGTATTTAATTTATTCATAATAAATAAATACCAGCATATTAATTTACCACTATAACCTTTATAGTCTCGAGATAAACTTTCCTTATTTGGTTATCAACTATAACCACATTTTAATCCGGCTAGATGTTCATATGTGTGTGACCCGATAGGCTTCGAATATGTTGGCCGTAGACACAAAGTGCAAATTACGAAAATGCCCTTCATGCCTAACGATCACGGGATAGCGTCTCAGCAACACACCGTGACCCCGATCATCGGAAGAGTCAAATGCAATGACTACTACCTTTCATGTGAAAGCGATTACCGTGTAACTTACAATCCTATCATTTGTAATAATATCCATACGGTCGTTAGTCGAGTGTCAAAACATCAACGACCGTATCTTATAATCTGGATATCATGCTCTCTCGAAGTAACTCGTTTACTCCCACTTTGCAAAGATTCACGAGAGTAAGACATTCCTTATAAGAAGGCCATTTCGGATATTCGATCCCAATCATAGGATCGCGATTCCCGGACGACCAATCATGTATACTCCGCGTGCTTCAATATCATACCCAATCACTACCGCATGATCGCCCGTGGCTGTGGAAACCTCAATAGTGTCAAAGCATGACAATCCACACCGTGATGCCATGAAGACTCGGTCTTAAGGATAATTACACAACCGCCACATAGTGTGACACTTATCCGTGTAAGTGGGTCGATCCCTAACGTCGCATTCTCTAATACACGTCCACGTCTGGTCCAAGTGTCTCTACACTTCGATGAGGCGAGATCTATCCCGCCTTACAAAGGCGAAGACATCCAATACGTGCTAGTCTGTTTATACTATCAATGCCCCTGTTTAATAGTACATCGACAGAGACATTTAAGTATCAAACTTATTAAAGTGATTAGAGATCTCATCAACCATAATCGCATATCATGGTTTCTCTATCACGATTTAATACTAAGGGCGTTATCATATAACAATTCATAATTGGTTCTTTAAAAGAACATATATATGACAAATGAAAAGCCATTTAATATATGCATAAACATAAAGAAATAGTAGAAATGATCCGACCGGTCGGATCCGGTCCAACCCGATTGGGTTTAGGACACTATTCCAACAATCTCCCACTTGGCCTAAAACCAATCACTCGTACACACAAGACCAAGTTGAAACACAGAATCTCATGCAATACTACGCAACTAGCCTGGCAGCCATGAGCGGATCGTTATCCGTGGGGACTCGAGACTATCTTCATATCACGTTCCAAATAACCAAGTCAAAAGGAACCGCCTCAACACACACACGAATCTCTCGACGAGACCACGGTCCTTGCTTCAAGCAATGAATCCACTTACTATATCGTTTATATAGAAAGGTGGAAGAACCGTACAAGGTTGAGGAATGAACCTTCAGATCCATGTATCTTTGCTCATTGCGCCTCTAAGGCACTTCTTGTGTTTTGGCTAAGTTGTAGAATTCTGATGACCCATATGCTAGAACATTTCGACTCTTTGTATCACTTAATCAAAGTATTTGCAAACCAGACAGTAGCTCCACACTCGCCCGTAAGACTCGGGATATACGATGTATATCTACGTTTATTTAATTCCAAGTTTCAATAAACTAGAAACTTTCCTTAACTTGTTTAAGGATATTCTCGACATTCACGATTTACTTTCATACTTGCTCGCTGACGGTTCATGAACTATGAACATCCGGCATTTCCTTTAAGATGGTTTCTATCGCGAGAAATGAAGAAACCTTCCATAAGCATCATCTTTCACCTTATCTTTAGGACCAACGTCCCTAACATAGATAGATCTCGTGATCTATGCTAAACTTCTTTTAGCATCACATCTATATAGGTAAACTATAATCTAACAATGATAAAATCTATTGCTATAGATTCTCATTTCTAAAAATAAGAAGCTGCTAATCCAAGTGCTTTCGTAAAGATCTTGAATTACCAAACATTAATTGATCGTGACATGGGAGATGATTCATGAGAGAGATATCAATACCTTACTCAAAAATAGTAATGCACTCCCACTATCCATCTTGCACATTGGGCATATCCTTCTTTTGACTAAATCAAACTCCTTTGATTATCAAACAAAGAAATCGTTTAGAGAAACTTGTTTGAGTCCATAAATGGATCTCGTGGACTTACGTGTCATGTTATCATCTATGAACATCGAGCTTTCTGCCCAACGTCTTCAACACTATCATATAGTCATGATACGAAGTTACAACAAGCATAGTCCGAATAGAACCAGACACGGTGCCAAAGATAAAGACAATTATAAGGTTTACACCTCATGCCCTTGACCGTCACTATAGCCTTATGGTAATCATATTACTATCCATGTCGACCTTTCGAGGACACTCCCCTTAGGTAAGGCAGACTAGGTTCACAACACTGGTTGTCCTTGATGGAATCTAATTCGGATATTATGGCTCCTAGACATATCTCTCAATATTGCCTCTCAAACATTCTTTCATAAGTCGTGAGATATTCATTCTTCAAGATGAACATACCGGCGTGACCTTTTTCGGGCTTAAGGTCATCCACAGACTTCTGAGAACTTTTGTGTGCTTTGAGCGTGATCTACACCTCATCGCTTATGTGGCGTCCGCTCACGTTCTATGGTTGAATATATCTTTGTGGATCTCAAACTGTTTTGAGATCTCGATTCACTCCCTTGTTTCTTTTGGAAGAAACACTTCCTCTAAGAAAACTGACATGTTTGGAGACAAACACCTTTTGCTCCAGCGGACCATTAAATAATATCTAGCGTACTTTGCTTGAGATATTCCACAAAGTGCATATATGTCGTACTAGGCTCCAAGCCTTTCGACTTTGCTTATGACAACTTCAAATCATCGGTTAAGACAGATTCGACATTATCCTCCTCCATATCTAATATGGAATTTATTCAACCTTTATTCTTTGGAACTAGGTTAAGTATAGTGGCACTTATCCGAAGCGGGTAAGGGATACTTCGCATGGCTTGCGTCACACCTTTATCATATAAAGCGTTATTTCCATTTTGGGAACACATTCTAATTGCGTATCCCAAAGATGGTATCCTTCAAGGGAGAATCTTATTCCCTTTCAGACGACTTCTGAAACACCCTTCAGGTATTAATTACTTCAATCCAATTGAAGATTAATTCCTAAGTAGCTCATCAATCTCATATTCGTACTAGCTCGAACTTTTCGGGCTTCCGAATTTTTCACTTTACTAAGTACACTTGACTATTTCTAAAAATAGTCATAGAGATTAACAAACAATTATTTGTGGCATTAATTGTCATAAGCCAACAAACATCGGTATGTTTAGGCTTTAGACAATTTTTCTAGAATTTATAACCTTTTCATAAAGGGGTATTTTAGTCCTCTTTGGATAAGATCGTTTAACCCACATGATTCATAATCATATGGTTCAACATCATCAGAATGACGTTTAATTACACGCTTCTCTTCCAGAGAGACTGTGTTTAGAACAACCACAAATATCAAGGATAACAGCCATACAAATATTTAGTTGAGATCTCATCACATATATCAACTATTTAGTGACAACAATCTAGTATGTTAGATTCAGTGACCATCCAATTTTATCAGAATAACATTTATTCTTTACAATTGAATGTGTCTACTAAATCCTAACAAATAACTGAACTTGTGTCCTTCATAAGAACCGGAACATAATAACATTTATTTAGTTACCTTATCAGTTTACTAGATCCAGAATATGGTAAGTGTTACAACGTTTGTTTCACCTTCCATTTTTGTATTCAATCTTTCTAATTTAATCACACTCGTAAGATATCATATATCTTAGAGTTGACTTGAACTTAGATTGATTTATCTCAACTTACTTGCCTATAATAGAAACTTCAATAAGTTCTCTATTTAAGCACATGCCCTAACTTTCATTTTAATCCTTCAAGCACTTGTAAATGTTTCTTAGTGTAGTCTTCATAAGACTTAAGAAAGATCACAAGAGCTATGTCTTTGATTTCCTTTCATAAAGAAAATCTAAAGTTTATTAAATAGTTTATTTAACCTTTTAAATCGTATTTAAAACATTAACTATTTAATTAACCTTTAAGCAATGATAGAATTAAGTCGATACTTAAATCTTACAATTTTGAAAACAACCTTTCCAAAATTAGATCGGTCATTCTTATTCAACGTTTGAATTAATTGTCATCGTATGATGAGAATGATCATCTTGGATCGTATCAATATATGACTAATTCGTTGAAACTAATTTCAAATGATTTAATCATATCATGAGCTTCACGCTTTCATTAATAATTAAAGTCTTGGAGTACTCCATCAAATATGTAGTCTCCTTGTCTCTAACTACTATAACGGGATTGCTCATGTCATTGCTTATTTTAAAAGGATTAAAATTACTTAATCATTCTTGAGAGCGTTTCTCAAGCGATCATAATTTGGTTTTACTAATCGAGAAAAACATAAATATAAAAGTTTGCTAAAAAAAAACTACAACATAAAAATGAAGATAAAAGAGTGTCGTTGTATATACACGCAAAATCAAATATGGTCTTTGGGATTATGATTTTGCTCCCACTCAATCAACTACTCCCAATTGACTTTCAAGAATTAAAAATTCTTTAGTGGTTGAAATCCTATCTAGTTGACTCGATCCCGGCGTGGGCGATCGACCGGGTCAATTTCGACGGGTAGGTACTTTACCAATCGCGTCTAACGCGACTTCCAGATGGTTTGACTAGTCAACTCTTTGACAATTCACATCGATACATGTGATAGTCAACCGTATGTCTCTAAAATCGGACGGTCCTGACGTGGGCCAATCACCGCAAGATTCTTAGTCGAGTCGTAACCCAAGTATTCATGAGATCTCATAACGATCATATCTCGATAATGACGATATACCCGTGGTAGGTCAACTCCCGACGTGGGCCGATCAGTTGGATCCGAACAAGGGCTCTTCACCGTCACTATAATATTGGGAGACATATTATAACTCGATTTTTGTTGTGGGAGTAATTTTAAATTAATTCACTTAATTAATTTTGAATTAATTCTCTTAATTAATTTAACTACGGTCTCATCAAGTATATCTATCTCTATAGACATACGTCCTACACATTTATCCAGATCGTGCCTAGTCATGCATCTATCGTATCATATAAAATAAACACAAGCACAAAATAAGTAAATGCGTAAAGTAACTTAGGTATGATCATGGACTTTTCTAGATGCGGTTTGAATACAAACCGATTTAAAACATGGTCACAATCTAAGGGTAGGAATGCAACCGTCAATAGGATCTTTAATGCACCATTCTCCAACGGGATCTTTATTTTCTTTCTTTGGTCTCCATCTTACGCTCCATTCTTGTTACATTTAATTCTATCTAATAAATACACCCGCCGCACTTTGGGAGTCAACGGAATGGGATAAATCGAGAAAATAAACCAGTCACGTTCTTCATAACTGGCTAGGACAATTTTAAACCAACGAGAAAAATTAAATCATTCACATCTATCCTATCGATCGAAGTCACGATCAATAAGGTCCATATAATCATATTATATCTACTATATCTAATCCATACAATAAAATCTTATGAAAAAGATAAAATTAAAATTTAACTACTTGCGTCTTAATTAATCAATTAACATTTAATCTATTAAATAATTTTATCCAATCAATTAACTAATTAACATTTAATTAATTAAATGATTTTAATCGAAAATAAAATTAACGATTAATTTTAAACCGATTTTAATTTTAATTTTAATTAATTAGAACTATTCCAAAATAAATCAAAATTAAAATTATTTTCTTTTGTTTCTTTCCTTTTTGATTCGTAATCAAAAGGGATGCTTTTAGTTTCTAAACCAAATTGGAAGCTTAGCTCAGCCACTTTCCAAAATCAAAATTTTGGTAGTGGCTTAGCTGCGCTTTTACAAATCATATATTTGAAAAGGCTGAAAGCTTATTCCAAATCAAATATTTGGAAAGGCCAAATAATTTTAGTTTTAGCCGCCACTTTCCAAAATCAAAATTTTGAAGTGGCTGCAGCTCAAGCTTTTCCCAAATCAAATATTTGGAAAGGCTTAGCTTTATTCCAAACAAAGTTTGGAAAGGCCATTATCATTTTAATGTCGTATGGCATCCCGATGGCCAAACTATTTGAACCAATTGGTTAGTGCATGACACAACTAAACAAAGGAGATTTTAATCATCACAACTATGAACCATATTAAATCACAAAATACACAAAACAAAAGCTGGGCCACCGCGTCACACCAGCACGCCGGCGCCAGAAACCGCCGCCGCGCGCGCGCGGCGATCTGCGGTGGTGGTGCCGCCGCCGATCGCCGAGCACCACCATTGCCGCCTTCTATTTTTTTTTTTTTTTTTTTAGTGTATCAATTTTGCGAATTAAAAATCTTTCATCTTTTAATTACGTGATTTAAAGCGATAAAATTAACTACATAATAACATGCTTATTGCTTAAGCTCAAGCTCATCTCGCTACCATTTGTTAGGAAATCTACGCGGGAGCAGCGGTGAATTTAAAATTTTGATTTCCTTTTACCCAAGATCGACTTCGTTTAAGCAATAAACAAATAAGTAATAGACGGTGGTTACCTTGGTTGATCTATAAGATCGACGCTTTGACCGTCAAAGGAGAGTAGTTCTGCATAGAGCCGCCCAAGTGTTCGGCCTCACCGCTAGTCCACACGAGCAATACTCGGCGGAATCCCATCATGGATTCTATTGGAAAACTCCGGTTCTTTAGACCGGCCTTTTCCTCTCTCCAACTCTCATAGGATGCTCTCTATTTTACACAAGAACTATTAGTTCTTGGAATTATGATGTCTGAAAAAGAGCTTGACACCCACCTCTTATTTATAGTGTAGAGGGGCGCCCATCTAGGTGTGGAGGAGAAGAAAACCTTTTCCAATAAAAATAAGGAAAATATAATTGATTGATTTATCTCATTTATTATAATATCTCATATTAAATAAATACAGGATATTGTCGATATCTTATATTGAATATTCCAAGATATTGTCAATATCTAATATTATTATCTTTATTTTATTACTAATAAATCGATTCACACGTGTGTATATATATCACATATATATATTACACATATAAATCTATTAATATATATATCTTGAAAACAAATGTGCACAAGCACATTCCAAGTGCAAGTCACGCATGTGACTATATATATATATATATATTTAATAATTAATATCTTATATTAATATATGATAACATGATTAATTAAATTGCATAATCCAAAGTGTATCTTATACACACATAAATTGCGCCTTATATACCAATAAATTGGCATCCGGAATATTCTTTAATTAATATAATATTATTAATATCTTGTATTTAATTTATTCATAATAAATAAATACCACCATATTAATTTACCACTATAACCTTTATAGTCTCGAGATAAACTTTCCTTATTTGGTTATCAACTATAACCACATTTTAATCCGGCTAGATGTTCATATGTGTGTGACCCGATAGGCTTCGAATATGTTGGCCGTGACACAAAGTGCAAATTACGAAAATGCCCTTCATGCCTAACGATCACGGGATAGCGTCAAAGAACACACCGTGACCCCAATCATCGGAAGAGTCAAATGCAATGACTACTACCTTTCATGTGAAAGCGATTACCGTGTAACTTACAATCTATCATTTGTAATAATATCCATACGGTCGTTAGTCGAGTGTCAAAACATCAACGACCGTATCTTATAATCTGGATATCATGCTCTCTCGAAGTAACTCGTTTACTCCCACTTTGCAAAGATTCACGAGAGTAAGACATTCCTTATAAGAAGGCCATTTCGGATATTCGATCCCAATCATAGGATACGCGATTCCCGGACGACCAATCATGTATACTCCGCGTGCTTCAATATCATACCCAATCACTACCGCATGATCGCCCGTGGCTGTGGAAACCTCAATAGTGTCAAAGCATGACAATCCACACCGTGATGCCATGAAGACTCGGTCTTAAGGATAATTACACAACCGCCACATAGTGTGACACTTATCCGTGTAAGTGGGTCGATCCCTAACGTCGCGCGTTCTACAATACACGTCCACGTCACGGTCCAAGTGTCTCTACACTTCGATGAGCGAGATCTATCCGCCTCTAAAGAGAAGACATCCAATACGTGCTAGTCTGTTTTATACTATCAATGCCCTGTTTAATAGTACATCGCCTAGAGACATTTAAGTATCAAACTTATTAAAGTGATTAGAGATCTCATCAACCATAATCGCATATCATGGTTTCTCTATCACGATTTAATACTAAGGGCGTTATCATATAACAATCATAATTGGTTCTTTAAAAGAACATATATATGACAATGAAAAGCCATTTAATATATGCATAAACATAAAGAAATAGTAGAAATGATCCGACCCGGTCGGATCCGGTCCAACCGATTGGGTTTAGGACACTATTCCAGCAGAGGCATTTGTGGTCGACATCTGAACTATAGCCACTCGCTGACCTGGCTGGTGACGTCGTAAAGCACTAACGGCGTTATCACATTGCAGAATTCGAAGCAGTTCTTTTCGTGATCTGTAACGCCGTTTCTTAATTAACACGTATGTGGGGGGAGTTATAACCCCCCTCTAACGTCTTTTCAGGCTCTCATTTCAAATTTTCAAGGCATAAAAGAAGAAGACCGTATCAGAAGGCCAAAGTCCCGTATTTCCTCTCTAATTTCTTCCAAAAATCGCAAGTAAGTCCCCTTGTTCTTCCTGCTTCCTCTTTTCTTTATTTAGCAAATGTCTGGTAGTGGTGATATAGAACGTGAAAGTGGGAGTGAATATTCATCAACCACCCGCTCCGATCCCCTTCCTGCCGGAACCTCAGACGACGCCGGGCCTTCTGCCGATTCTACCTCTCTCCAACCTCGCAAAAAATTGAAAACCAGGATGGATGGAAAAGGACCTAAGGGTTGTCTCTCCAGGATCACCCCTCGGGAATTGGATGATATATGTAAAGAAAACAACCTACTTCCGGTCGATTTTAAGGCGCGCCTCCCATCAGGAATCAATCAATTTGCCGATGAGCCCCCGGCGAACTTTCTGACTGTATACGAAGCTCAACTCAAGTCAGGATTAAGGTTTCCTATCGACCCTGGAGTCGTCGAGGTCTGCAGGCACTATCAGGTCTCCGTATCTCAGATAGCTCCTAATGGGATTAGGATACTCTACGGGTTTTTAGTAAACTGTCGGGTGAACAAGGTTTGCTTCAGTGTCGAGTTGTTTAGATCCTTCTACAAACTCATCAAGTGTCCGGATCTCGGATGGTATTCCTTTCAAAAGAGAGCCAAGGTGTTTCGGCCCCGATGTCGAAGGGAAATCTTCACATAGTGATTGGAAACCCCGATTCTTTTTTGTCCGACATGGAAATGGCGCCTCATAACCATTTGGAGAGGAAAGGGTGACGAGTGATCGAGGCACCATTGTCAAACTCTGGTAGAATCCCGGATTATCGAGAATTCAGATTTCGAGGTCTTGACCGAAGATCTGAGGATGTTGTATGGCTTAGCGAGATTAGAGACTGCTGGCCCCGTCCCTTAAGAACCCTTGTCCGATGTCGATTGGGCCGACTGTAGGAGTTTTGCTTACGTTCTTTTTCTTGCACACAATTTATTGCTTACCTTATATGTTGCTAATACTTAGCGTTTTTTTGGCAGTGAACAAATTTGGAAGTCAGTGAACTGGTCAGGCCCCTGCCGAGGGCCCCTGTTGCCCAAGCTTCTACTCCTGATGTCCCCGGCGCTTCCCAGGGCCAACCCTCTAGTGTCGAAGTTCCGACTCCTGCCCCGGCTGCTACACAGACGGCTCCCTCGACTTTGACCGTCGAGATGCCACCTATGGTTTTCGGAGGACTCCGAGATGAACTAGAGGATTTGGTGGATCTGACAGACATATCGACTCAAAACCCTGAGGGTTCTGTTGTCTCGGCCAAGAAGAAGAATGCCTTGGCTTTATTAATGAAGAAAAAACAGCAAGAGGACCGCAGGGGGACGAAATGAGCTCGCGAGGCGCCTGAAATCGATGATGGTGACCATACTGCCCTCTCTGCTGAAGATTATGATGCCTTGGATAATCAGAGGCTAGCATCGGCCCTCCGCCAAAACCTTAATTACGTTGGTAAGTTTACCATTTCTATATCGTCTTCCTCTATTGCTTACGACCTTCGACTTATATTGCCATATTAACTTTCCTTTTACAGATTAATGTTGCTGCCAAAGCTGCTATGAGGATGTTGAATAAACCGGTGGATAGCGAAGACAAGTATAAAGCCCAGGTCCGACAGTTGAACAATGACTTGATGGCATTAAGGGCGGAGAAAGCGGGTCAACTGGCCCTTTATGAAGAGTTGTTGAACAAATGTAGGGAAGTCGAGACCGAGCTAGTGAAAGCGACTGAGGTCGGGTGGCGGACCAAGACACGCATAAGAAGGAAGTCGAGGACCTGCAAGCTCGACTCGAGGCGGCTATATCTGAGAATGCTACGTTGAAGGAAACCATTGATGGGTTCCCGTCGAGACAGGATTCGCCGTCAAGTCAATTTGCCGAGGAGGCCATTCGATCGGTTCGTAAGTCGAAGATCCGAGAGAGATGTTGATTTGCTAATGGTGACGGCGATCCAGGAGGGGTATACAATGGCGGTCGAAAACGCGTTGAAGGTCACTCCAGGCTTAAATCATGATCTTTGGGAGAACGCTAAGTTGTACGATGCGGCGTCAATGGAGAGGTACAACATGTTCGCTGAAGAGTTCCGAAATGCTAGCATTTTCTATAAAAATAAAAACAAAGAGATCATCTCACTCTTAAAGGAAGAAGACGTGTGCATGTTATGCTATGCATAACCGTAATGTTAGCATTTTCTATAAAAATAAAAATAAAATCAGCACAGCCACAGCCACAGCCACAGGCCCACAGCCCAGAGGTGATTTGCATTATTTTCTCCGTCAATTTACAACTTACACCCAAAAACCATAACAAAAAAAAAGGAAAAAAGAAAACACAGAATAAGAACAACCTCTTACGCCGGCGTTATTGATCAGCACATCAATTCGGCCAAAAGCGTCCCAAGCTTTCTTCACAGCTGCTTCAATAGAAGCTCCGTCAGCCCTAACGTCAAGCTCCACAGGCACTGCTCTGAGTTCACTCAGAGAGGCAGCAGAGACTTTCGAGTTTGAGCAGAGTCGGTTGATCTCGTCGCACAAGGACTTAAGTCGATCTACTCGGCGAGCGGCGGCTACGATTTTGCAGCCGGATTTAGCTAAGTCAATGCAGAATTCTTTACCGATTCCGGAAGATGCGCCGGTTACCAGCACTACTTTGTCGTTCAGGTCGTCGGTCGTCCATGGCTCTAGTTGTTGTTGGCTCGACATTTTTGCTATTGCCGAGAGAACTCCACTGGTTGTGAAGAGAAGATAAAAACAAAGAGAGAACTCCTACTTCGGATGCGACAAAGTTTTGCTGACTGAAAGCGGCTAACCGAATTTTTGATGACAAATTTGCCGCTTAACGAATTTGTATAGTACAAATTTTATAGAGTAATAATACTGACACAACGATCGCATGTCATAAAAATAACACAATGATGATTATAATGTGTTTAAATTGATTATAACAATATTTGTATCGAATGAAATATATTACAACTATCTATTTTTAATCTTTCATGTATTATCAAAATACATTATTGGAAAAGAGAGTAAAAAATAAAAAATCAATATATGAGACTTATTCATACTATCGTTGCATCATAAAAATTTCATTTGTATAAACCGTGGAATCCTTGGACGGATTTTAGTTTTTATTTTATCTTAATCATAAACGTGTGATTTAAATAATTTTTTCCTTTATATTCATTTATTATGAGATAGAGTGTGTGTATATATATATATATATATATATATTAATTTTAGAGGCTTTAATTTACATCACATTTATTCAACTCGTTCATCAATATGACTTGTACACCACAGTTTAATCGATCTTGTTAAAGTGTGTTCTGATCAAAGAATCGAGTTCTCGTAAGGTTTGGAGCAAAAACTGATTTTCCCAAAGTGAGTTTTACAACGCACCTACTTAAAATAAAATTATTGTTTTTAAGCAATGATTTTCACGAGGTCGGTTTCTTATAATACACATGTAGAATAACGTCACGAATAGAATCGCCACATGCAAATAATAACCCCTAATTTTATTATTCAGGAAACTAAAAAGTATATGGTTTTTATGAGACAACAACGGTACTCCTTTCTTTTTTTATTTAACTGTCACTTTTCAAAACTACATGTTTTTTTTTATTTTGTCTATTATTTTAAATTTCCAATACACATTTTATTATTTTATGTTCACTTTTATCCCTACTTTTATTGAAGATACAATTAAAAAATTTACCTTCCAAATGTCTTAAAGAATAGAAACAAGATAAAAAATAAAAATGTCCCTGGCAGTAGCTCTTTATTGGTGGAAAATGAATAGAAAGAGTTTTGTAATATTTAAATAAAATTATTCAATTGATGATTAAATATTTAAAGAGGGATAATCTTGTTATTCAACAAACTTTTTCAGACATATTAATTATTTTTTGAATTTATATGAATACTTTAAAAAAGACAGATAAATAAAAGCGGAGGAGTATCTTTTATGTATACACGTGTCATCATCATTTCTTGGATGACACTCTCGCACTTTAACTAAACATGCACGGTAATTTGATGTAAGAAAGTAAGACAAATCGTTTTCAACTATTTATCGGATAAATAGCCAAAATAGTTTATCAACTACTTAGACACTTCTATTATAGTCTATAAACAATTTTTTGTATCAAAAAAAGTTTCGAAACCCGGCATTTTACTCCGTCCGTTTTAAAATAGCTGATGTATTTGTCAAATTCATTGTTTCACTTTATGTGAGACAGTTACATTTTCAATTTATGTGAGACGGTTAAATAGAAGTCTATGAACACCGCTCTAAAGAATAACTCTTATCATACCAACTAATCTACACCTAGATACCATGATTTTTATACACCAAGCACCCAACTACACTTATATCACACCACGCCGTATGCAATATTACGTTTGGTAAACACAATTTCAAAAAGTGCATGCATTACAATCCCTCGTATCAATACAACTCTTAGGGCGACCACAGTGGTCACCCAATTTAAAAGAAAAAAATTGAGGTCTTTCTTCTCTGATAGTGCACACAAACACTCCCTCAACTCTCACTTTTTCCTACCTCCCTTGATATATCGGGTAGTGTAGTGCTGAAGTCTTTTCATCCAAATAATTTTTTTCTCTCCAACTTTAATTCATATCAAAAGCCCTTTTTTTTTTCTTTTTTTTTTTTTGAATATCCCTACAAAAACTAATTTTACAGAACAAGCATTTTTTTCTTCTAATTATGATAGAAAAATATAAACAAAAAGAGGGAAAATATATTAATAATTAGGTAGGTTAGTTGAGATGAAAGAGAAAAGTTGTTTATTGGGGATTATATAGAGGTTGCTTATTGGAGCGAATTTTTTTTAGGGTGTTGAAAAAGTGTAACTGAAGCGAAAAACGATGTGTTTAGAGGGTGTAATTGGGGGTAACCACTGGGTTGCTCTTACCATGACTTTTATTAACAACCTTCTATTCTATGTCCTACGAAACTAGATATGCGCATAAACTCAAAGTTCAAGAAAGTATGGGTTCCTAAAATTAAGAAATAATGGGTTACAAAAATGTCTTTAAATGTTCAAAACTAAACCCCTTAGGACTCAAATGACTAATGGGTACCTCAACTATTTCGGGTTGCAGGTCTGCCTCAAGTCAAAGATTATGACCAGACCGACTAAGTAGTGATCCAATTTTTTTAGTTCAGCGTTATGACGTAAACGATTTGAACGGATCGAGTCGTTGCAAAAATGTTCATAGATTTTCATTTGACTATTCACCTTGAGTAATATTATGATATAATTATACTTAAATTGATAAGTGGGATTTATCTATTTCATCCAAGCTAGTAATTTGTGTTAGAGAAATTTTAAGGTGTTCATCGAGAAACTATGACATGGTGATTATCGTTTGGTGGCGATGATGGATCTCGTCTACATGAAATTACTGAGCCAATATAAACCCTAGTGACAAAGGACAATCAAAACCCTAAAATGGAGGAGTGTTTTATTAGCTTTAGATCGAGCTGGAATAAGTGAATTTAGTATAAAGCCGCTTACGATATCGTATCTTGTTTAGGAATCAAGTCACTCGTGGTTCATCGTAATCGTTTATATAGAGAACATCTCGACTCCAGGCAATCATGTGCCATGTCCACTAAGGATTCTTTACGCGTTAATCCCTTTATTTTAGGAGATAATCCCGGATTGTTTAAATGCCAGGATCGAGTCTATGGTTAAAGGATCTTGATATCTTCCCATAATTATCTTGTATTATAAGCACGTGTGCTAATATCGCATAAGCGAGGCTCAGTCGACTCGTGATCGAGCCCTCGAGCCGTCTTGGCCGAATCGCACTTACTGTCCTCCGTGACGGCCGAGCCGACTTGCGGTGGTCCTTCATGTAAGATGTCAGACCACCTGCAGGCTTAGATCTGTTGTAAGGCATGAAGCGAAGCTCTTGGCGCATAGCATTTCGTTCTCTCTCTTCATTCAATGTTTAATCGATAAAAGATTACACGCGTGGCGATGATTTAATTCGACCGTCATCATTTGGCATGTGATTACAATATGATTTAGAAAATATAAGGTGAATGTGAACAAATAATGAAAACTAACTTAAGTATCGGATGTTTAAGACATATGACATTGCATTTCGTTCCTCTCCCCAATAATCATTTCCCAATTTAAAAAAAAAAGTTTTCTTAAAAAAAGCACAATGAAAATAAACTTGTCAACAAAAAAAAAACGATTTTTTCTTTTTTCCTTTTAGTTTTCCTCAAATTCCTTTCTAATTCGATCACAATTGCTGTCAGTTCTTCTTCTTTCGCGCTTGAGCTTTTACCAGCAAACCAATTTGTTCACTTCTCATTGCTTTTGAGCTCTATCCATATTATTGCAATTTGAGGTTAACAGCAAACCTTTTTGGTGGCGTTTTATATTTGATTTAAGTGGGATCCCTGTTAAGTTTTCCCAGCCAAGATTGAAACTTTATTGAATTTTGGTTTCGTTTTCACAAATTTTTCAGGTTAGGGATCTTTTTTTTCGCAAATGTTAGCAGCCAGGGCAATCCATGGGTTGTCAAGGAGAAGTTCTGTTGATTCCTGCAATAATCTTGTGTCCTTATCGCTTATTTCTCCGCACGCATTTTCTGCTGATCAAGAACTGTTAAAGACTGAAGACAATCACCTTGCAAGAACTATTATTTGCGATTCCATGGGTAGAAGAGATGATGCAATGGGTGCTAATGATTTCAGGGTCAAAGAAGGAACTGCTCTTCATTGTCAGTGAACAATAACTTAGTTCATTTTATGCTTCAAACACTAGTATTTACATCCAATTATTCACTATGGAGTGTATTTGTGGTCCTTATGGTGATGGACTCAAAGTAATTCTGTATAGCAGACCCCACCTACTACTTAGTATTGTCTAGGATTGGGAATAAGACTAGATTGTTCCTTAGTTAGTTTTGTGTCTATAGACTTGTTAATTCATAGTTCATTGATAAGTTCTGCGCGATTCTTAATTCAGGTAGGTGCTAATGAGGACTATCCTAGTGGTTAGAGCTAAGGGCTGAAAACCAGAGTACCAGAACGAAAGGTTTTGGGTTCATTGTGATAGTTCTTTCATATCATTTGTTAAGTGCATGGAAATTGATGCAAATGATTCCTTGTATCTATAAAAAGTGTAGGGGTGATATCATTTTGTTGCGTGCTTCTGTGAGGGAGTATTGACATTAATCATTGATTAGATGTTGTGCTTAGTGTTGTGTGTTTGATGTTAGACATTCATATGAATATGATATTATGCAGAAATTTGAACCTATGATAGACTGATGTCTTGTACTGATTTGGTTCTCTTGTATGTTGGTAGGTATAGGCATTCTAGTTAGAGGAGTACTTTTTTGCTTTTACGTGGCCAGGTTAGAGTACTATTTCAAGTGGTGTTCAAGTCTTTAAAACTACTATACATCACTACATTGTATAAGCTTCTTTCATGTAGCGACCATTGCTTGAGAATTTTATTTTGTTTGTAAGAGTTCTTCAACTAGTGGCTCAAGAAACATCATGTACTATTTCTTTTCTTTGAGTTATTCGAAGATATCTCAAAATATGTAATTTCATTCATACTTGTGCAAATCGTAGGCTTGAATGGATCTTTGCCTCAATCTTCCAAGTGTGGTATCTAGCTTGAAGATTTTGGCATCATCCTGTTTGAATCATGTGGGTAATTCTAAGTTGAGCTTGACCTCTGGTCTCTTTAGAATTGAAGGCATATAACACACAACAATCATGAATGTGATTAGTCATTTCACTATGAGGGAGCATACTTTAGTGCCCACCTTTAAGCGGAAACACTATTTCTTTGTATTCTATTCATTTCATCATTTTCAATATTGGTTATTCAATTGAAATCAGCTGAAATGTTTGTTTTTAGCATTACTGCGAGGCAATCTGTTTACTCAGTTATGTAGACTTTTCAACTTTATGACCAAAAGAAAATATTGGGTTATATGTTGTGAAGATGAAAGTAAAGGTTCATTTTTTTTGTTTTGTTTTTTTTGCAGAGGGCATAAAAGAGGTGTAACATCAGATTACCCCATGAACCAGAGTCCAAGAAGACTTCAAAATGCAGAAAGCACTTGCTACACACGGCCCTTTTGTAGCTTTCACGGTAAAGATTTTCGTAACAACAAGGTAAAGGACAAGTTTTCTCATAGCTTTTTCCACTATAATCTTTGATACTATCTTCCCATGTTATCTCTTTAACACTGCTACATACCTTCATACTGATACATGTTACAGACATATCCGCCTCCCCTACTCCCCCCCTCCCCACTACTAGTACCACCACTTCTGCCTTTTAATTTCAAAGGTGAGCAAATGTTCATAGCTAATTATCTTGCAGTTCCTAGGATCAATCCCTGAATTTGTTAAGATAGTGGAAGTTGGCCGAGGATGGATTGCAGAATGAGAAAGGAATTGTGCCGGCTGCTGTTAAAGTTGAGCTGATTAAAATGCTAGTTTCTTCGGGATTGTCTGTTGTTGAAGCAACTAGTTTTGTCTCACCAAAATGGGTACCACAGGTAAACAAATTCTCGTTTTATCAGATAGGACTAAACACATACCTTCAAATGCTTAGTGAAATCATTTAGTTTGTTTTCTTTTCGAATTGTATTCATCCTTCTTATTCTGAAGATTTATTTCTGATGTACCCTTGAGTGTGTTCCTTATGGTCCCGTTATTGCAGCTACACCAAGTATTTTAACCCAAATAATCATTCTTCAGAAGTTTTAACTGTGATATATTCTCGTATTCTCCCCAATGAGAGTTATGTATATGCTTATTTCAATTTCTACTTATACTCAAGCCTGCAGTTAGCAGATGCCAAGGATGTTCTTGCGGCAATTCAGAATGTTGAAGGTGCAAGGTTTCCCGTTCTGACTCCTAATATTAAAGTAGGTTTCTTTTCCATAAAACCATGAAACTTTGAGCACTCTGTTGAACTTAACTAACATATTGATCTACGCATGTCTATAACGACCATTTCCAGGGATTTCAAGCTGCTGTTGCATCTGGTGCGAAGGAAGTGGCGATCTTTGCAGCAGCGTCTGAGTCCTTTTCCAAGTCAAACATTAATTGTACCATTGAAGATAGTCTTGTTCGTTACCGTGAAGTTGCTCTTGCAGCTAAAGAACATTCTCTTCCTGTTCGTGGGTAAACAGTATTCTTATGACTCGAGACCATTCTGGGAACATATTTCATTTTCTGATAATGTATTGTTGTTTGCTCTTGTCAATTTGTCAGATATATCTCATGTGTTGTGGGTTGTCCAATTGAAGGATCAGTCCCTCCTTCGAAAGTAGTATATGTTGCTAAACAACTTTTGGAAATGGGTTGCACTGAGATTACTCTTGGGGATACAATTGGGGTTGGTACTCCTGGTAATTTGCAAACTTTATTTTATTTCATTCTTAACTGCATATCATCCAATACCTATTTTTGATAATATTCAGCACGATTTATCCTTCGTGTTTGATTTTTCTTGTTTTTCTTCAGGCACTGTAATTCCAATGCTTGAAGCAGTCATGGAAGTCGTCCCGGTAGAGAAACTTGCTGTCCATTTTCATGACACTTATGGGCAAGCTCTTTCAAACATTCTTATCTCACTCCAAGTAAGCCACAAGCTTTTATAGCTAGCCACAAGCTTTTACTGCCTAGGCATTTCGTCAAACAGTTCGTACCTAATAAAAAGAAACATGAAGATCTTTGTCTTCAATTGCTTGGTTCATAAGACTTTTGGTTGCTTTTGACTAGATGGGCATTAGCACTGTAGATTCTTCGGTGTCAGGCCTCGGGGGTTGTCCATATGCAAAAGGTGCTACTGGAAACGTTGCCACAGAGGATGTAGTTTACATGCTGAATGGTTTAGGTGTGAAGACAAATGTTGATCTGAAAAAGCTAATGTTGGCTGGGGATTTCATCTGCAACCACTTGGGCCGGCGTCCCGGTTCCAAGGCTGCTGTTGCTCTCAGTAAACTTACACATCCTATCTCCTCCAAGCTTTAAGGTAGGCCCAATGATATTGTAACACTTACACCTCCTATCTCTTACAATGTCACTACGAGGAATCGGTGTTTGATTCAAACTGTGACTCGTTTGATCAGATCAGAAAAGTTTCAGATAAGAATTGGTGATGTTTTTTTTTTTTTTCGCTAATTGAATTGAATGAATTTCATATCTGCATTGAGTGCCTTTTATATGCGAAAGGTTTCTCACGCGAAATGATGTATACCTCCACGAAATGTAACAATCATCTCGCTTTAGCTTACAACTATATATCTTGGTTTTGTTGAGGTACATCACGTGTTGTAGAGGTATATCTTTTAGCTGGAGGCGTTTAATTTTCGAGGCGTTGCCTCCTCGACCCCTGCAAAAGGGTGTTGCCCTCTCGACCCTGTGAAGGACGCCGCCTCTTGGCCCACCGCAAGTCGATCCTCATTTTGTTACGACAACATTTATCTGTATGACAACTCTAACCTAAACGATCACTAAAATATGTAATATATGGGGGAAAAAAGAAATCTAACATGATATTCGATATAACTCTAAGACTCCTAAAAATGGATTGAATGACTCTTAAAAAATGGATTAAATAGAAAGAATTACCCCGGTAAAACCAGACTACCTGAACCAAATCCAGGGGACTAATTGTCAACTAAAACTTATATTTTGCCCCTTTTCACTTTTATTTTTGTTATTAGGCGAAACCACAAAAGACATTGGAGCCCCTGTACTATTACGATTATAACATTTTGGCTCACATTAATTTATTTTTAACAAGCGGGACCCTTGATCAAATATTGTTAATAACAAATTGGCACTGAGTCATTCTGTATTGGTCATTTCGATATTAAAAATATATATTTTCGATCACTTTCGACTACACCAATGCATTTCTCTTATTTTTAGGATTTGTACCCAACAAGAAACGTAAAAATCTTCTTTTCACCCTAAAAATAAAAAATAAAAATAAAAACTTCTTCTCATGATTAACTTTAACTGCTGTATGTCAGTAGTTTTATGGTGGTCCTGGACCAAATTTTTGGATCACCATGTCATCGCTTTCAAAAAACATGATTGGTTGCTCATTTTTTAACACAGGGGTCCACATGAAAAATCTTAAATCCAATTGTACAAGACACTAAGTAGGATTTTGGTCCCGGACCATACAGTAGTAAAATTTGCATACTGTATGATGTCAATTTTGACCGTGAATGTTTTTGATGATCTTAAAGTTTGTTTTTCATACCGTTTGTTGTGTTGAATTAATGAAAACAAGAGTTACGTAACGTGTGATCAAAAATTTTACTTTGAATGCAGCAGGGGCCATTATAATAAATTTTAATTGACTAAGGGTCAACGTTTTATAAGAAAATTTGATTAGGGCCGATTTGTTACTGAAACATTTATCATGAGCCAATTTATTTAAAGAAATAGTTTAGATACTAAAAATGTTACAACCATAAAAATTTAGGGTCTTAATGTTTTTCCCCATTATTGTGAGAATAGAAACCTAGTACCTTGTTGAAGCGTGACATGTAAATTTACCATCATATTTAATGGTCTGATTAATGTTGTAACTACCACTATTCATTCATTTAGGATGTCCCTACAGCATGAGGGCTAGGTTGTATTGGATGTAGAAATCACTACTACTCCTAATTAAAAAGCCAGGGGACCATCTTGCAATTAATTGCAAATTGAAGGTCTTGTTTGGGCCTTTTCAAAGAATGGGAACAATCACCTCCGACATCTCTGTACTTATCATAACTTATATAAATTTATGATGAGTCCCCTTTTTTTTTTATAATTTTATATTAAGCTTAAGGGCATGTATCTTCAAAACTTCACTTCTAAGGTTTTTTTTTTTTTTTTTTTTTTGGAAAGTCACTTCTAAGGTTAGTGTGAAGAATAAAGACAATTTGAACATGTAGAAATATCGAAAAGAGACGATTGGAATATTTTTCGAGTAAAAAAAATATATCTTTATTTATTTGTGATAGTAAACATTATATTTGGGGTCACGGGTCAGTTCCAGCTGCAAAGCAAAATGATGGATTCATCATTATCACCCAATTTATATTTCCACCGTCCAAATCCCCATTTTTCCCATCTTTTTGTCCTTTTAAACCACTCCCCCATTTATTTTATTCTTAAAATGTACGATAATAATATTTAAAATTTATTAAAAAGTGTATTTTTGGATTTAAAATTTTTATTTGTTTTGAGCATAACGTGCTACACGAGTTCAAATTTGAGTTTGAAAATGATTGATTTTTTTTTTCAAGCATTGTCGAAGCAAACCCAAGTATTGTTAAAATTAATTTGAGTTGAGGTCGAGTATGACAATTTTAAAAATATATACGACTTGATAACCAAATGTTTGATTTGATTTGAAAAAACGACAAATCTATTTTTAAAACTTTAAAATAAAGTCTACACTCGACATCATCTCACCACATATTTTGTATTTGTCAAAAAGAATTTAAAAAAAAAAAAGAAGCGGAAACACTAGCACTTACAAGATGATGTTGGATATATAGACATTTTGTACAGTTTTATAAGCAACTCTATCATTTTTTTTAAGCCTGTGGTTATTTAAACACTTATACGGGATTCAAATTGACCAGAGGGCTGAGGAGATTGACATTGACAATGTTAAGTGTGTGGGACTAAAATCTCACATTGCTAGTTTGGTGTTGGCCTTTAGTTCCTATACAAATAAGGTCTTAATTAGTCTTTTGTATTAGATGCATCATTGAGATGTATCATTTATGATAATTTCTTATCACCTAAGTCCAATGTTTGGGTTTTTGTCAATTTGGCTTAAGAAGAGTTTTACATATATTCCATTATTTATTTTCTTAAAACGGTTAAACTCTAACCGTGAGGGTCTCCTGCCCCCAATCCCATAGGAATGTGAGGAGAGGTTAATCATGGACCCACAACACTCAGGGATGAGGCCACTGATTAGATATCTCTCTACAGAAAGTGTCGGCCCTTTACGGGACTCGAACCCCCACCCTGCGGCTTTAGATATAGGAATACACTACACCACCTCATCCGCTCACCACTAGGCCATATCCAGGGAATCCATTATTTGTTTTTTTTTACCAGTGGAAGTAGGTCACTTGACCGAAACACGTTAAATTTGGTGTCGTTGTCTTGGTTATATATCTTTTCTCCTATATTCTTTGTTTTTTGTTATTGTCTTTAAAGGTTATATCTCAGATTTAGTCTCTAACATACTAGTATCAGAGTCTGGCCTCCGAGTTTTGGACAAATAGTTATCTTGACAATAACTAAGTATTGTTTTGGATGCGGCAACTTACGATGGAGACTTCGTTGCTGTCTTGGTTTGGGTTTGTTCAGCTTTTCAAAGTTGTGGAGAAAGTGGAGCAGTGTTATTATTTTTGGATGTGGGTTTTTGTCCCAAGATAGAGATTTGTTAAGTATGTGGGATAAAATCTCACATCATACCGAGATGGGAATGGGTAGAATGGTTACAAGACGGGTCCAGGCCCGGCCTTTTCGTATTCTCTACTAGTGATATTGTTCCCTTTTGCCCTTGGATGTAGGTCAATTAACCGAATCACTTAAATTTTGGTGCTCTCACGCGTCTCTAGCAAGGGCGGATCTATGTGACTAGGGGGGTCACGTGATCTCAATGGGATCCGGGGATTTTTTTTAATATTAAAACAATATAGTTTTGTTGTAAATAATCTTTGCTCATCAATGGTAGTCCAGCTGGTTTATTTAGATCATCTAGAGGGATAAAGAAAGGGATCCCATCTCCCCTTATCTATTCATACTCCTAACAGAAGCTCTTTGAAGGGGAATTAAGTCCATATTCTCTCTTGGGAAAGATACTTATGATGTTCCTAGGAATTTTCCAGTGGTTACTCATTGTTTATATGCAGATGATCTAATTGTTTTTTCAAAAGGCAACTTGACTACAGTGAAGAAATTGATGTTATATATGAAGAGGCCACAGGGCAAAGGATCAATAGAGGCAAAAGATCTTTTTTGGTTGGAAAGTATGCTCCCTCTAGTACAATAAAACAGATTCAGCAACATACACAAATACAGCAGACAAGACTGCCTATTGTTTGTCTTGTCTGTCCAATTCATAAAGGTAAAGCCAAAGTTGCTTACTTCAATGGCTTGGTGCAGAAATTTGAAGCAAAGCTGCAAGGATGGTATGCAGAGCTTCTTACTCCAGGAGGCAGAATTGTTCTAGCAAGCATGTGTTAGCATCCTTACCAATAAACTTGATGGCAGCAATGAGATTACCTATAGCAGTCAGAAAGAAGCTCGAAAGAATTATGTCAACTTTTATATGGAATGACTCTCAAGAAAGTAAGCATAGAACTTGGAGGAAATGGGAATCCATATGCTACCCTTTGGAAGAGAATGGCCTGGGATTCAGAGATCTACAGCATGTTCAAGAAAGCTTCTCATGTAAGCTTTGGTGGAAACTGTGAAGTCATCAAGGTCTTTGGGCATCAAAGTTCATGAATAGTGACTACCCATTGTATAAACTGCATGTATGGAAGATGCTTGCTCCAACTCAACAATGCATGGATGACAACACCAAATATATAGGAATGCCTTTCGACAAATGGGTATGGACTCCAGATGATTCAGGAAAGTTTTCAGTGTCATCAGCTTATCAACAGCTTAGGGATAAGAAGTTATCTAGGTTTGAACTAGGGAAAACATAGAAACCACATATTCCAGCTTAGGGATATAACTTCTTACTCCGTTTCCTGATCAGCTGATGAAGATGGGCATTCATGGCCCATTTAGATGTCCTTTTGCCCAGCAAATGATTCATTCATACATGCATTTTGGGGCTGCCCAAACACTCAAAAAGTTTGGAGACATTTCCAGGGATTCTTAATTTCAGGCTTAAAAGGGAATCATGGAAAGTTTTATGGAAGATTGGGTCTTGAACGATCAAAAAGGTGCTCAAGGCAAGATTAAGAAAATTGTTTTTTCCTTCAAATTATGGGAATTATGGAAACAAAGAAATAGCAAAATCTATGGTGACCCTGCCTCAACATTCAAACAGGTGGTTACTGGCATTCTCCAGAATGTACGACATGCAGCAAAGCAGTTGAAGTTAAACTTTAAATGCAGGGATGACCAAATCTTGCCTTGAAATAAAATAGTCAAATTTCAATAGCTCTGGTGCAGTGGTCTCCTCCTGAGGAGCCTTATGTTAAACTAAAATGTGATGGCTCTACTTTGGGAAACCCTGGACTAGCTGGAGGGGGATTCGTAGTCAGAAACATCATAGGAAAAGTTTTGATTGCAGGTTATGAAGCTTATGGAGAAAACACAAACATGGGGCTGAGATAAAAGCTATGCAAGCTGGCATTGCTGAATGTTTGAAGCAAGGATATCATCAGATTTGGATTGAAACAGATTCTGAAATCCTATTCAAAATGCTCACTCAACAAGCACTGATTCATTGGAAGTATCTGCTGGAGATTGATGATCTGAAAAACCTAATACAACAATTCCATCTGCAAGTTTCTCATGTTTACAGGGAAGGAAATACTGTAGCTGATCATCTCGCAAATATTGCTAGCTCTACCCAGAAACTAATCTGCTCAATTGCCAGCAATTAGGTGGGACACTTGGTCTCTTAGTGCTAAGGGACACTTTACATCTTCCAGCACCGAGAGTGCAAAAACAAAAGAAACTAAACATGGCTCTTACAACTGGAAGCACTCTTAATGAAGAGTGGATAAAGGTCGTCTCTTTCTTAAAATACATATCTGGTATATATGGAGGCTGCTACTGCTGTGATCACTTGCAGGTTTATCAACCAGAAACTCTGCTGCCTCAGCTCTGCAATGGAAGTGCTTCTTAGTCATATCCACAATTTTGGCATCATTAACTGGATTGCACTCTTCATCAATATGAAGAGTGCAAACAGGTGTTTGCTATTCTTATTTTTCTGTTATATACAGCTCAGTGGAAATGTTGCTGTGTTTTTCTTTACTGCATTCAGGAGTGGAGTTGGAAATAGCCGCTCGAATGATACTACTATATTTGAGATTGAAGCTTTGAGGTTTTTGCTATGGATTGGAGGATATTTTACAAATTCAAGACTGCTGCATAGAAGGCTGCAAAATTCAGGAAGCTATGTGAATAGAAGATAGTTTTGAGTCTGATTCAAATAGATTCTCTGTGTAGGTTTCCCTCCTTTTTTATTGATACATCTTGAGGCTTGGCTAGTTATGCCAATGTGTTTTACGCCCATACTCTTTCTTTCAAGACCTGCGTTTTTCCCACACTGGATTTTGCGGATTAGTGTTTTGAGGAGGTGGGTGGCACATTGATGACGTTTTTTGGGAGTGAGGTGGCCATGGTTGGCATCAAAGCTGTAAAACTTTCTTCTCATCAATGAAATTTTACACTTTTTGAAAAAAAAAAGTTTCGTTGTTAAAAAATGTAGTTTTAGACTCTACTGACCTCGTTGAAACAACTTTTTAGATAAAAAAGTTGGTTTTACGATCTGGTGACCCTATTGAAAAAAATTCTTGAATCCGTTCCCGGTCTCTAGAGATTTTTTTTTTCTTTGCTCATCTATTTTGTGCACTTAACGGGTCTCTAGAGATATTTTTTTTCTTTGCTCTTCTATTTTGTGCATTTTATTGCCATTAATTAAGGGCTATTACATCGAAATTATTCTACGGTAGAAAACTTATTAGTATTTCATTTATGTTTGACAAATGTTGTTAATTAAGTTTAATGATCAACGGCCATTATAAAATTTACGATGACGTATTAATATTTTTGATTAATCATGAGGCACATGAAATTGTAAGATATATTATTAAAAAAAAAAAAGAAATTGTAAGATATACAGAGTGTAATTTTAATTATCATCAGATGAAATTTGTACCCTACAATTTCTTTTTGGATCTTAAAATCTCAAAATATATCCATTTTTGTTTCCATTTTCATCTTTATACATATCTGCTTTAGTGTAATGTAGTAAATGCATTCTATCAGAGGAACTGCAAAAAAATAAAATGAAAAGTCGAGCCAGCAGCGTAGAAAGCAGACATGTATTCATTTCATCAACTACCAGTTTAATGGCATTTATGGTTACGGAATAATAAGCTGATAGTTGTTTCTCATTAAATAGCTTTAATTTCTTTACAGTACAATCATCTTTCTTCAAATTATTTGGAAAAAAATAAAATAAAAAAATGAAAGCCTAATTTCTGTAGTACATGAAAACAAATCCAAAAGATAAAGAAAAAGCATCTAATTCTAGGCACAAATGGAAATTTTATTTTATACATATATATTATTTGACAATTTTAGAATATATATTCAGAATATTATTTGGAGAATCCCTTCAAAGCTTAATTTCAACAGTGTAATTAAACAAATGTCACCAATTCAAGCCGTACAAAATCTTGTTACAGAAAACAACGTACATCTAAATGACACAGCTTATATATATATAGAATGATTCAATATATATTTCAAGATGCCATCTTTTTTTTTTTTACTAATTAATGCTATAACCACAACAAAACTAATGTTACTGTAACGACACAATACGGTTTTAACAATTGATCATTGTAGGATTCATATATGAATCAATATGATATATATAATACATAATAAGGATAGAAGCCTAAAGATCGTAATCTACTATTGATAAAGTTGGTGTATATTACATTTGAATATATAGTGCAAGTGATTATAAAGCTAATGCAGGGGCGAATTCATAAATTTTTCTCAGTATTCGGGATAAAAATGTATGATTCACCAAAGGTATGAATAGTATTTAATATTTTCTTAAGGGTAAAATTATATCGTCGCAATACCGAGGAAAACATCCCGAGTATCAGTGGGAGCATTAACCCCGCCGTTCAAGCTATGCCTCCGCCTCTGGCTAATTGGTGTATATTACATTTGAATAGGAGCTAATAGTGAATATGAATATATAAGTTTCTAACTAACTTTATCAATAGTAGATTACAACATATTGCAGTCTTTACAATTCTATCCTTATCAATTTTAACATATATATAATGATCAATTATGTAAAAATATGATGATTTGTTGTGGCGATAGCATTTTTCATATTCTTCTTTTACTTAAATCATAGCATCTAAGTAAAAAGATGAATGAAGTGGGGGGTAAAAAAGGATGAACATAAAATTGTGCTAAAAATGGAAGAAAAATCAAGGGTTTGCATGAGAGAATTGAAGTAGAAGCTTATAATAATAATAATAATAATAATTATCTGTTGTGTAGAGGATTGGGACCTGTGTAAACTCTTCTCTTCTCATCTCCAAGTATTTCTTCACCATTTTTATTATAAGCTTTTCTCTTCAAATCTTTGTCAAGTTTTGGTGCATTTAACAATGTAGTTGAACCAGTACTTTTTGAGCTGCTTGATAATATACCTTTTTCTTCTTCTGCTGCATAATATGAAGTTTTAAGTTGAAAGAAAACCAGTAGAAGAAGAAGAGATAAAAAAGCAAACTTTCTCCATCCCATTTGCTTTCTTGCAATAAACATATTCATGGCGTTGAAATGAAAATCCTAATGGAAAGAATAAAGAGTTTAACTTTATTCAAAAGGTGAGAGAACTTTGAAGAGAGAGAGAGATATGGAGTATTTCTATTTGATAAAAAATATATATATATTTTTTAAGGAGGAAATAGAGAAGTCAAATAGTGTTTGAAAAGAAAGATGAGCATAGGATTTGATGACTTCTAATCAAATATTCAAAGCCCTTTAACTCTCTTTCCTTAGTTTTGTGCCAAAATGGGTTGTGTAGGGGTCTGTTGATTGAGAATAGATGAGGGTATCTGTTTTCCTTTCTTGGGGGAGCACTTGTTTTATTCATTGGTACATAGGGGGGGTGCATGCATGGGGTGGGGGTAGGGGAAGGTGTTGAAGTTAGTTGGGAGAAGTGGAAGAATAGGTATATGTTATGGAGCACTTCTCAAAAAACTTTAGCCCAACCTAAAGGGCTTACATGGCTCATGTTTCCTCGTCCATAGATTTTCGTAAATGATACAAATCGAAACCTACGTTTCAGTAGTCCAGTGTGCAAGACCAACGACATAGCTATATATATAGTGGCCTTAGGGTGGCTAAGTCCACTCAATTATTGTTGTGTACACTAATAAACCTATATAATTCAGTTCAATACAATCAGTTATCTTAATAAAATCCACCGACTATACATAGATAGTCCACTAATCCACCCAAAAATAAGTTTCTGGCTCCGTTATTATGCAAGACTACCTATACGTACACATTTTACTTTTAAGAAAAGTTGTCTCTTTATGGAATCCAAATCTCAACTCAAAGGTAAGACTGTGATTACTATATCCACACTACCTTACCATTGTGCTATATACCGGGGGCGGTTATGGAGCACTTATATGAGCTACTCGACACAATTTGTATTTAATCACTTTAAGCAATTTTTTTCTATTCATTTTGCAAAATGCTTTGTTCTTAATGAAATTTAACAGAATACATATTCATAACTTGATACTACCTTCGTTTAGCTTTATGAATTTATCTTATAATAAAAGTATTTAGAATATCAATAGAGCATTTATTAGATTTTCTTCCTTTATTCCTAATTTATATATTATACATACATTCACGACCTTTACAACTATTACAATAATTATTGAGAGTCAAAGGGTATTTTAGACTTTTACCATTAAATTTAATGACACTTAACCAGTTTTTTAATTTGTCTGTAAAAATCTAAACGAATTTATATTTTGGGACGGAGGCAGTACATTATAATACATTATTGGGAAAAAATGAAAATCATCAAAAAAAATTGTGAAACACGTTACATATACCGTAAATTTTAGGGTTTTTGGGATTTTGCCTTTTCTTACCCGCAAGAGATTATATTATACTTGTTGAAGTCATTTGTGTTACATACCTACGTAAATTACATACCTCCAAAAATCGTATGTTGTTGTTGTGGGGTTTTTTTTTTTTTTTTTTTTTTTTTTTGGAGAGAGAGAATGCAATTCAACATGGTATAGAATACTTAAGTTTAAATATCTTTATCAACAGAGCCGGCGCACCTATTAGGCGGGCCGACAACCACCGAAGGCCCACCAATAGGGTGGCCCCCCAAAGACATGTTTTAATTAAAAAAAGAAACTGTGTAGGCTCGATCCCAGTCATTCAACAAAATGTAATTTGTTTACAAACTTTTTTGGCGGCTTCTATTAACACCATAGTTGCTTCCGGCACTCAAAATTACTTAAAGCACCACGATTATTTTTGTGCAAAATAATGTCACTGACAATGACATTAGTTTTCGATTCTAATGTCACTGGTATTGACGTTGATTTTCGATAATTCGTCAGTGACACTAACGTTATATTTATGAATTTGTCACGGGTGGTAAACGTCAATCCAATGACATTATTATCGAAAATAAATGCATGTCTGGTGTTGAAAATAAATGAAAAATAAAAAATACAAATGACGGCGATATTAAATATATGGTGCCTAGAAACTACCTTTTTTTTTTATATTTATCAAAACAAACATTATATGGTGACATTTGAAGGGGGGAAAAAAAAAATCAAAGGCCCAATTGCACAAAAAGCTAAAATAATCTCAGGCAACCCAGCAATAATATGATATGTATACGTGTGAATTATTAGGATTTTGTTTCTAAATATGCTAGGAAAAAAATATTGAAGCTATCAATGAATTTGATTTTTTATATACATATGATAGAAGCGTGATGTTGAAGTACTATTTTGTATGTATGTTTTCGAAAAAAAAAAAAGAAAAAAAAGAAAAACAACTTCGAACTAAAAAAGCCTCATTCGACAAAATTGTCGAAGGCCCTGAAAATTTTAGGGTCGGCCCTGTTTATCAACATTGACTTTCCATTTATATTGTTCAAGTGTCATGTCTCTTTATTGAAATACATGTCTTTGTGAATCGTATTCACTCACATTCATACTCAGAGGGACATGTTAAAATTGGTTGTGTTTAATACGTAAATTACCTATCTTTCCAACAACTTAAATTTTAGGAAATAAATAGAAAAAAGTAATGTTGAATTATCATCTTTAATTTCCTAAAAGTTTAAGTTGTTGGAAAGATGAGAAATTTTTGTTTTTGCTTAAAACCCCGGTAGGTGATGCCCACAAGAAATTTCTTTCAACATGGCGTCTTAGGGGAGAATCTAACCGGTGATATTTATAGACATTCTCAAGTCACTTACCCAAGCTATTTGGTTGAAAGATGGTAATTTGAGTATTTAACAATACTTCGATTTGGATGAATTCAAAGATATGTTCATCATTTAGAGAGTATAATGTAGGATTTATTATAAAGTCTAATTAGTATCTTGGAAGGGTTCCCTAATGGATAGGTCGTGTGAATTCAATCATTTTTATAAAGCCTTTTTCTTTAGGTTTGTTGGAGAGTAATGGAGTTAAAAGAGAAAGTGGTCACTTGCTTTGCTGAGTAGAATGTTGGTCATGCTTTTAAAGCCAATATATATATATATATATATATATGCATTTACCATTTTTAATGTATTTCAGAGAAAATCCATTTAAAAGTAACCCCAAATCCCCCATTAATTCCCACATAAAACCTCCGGTAATTAGATTATAATCATTTTAAAATGATTGTTTATGTCCCGAAAATTTGTATACTTTTAAATCAATTTTACAATTGTGTAAATTTTTTTCCTACAAATTGCGACCGATTTTTTTGTTTTAGCTTCAACCCTGTAAATTATCTCCTAATTTAAAGTATGAATTATATGAAGCATGATGAAGAAGACCAAATCATTATTGAAGAGACCAAAATAAATAAGTATTTTACGGTGGGCCACGTAGGCATATATATAGGTTTGTCAATAAAAGATTTTGTGCCGGTGATAAACTTTCCTAGGAAGAATCATGTTGTCTTCTATTCCTTTTGCAACAGTTGTTGAAGAAAAAAAACAGCTATCGGACAAAAAGTTGGGGATAATCCTCGAAGAATTATATCAAGCCAATAATTATAAAGCCAATAATTATAAATGACATTGTTAATGACACCTCACGCGATTTCTTTCAGATGCGCATTAGCACGCTAATTTTCGATTTTATAAGTAGAAATGCTTTCAATCCCTTCAGAAATAAATTATGCACAAAATTGATTTCTGGAGGGTTGAAAACATATTTCGACCTCTACAAAGTCGAAATTTGTATAAGGTGTGGTGCGTGAGTAAATTAACAGTGGCGCAATTAACAGTGTCCAATTATAAAACATATCACTTGACGTGAGTATGACCCGAGATTCATATATGTGTCATAAAACTTCTTATAAAAAATTTTGGCGAATAGACCGAGACCCACCCTTAGCTCACTGTTGGGCCGCTTGCTTGAAGGCTTTAGTCAGGGCTATACCGACCTCATTACTATCGCTTTCAGAGCTCATGTCAGATTAGACTCGACATGCATGCATTGTTTCGGATTGGTGCAAGCTATCCACAAAGATCAATAAAGACAAAGGGTGTCTATGGTCTTACGATACCGACCTAATAATCCGCTCATTATGGTCACTTATGAACAGAGCAGGTCATCTCCCATCTCCAGAGACGGTTACAACTCATTAATGGGTATGATCCCACAATTTTATAGCTCAGTAACAGTCACAATCCATAATTGATTGCATTCAATGATTTTAGCCTAATTGAGTCATGATTGCCCCACGATTAGCCTCATTATAGCCCTCAATCACAAACCCTAAAAATCAGGGATTCAGATATTAACTCATCCACAAGATAGGCCTATAAAAGGATCTCGATCCCATACAATACTGGGTGCCGTAGTTTCCAACGACGCAGTCACGACAAACACCATCACTTTGCTAGTTGGATTTCTCCCTAAAGGATCTAATTACCCGATTATATATAATACCCGACTATTTTCTAGCATCAAAATTACTTATTCCTCCAAGCTATGTTAACATTATGTTCATCTATTTATGTGACGCTCCAACCTCGAATATCGAGTCTTTATCTAAAAATTAACGCCGACACACGAAATGTAAATAAAACCTAAAGTCCACGTCAGTCTGACTACATTAGTATCCGAATACGAAACCGAACCGACAAAAAAAACATAAATACCCTAAACGAAACAGGTTCACATGATCCGAATATTCTAACAAATCGAAAATAACACTAGCTATTCTTTTTTGAAACGAAAAGTTAAACACAAACACCTTTTTTTCCCCTCAATAGAGTCTATTCGAAAGAAAACTGAATGCTAATGATAGCCATCACTTGTCACCTAAGAACTTGTCAAATTCTAACAATTTGAATAAATAGGACTGTTGTTCTATTACATAAAAATAAATCTTCATCCACAACTTTTAAACATAGTCTTCGACAATCTGGAACACGTCATCTTCCTGTCAATTTTCTCGAATGGGTAAAACAATAAATTAAAACAAGTACAGTCGTATTTAGTAAAGAGCATGAACTTCAAATGTTACACCATATATTAACAACATGATAAATAAAAACAAGAGGAATAATAAAGAATAACCATATTCCACCGAAACTAGTTGTGCATTTAAATACACATCAATTCCACTCTAATTGTTTCATAACTGTACTCGATAATTAAGTTCTAACAACAAAGGGTTTATTACACTATTGGTTTATGAGCACTATGCATGATGTGGATGCATAAAACACGCGTCAAGTAAGCAACCCGATGTGGATGCATAAAACACGCGTCAAGTAAGCAACCCGTTGTCTAATTAATTAGCCTGAAATCAAAAGAATGTGGCGAGGACTTACCCCACATTGCGATATGATACCGTGTCTGACCAAAAACCCATGTGTTTTGTGTTTTAGATTAAGCACATAATTTAGTCGGTGTTTTTAACTAAACACCTATGTTTTTCCAATTAAGGCTTCTCCAAAAGTCACAATTACTTTCATTCGTAACTTCTTCTAACTAATTTAGCTTATCACATTGCACTGACAACACTAATAACTATATCAGTATCACGTTGAATCAAATCATAAGTTTTCTAGTGCTCCCATGCCTTTGGAATTTAAATTTATGGAATTTTCATACCTAATTAAGCCAAAATCGCCTTAGTCCTATACATTCATCTTACGTCTTGGAAGCTAAATCTTGACTTAAAGAAACTTTATGTATTCAATTGGTATTTATATAGGGGAGTATGCATGTAATACAACGTACCATTGCTTATCATGCACCACAATGGCTTTGCCAATCAATTATCAAACCCCTTTGAACATTTATGCTTTAATCAGAAGTTAATTCTTGTTCAGCCTAAGAGTGACCCCAATGGGGGGATTTATCCTCCCTCTAAAACTAATATATAGAGAAGTAACTCACCTAGCTTCATAATACCCCCAACCCAACACCCTATCCCTAAATAAAACTAAGCGCCCCCTAAATATGGCTGGTCTCTGCTAATATGAATAGAATAACCATTTATCTCTCTTTTTATCCAATAAATTAATTTCACACATCAATATCATTTATATAATAATGCGTTATGTATCAAGTAATGATCATGACAATGAGTAGATCACAACGGTGATATACATCATTGAAAAAAAATTATATATATACTATTTTTTCCATAAAAAAAAATTAATCTGTCCAAATATTTATTTTTTTTTATTTTGAACTCTTTTTGTGTACGGATACGACATCTTTTTATTTTTTTTACCGTAGTGCGACGTATTCAAATATCACTTTGTAAGCATAAAATATTTTTAAAGGGATGTATAGAGGTTGCTTATTGGAGTAAATTATTTTTTGGGTGTTGAAAAAGTGTAACTGTAACTGAAAATGATGTGTTTGAAGGATGTATTTGAAGGGTGTCATTGGGGTCAATCTAACTTCCATACGTACTTTAATTAGGCTCTAGTCAAAACATGACTCTATGATTTGCTATCTTAATTACTATCCCCTAGCCAACTTTATAACTCTGATCATTGAAGTTTTCCCCTCCAATATATATACATTAGAGCATTTGGTTATATATATAATTGAACAGATATGAAAAGAGGACGATAACCTGACAAATACTATTAAGAGCATTCAATTACTTATAAATAGTTGAATGAACTTATTATTCAGTACTTAATTAATCATGATAAATTTACTTTCTGTGCAAAATCAGTAGGTGGAGAAGACCCACCAATGTGCCAAGTTTTGCAGAGGTACCAACATTCTTGGTTGGTAGCCATATACTTTATTTTAATTGATGAAAAGTCCTTTTACTAGACATTTAATCATCACTACCACTGAAAAAAATTAAAATGAATGAATTCTTCATAATCGATTTGATATCAAGTTTATTGCTTTTTTCTTCTTTACACTTTCTTTTTTTTTTTTTTCCAATTCCTTCTTCATCACATCTTTGCAGGAGAATTTTTTTTTAAAATGAAGATTTGGTCAAAGCTATGGCATGGACATAATTGGAACATCAACAGTAGTTACTAGAACATGAATTTTTCATTATGGAGTTTCATTATTTATCAACCGTTTTCTTTTTTCTTTTGAGGAATGATAATCATTGTATTGATTGATTTAGCCTATACTATTATTTAATTTTACGGTGCTGATACATGCACTACTTCACTTCACTACAAATACCCACTACATCCTACTCATTACGGTAATAATCATATTTTACCACAATAATATTGTCGCAAAAAGAAATTTTAACGACAATAATATTGTCATTAAAACTTTTTACGACAATAATATTGTCGTAAAATTTCTTTTCACGACAATATTATTGTCGTAACGCATTTAGTGGTTGTGCACTATACCTCCTGGGGTCTTTCTGTCCAGGTGCATGTAGTCCGCATCTTCACAGACATGTCTATTTCACCGAGCCTCTCTCCGATGTTAGATGTAATATCGCCGGATGGATCGAGATCCACCCGATTACGCAGCGGAATAGTATAGATCTAGATCTAGTCAACCAAAATACATAAAATAATAGATCTAAACCTCTGAGGGGTATCCCTACTATCTTATACAAAGCCAAAGGGGGTTGGGACCACCTCCATAAAATAATAGATCTAAACCTCTGAGTATCACCTCCATAAATGAGACCAACATCAGTTGTACCCCTAAGGTACCTGAACATTCTTTTCACAGCTTTCCAGTGTTCATTTCCAGGTTGAGCCATAAACCTGCTGACAACACTGACTTCCTGAGCCAGATCAGGCCTAGTGCACACCATGGCATAAGAAACTTTTGACATATATTCCTTCTCCCCAGCTGACTGTGAAGCATAAACTGACAAATGAACATTTGACGCCATAGGAGTATCTATTGGCTTTGCAGCAGACATACCATACTTGGCCAAAATCTTCTGTATATAGCCCTGCTGAGATAAAAATAGTTTCTTCTGACTTCTATATCTCCAGATCTCCATCCCTAAGATTTTCTTGGTTGCACCCAAATCATTCATTTCAAATTCAGCACTAAGAAGGTCTTTCAGATTCTGAATATCGACTTCTCTCTTGCAAATTATCAAAGATATCATCCACATACAAAACAAGATAGATGTATGATCCATCTTCCGGTGACTATTGTAAACACAACAATCATAAGGACTTCTCGCTTATAACCCAACTGGATCATGTAATTGTCAAACCTTATACCACTGCTTCAGAACTGCTTCAATCCAGTATAAGGACTTTTTTTTTTTTACAAACAAATGCTTCTTTACCAGGAACTTGAAATCCTCTGGCCGAGTCATGTATATCTCTTTGTCTACCTCACCATGTAGAAAAGTCGTCTTCACATCTAATCGCTCAAGTTCAAGATCTGTTTGTGCCACCATTGCTAGTAACACTCGATCGAAGTATGTCGACTCATGGTGAGAATATCTCATCAAAGTCCACCCTTCTTTTGATGAACCTCTCAGCAAATACTTGACTCCTTTTGCCTCAGTCATTCCTTCCTTTTTCTTGAATATCCATTTGCATGTAACAACTCTCCTATCAACTGGATGTTTAAGAAGATCTCAAGTCTGATTCTTCAGTAATGACCTCATTTCATCTCCCTTGGCAGCAAGCCATTGAGATGACTCAGAACATGTCACTGCTTCCCTGTAAGTAGAAGGTTCAAAACCATCCACCTCTTCTGCAACTTGAAGTGCATATTTTACGACAATAATACAAAACCATCCACCTAAAATTTATTTTTACGACAATAATATAATTGTCGTTAAAATTTTTTACGACAATAATATTATCGTAAAATTTCTTTTCACTTACAAATATTATTGTCGAACGCATATAGTGATTGTGCACTACACTTTCTGTGTAGTGCACATATCATTTTCTTTAATTTTAAGAAGCTTCCAATTTCTCCTGTCTATGGTACCATCAAGCCTAATTAATTGGTTTGCAAAAACAAACAAATGCTATAAGGCCAAGAGATTAGTCTGTAGAACAATTCTCTGATGCTCAAGTCAATAAATGAACAATATGGTGTCGTTAGAATGCTTGACACGAGACTAATGTTAAGGAACGAATCTGAGCAATATCCCTAAAGGCTAATAACAAAAAATAAATGAGATTAGAGAAAAACTAAAACTCGGACAACTCATCAAATTTACATAGTATGGTTAACTGACATATATCAACAGACAAAAGGGCAAAATATATATCGGTGGATGAGAAAAATCTTCTGAAGTCCAAATAACAAGTGTTCTAACATTGAGGGGTAAACTTGCCCCTAGCTCTTTATATTGAGCCGATGTGGTATTTTTTTTTTTTTTTCACCACCCTCACAAATCTTCTTACTAGGACAAATGTCCCACGTCTAGAAATAATAATATTACACCACTTTATCCACAAGTTCTTTGAAATTAGCAATTGAACGAGGATGTCCCTAGTATTGATCATCTGGATAGAAACATGTCACTCAACTGTCGTCTTTTTTAATTCTACTCCTTCACAAACAAGAGAACATTGAAGCATCCCTCTTAAATTATCACATTTTAAAGTTACCACATATGTCAAACTTTGCATAACAATACTTAGTTAGTGTCAATACGACTATTTTTCCAAACTCGGACAACCAAACTCAAATATAAATTTATTCTTAAACAAAATCTGAGCTTTCAATTTTAACGATAATAACAGAAAATAAATACTCAAACATTCAACTATTGACACCAAAAATTTATTTTAGATGATAGATCTCACTCGTGCATATAATTAAAAAAAAAAACCAAATATACAAGGTAAATTTAAGGTCTCTATAAACAAAAACCAAAAAAAAGTTAAGGTCTCTTAATTTTATGCTTAGGAGCCGATGTGAGATATTTATCCAACCAGCCAGACAAGTAAAATTACAAGCTCCTGAATTATTTTTAAATTCCATCCAAGTGTGTGTGTCTACATATATATTAATGGACTTTTTCTTCCATCCCCCACAGATGGTTTATTTTATTTTATTTTTATTTTATATTTAGTTATTCATTTACTTATTCTACATATATATTATGTTTTACTAGCATCGATCATTTCCTTTCAACAACTGTAGTTTGACTGTACTGATGATATTTTTCGTTTATGTTTAGTGAAGGGGTCAAATTAGATATTGTTTAATGCCTCCCCTCTCTTAAAAATATGTTACATATATTATTTTATAAACTTTGAAAAATATATTTATAACTTTTTTTCCCAACCATATTACCCCTGGCATAATGCTTTGCTATCTTTGTCAGTGATTTATGTGTCGTACATTTGGATGATTAAGGTTTTGTTTCGTAACAATCAAAATATATTTGTTTACACCATGGAAATAGCAAATTTACGGATCAGATAAAATTTTACATAATCATAAATTTACCTTTTCGGAATCATCGTTTTGTATTGAAGTTATACTTAGCTATAGTACTAAACATGGGATACGTTAAAATGAGGATTGAAGTGGTTTATATAGAGGACATGGTGCCATATTTTCTTCTGTAAAAGATCTAGTATCAAAGAACTTACCCGACAAGGAATTTCGCCACCTTAGGACCGTTATAGTTACAGCCGCCGTTCACCGGGGCTTCGGTCGCCGGCTCCCCTGTCATCAGGTCACCAACTTCCTTGACCTTCCGGCACTGGACAGGCGTCAGCCCCCATACAAGTGGCCAAATCTTTTCAACAACCATGAAAAACTTTAAGCTCGAGTCACATTCCAAACAGTTATAACATCTTCACCTTCCAAACAATTATAACAGTATCTGTTGAAAATAATAAGCCGCCTTTTCAACATGATCATCCTCGAATCATTCCCCCAAAAGTGATCTTAGCATTCATTTTTTCGAATCCTTGTTTTTTTCTTTCTTTTTTCTTAAAGTCAATGGAAGGTTAAGATCATTTTTGGGTGAGTCTTTTGTGAATTTTGAATATATAAAATGTTATCTAACTTTCCAACGGCTTAAGTTTTAGAGATGATAATTTAACATGCTATCAGAGCGAGAGGTCTATGGTTCAAACCTCGCTCCAACGGATAAATAGTCAAACGTTATTATGGTGGATACGAAAATTGTACTGAAGTCTTTATGTTATATTTGTGGGCTGAGAACAAAATGGTTATGCGTTGTTTCCACTTTCCATAGTCCTCTTATTTCTATGGGCCAAAAGATTCAGCCCAAACGAAATAAAACTTCTCCACACAAGACTATTGGCCAATAAATTTTTTATTGTCATAAATTCATTTTACAGACGAAAAAAAAGGTTTGAATTAGTCTGACACTTGTTGATTTGACTAATCAAGAGTTCGGTTCAGATCGTGTCTCCAAACTCTTTTATTGACAACTCAGGAAAGAATCAAATCTTTGACCTTCCCAGACATTCTCAAACCACTTCAAACTGGAAATAAACTATTTATTTGGTTACTGATTTTCATCTTAGGGTTGACTAGAATTATAAAAGGAAAATAAATCATACATAAAGGTAAACGCTTAATCGCAAAAAGAAACAGACAATTATAGCCATGACTTGTAAGAGATTCACTGGAACAAAAACCTAATTATAAAAATGTTTAAAATGATTTATAGTTTAGAACGGAGGTAATATATTATGATAGCCGATCATATATCCATAAAACACACGGAAAAAAAATAAATGAAAATCTGAGTTTTGTTGGTCTAATTAGATACGGGAATACATTTTGTACTGAATAATTTTGACAACATAAGGGAAGCAAATTCACATATTCCCAATTGACTTGTTCTTCTTATGTACAACTGTAATTTTGACTTCAATGATTATCTTTTTTTAATCTGGTCAAATTTAGAATAAATTTTTAAAAACTACATGTTGTATTTGGGTTGACTTTTAGCTAAATGCTTTATGCTGGCAAAGATGTTTCAAAGTTATGTTTTCTATGGGTTATTCTATAGTATGGACTCTCTCTACGTGAGGAGTCGCTTACGTGGATATCATAATTAATCGTTACTTTCTGGTTATCTTAAATCAATTGGTGTTAGTAAATGCGCTACTATATTTTCCTATATCAATTTTAACACGCCTCAAAAGTGTGGTCAAGATGCATAAAGCCAACAAATAGGCCCAACACTTGCACAATAAAGAGTGGCTCCGATACCATTTTGAAATCTAAGCTCAAACCCATATAACAGGAGGGTCTCATCCCCAAAACCTAGGTTTTGGGGATGATGTCTCTTCTCTTATATGGGCTTGAGCCTA
This sequence comes from Gentiana macrophylla, assembly GCA_026214975.1. NCBI lineage: Eukaryota > Viridiplantae > Streptophyta > Magnoliopsida > Gentianales > Gentianaceae > Gentiana > Gentiana macrophylla. The sequence continues at coordinate 249,230 of JAOBSW010000538.1, forward strand.
TATTTTCTACATGGTATCGGAGTCACCGCTTATTGCATGTGTTAAGCTTTGTTGGCCTTATAATCTTCTTTATATGCTTTATGAGCCATGTGTCCTGCACTTTATAGGCACACACTTGAAGGACGTATTAAAGTTGTCCACAAAGGAACTTCTTTATTATCAGATTACCCACCATATTAAGAGATGGACTTCCCTCACCTCATAACCTAGGTTTTGGGGATGTGGCCCTCCTCTTATATGGGTTTGAGCCTAGATTTCAACATGATATCACACAATTTGATCTCATGAATAAGCGTGTGGTGCCTAATATATTGGCGTGTGAGCAACTCCCTACATATGGAGTCCCTATGTAAGAATTTGTTTTTTTCTACTACACTAGTTATAGGCCTTTACTTTCTCGACAAGGACAATTGGTAGGAGTATTGTCAGGGCTAGTCTTGGTAATATCTTGACATTTCGTCATGGAAATCTTTTTTACGTACTTCATTTACACTGTAGATCTACGTGGATAAATCAGGATCACACAGTAAATAAAACAAACCCAACACAACCTGTTTGGTTTCAGATTGGGTTGGATCCTTTTGAACCCAACTTAATATTTTATTCATTCCACTATCTTATTTATTATTATTTTATTAATTCTATTATTTAATTATAATTTCGCTCATCAATCATTTCATCATAAACTAATAAAATAATATTAATCAATTCATTGTATTCACCACTACACTATTTAACCATTATTTTATTAATATAATATTCATTAAATTTTTCCTCACCAATCTTTCTTTTCATCTACGCATATTTTAATAATACTCTCACTTTATTTTATTTTACTTTCTCTTTCATGAATTCATTCAACTACAATCTAACCCGAAACCAAACAGGGCCCTTAAGCCTTGTTTGGTCCGCAAATTTGCCATCCTTTTGGACCATATTTTTGTCCGACAACTACTCAACAATCAATCAGTATACATATGTATATGTTCAATTCGTGCAAATTTCTTGAAGAACAAATAATAATAAAATATAGTCTTTAAAAGTAAATTCGAGTCATTAGATAAATGAAGTCCTTTGAATTACGGCCCAAACCGCAACAACTATGAATCTACGAAATCTTAGGAACATAAATTACATCATATCATCAGTTCTTTGAAGATCGAACACAATTTCTAAACACAAAAACTAGAACAAGCCGATCTTTTTGCCTCTAATCTGTGGTCCTTCTTATAAGCTATTTCCCGTTACGGGTCAGAACCTTATCGCATGAGATATTCTCACAAGTCAGAAGTTAAATATCACCTGAATCAGAAAGGAGAAAATGCTTTTGGATATTTTTTTGTTTCGAAGCCGTCACTCTAGTCTACAGAATGAACATTTGTCACTCTAGTCTATAGAATGAACAGTTGTTTGACACTTTTTTGTTTCGAAGCCGTCACTCTATTCTACAAAATGAACATTTGTCACTCTAGTCTATAAAAGGAACAATTGTTGGACTCTCAGAGATTCGTGACCACGGACGGCTAGCGATTCGCGACCATAGACGGCAAGGTTATGGCCGCGGTTTGATTGAAAATAGGGAGAAGAAAGACCGCGGATTCTGGCGTCGATGGTTAAATTAGAATTCTTTGTTGGGTAGGGAGATTTTCTCAGCTGGTCTTTCAACATTGGATGAGTGATCATCTGCTGCTTGTTGATCAGTTGAGTGAATCTCCTTACTAAATTGTTCAGATTTTACTTTATCCACTTCTTTCTTTAATTTTTTATTTTCCTTTCTTAGATTCTCACATTCTTGTTCCAGAATTTCATGATCCATCTCAATTTCTTCAAATTTGCTCATGAGATTTTGGATTAGGTTTGCAGAATCTAGTGGGAGAATAGAAGATTGTGCAGTGTCAGATGTGGATGCACTATATGATGAGTGTGAGCTAGATGTTATCTCAGTTTCATTAGATTCATTAGCCATAAGACATATGTAAGCTTTTTCATTGTCTGTGCTGTCAGCTTCATCATCATCATCAGAATCATTTTCAGATGATTCTTCATTCTTTTCACTGCTAGTTTCAGCTTTGAGTACCTTCATGCTTTTTCTCTTTTCAATTGTCTTGTATTTCTTCTTATCCTCATTTTTGTCTTTTTCTTCAGGGCAATCAACCTTGAAATGACATTTTTTCTTACAGTTGAAGCATCTGTATTCATCATCCTTTTTCTTCATGTCTTTGCTTGTGTAGACTTCTTGTATGATGATGAACCTCCTTTGAATTGCTTCTTCTTGCTAAACATGTCAAAACGTATTACTAGTAAAGCTACATGTTCCTTCAGCTCTTGTGTCTCTTTGCTGTTTGCATCAGCTGTGTTACTTTGCTTGGGTGAATCAGTGCACTGGCCTTATGTGTTTCTGTTGGTGCACTGTCTTCGCCGTTCAACTCAAATTCATGAGCCTTTAGTTGAGACATTAGAGTTAAGGTATCGGTGTTTGCAAGATTTGTTATCCTCCGACATCGATGAGATGATCTTCCATCTTTCGTAAGCCTCTCAAGATCTTCAGGCTCACTTCTTTCGTGGATATGTGTGTCCAAGTTGTTGCGATTCACTCGATGATGCTTGAGAATCATTGTCCATTTGATCAATGGTTTCACCGCCCTTCATTTTGAAGTTCTCAAATTTCTGTTTTGCAACAGATAATTTGTTTTCTTTGACTGCCTCTGATCCTTCATTGATCAGTGCCAATTTGTCCCACATCTCTTTTGTTGTTTTGCAATCTTTGATCCTCATGAACATATTACTGTCCAGACACTTCAAAATCATGTCTTTTGCGTCAAAGTCGAGGTTTTCTCTTCTCCTGTCATCCTTGGTCCAATCTTTCTTGAGTTTGCCTATTACTTTTCCTTGATCTCGCTTCACGTGGTTACCACAGTTGTGATCTCGATTGGGCCATTATTGATTACATCCAAAGATCTCTCATGAGTTCTTTGCAAGATGAGACAACATTCTTATTTTATATTCATCAAAATTATTAACATTGAATACAGTGTACTTTGACATAAAATTTGAGGAATCCATAAATACAAATAAGATATATATATATATATATATATATATATATATATATATATATATATATATATATATATATATATATATATAAAACACAAATTTGAAAACTACTATGAAAATATGTGATCTCCTTGTTACCAAAAATTAGATCTGAACAGGTTCTGATACTAGGAGCACTGCTCCGATACCAATTGTTGGTCCCAGAGAAGGGTAAAACTATAGTCAGAGGGGGAGGTGAATGACTATAGTGAAGTTTCAAAAACTTTTCTTATATTTAAAAGCTTTTGGGCAGCGGATAAGTCCCTTCTTAAAATGTTGTTTCAATGTAGATTATGCAATCACATATATAGAGTATGTAATGAAATAAAGTGTTGTAAGGTAAATTGCTGAAAGTAAATAGACACAATATAGTGGTTCAGGGTGGTGTAATCCCTTAATCCACTCTTCTCCTGTGATGATTGAACGAATTCACTATTGTTTTCACAGATACAATAGTACGATTGTCCTTGACTACACAAGCTTCACAATTTTCAAGACTATCACTCCCTGGCCTCAAAAGCTTCAGTGACTCGGTCTCTATCACTACTCCTTGAGAACAAATTTTTCAGCAGCTATCACAAAGGTTGCAACTACTTCTCAGATTCCTCTAATTCAATTGCCTCAGTTGGTGTGAATTGGATTCACAGATTTGTTGATCAATCTCAGAGCTTGATTTGCAATTGATGTTCTGATTCCTAGGTTGATCTCTAGATATTTCCTTTTAGTGCAGATGGAAGGCTTTTCACTTTGACATTGTTTCTGCATGTATATTATCAGACTTAAACGTTATTTTTCTTGTCTGCCAATGCCTTCTATTTATAACCTTGATAATCCTTGATTTGAATTTCCGTCCGTTGGCTGTTTAATGTGGAGAATAATCCTTGATTTAATTCTTGATTCCCCCTTAATTTTATTCTCTTTGATTTCAGTGATCGGATTTTTCTTCAAACGTTTATCAGAAAATCCGTCCTTGATTGATCCTCAATTGATTGTGCATTTAATGCTTGATCTTTATCATTTGAAATCTAAACAAGCAAAGTTTACTTGGCCGTTCGCAGAATGGTTAAGTGATCCTTCTGACTTTGCTGTTTAGATCTTCCTTTACTGCTTTGTCTTTACTCAGCCGAAAGCCAGTTTACTTTGCCAATTCACTGCTTTGCTGTTTTCTTTGATTTTTTCAAGTATTTTTTGTACTTCACTAATCCTTGATTTTGGTGGGATCAGTGTACACCACATTTGACAATGTATTTCATCACTTGAAGTATAACTTAGACTTATCCAATGTCATCACAGACTTCCTTGGTTATAAGTCAGACCATAATGTCTTCATTCTTCTCTGATGGTACTTGGCTGACCCCACTCTGCTGAATATCTGTTTTACTTCGCCATCCTACCAACTAGTACAATACTTGTTTGACTCAACTTATACAACATGTCAGACTCTAAGTAAATACTTATACAGATAATTCTAACTTATTTCAGGCTTGCCATAACAGCTAGTATGGCCATCATCAAAACATAATAAAATATTCCTAACACTCCGGCAATGAGCTCCCTCATTACCAGCTCTCCAGCTACGAGTTCGCTCAGTACAAGCTCTCCAGCAATGAGCTCGCTCATTACCGGCTCTCCTGCTACGAGCTTGCTCAGTACAAGCTCTACAGCTACGAGCTCGTCATTACGATCTGTCAGACACAAAGGATCACGGCTCAATACAGCCTGCCAAAATTTAAACAACAAAATAAAGACCGGTCGTGAATGAGCACGACACTTAAGACGTCATTAGGCGAACGAGCATTAATGCAAAATAAGACCGGTCGGGAACGAGCACGGAACCCAAGAAGCCATTTCACAAACGAGCATTGGTGCAAAATAAGACCGGTTGCGAACGAGCTCGGCATCATATTTGGAACTCGCCCTCGAGCGAATCTTTTGTAAGTCCATTCGTTTCAGCACAGCATCATATTTGGAACTCGCTTCGAGTGAATCTTCTGTAAGTCCATTCGCTTCAGCACGGCATCATATTTGGAACTCGCCCTCGAGCGAATCTAATCTAAGGTCATCTGCTTCATACCATAGCAAATTACGGCCTTAAGCTTTCGAGCATGACACACTTAAGCCCGGCCGCTACCTAAGTACGACTCCAACCGACTACGCTAAATGAGCCTTACGCTATCTTAGCAAGTCACTTTACAACAGTCATCTCGGCAAACGGGATTTCGAGTCATCTACAAATTTACTCCATGACTTCCACTTGCACAGTTAAAATCCCAGTGAGTAAGGGGCATTGCTATGTCAAATCCGGCCGAGCCCCGTCGATTCCGGAAAGAGCCTGTGGATTTGAACCCGGATCATGCATCAGTTAGCAACAGATAGTGTCCTCGGCCTAGCCAGTCTGCCCCTCCATAGGCCAGACCAAGCCGAGCGTAATCCAGCCTACCTCACGCTATCACGATTCTCATCATTGGCCAAGGCAAAGGGCATGAATCAGCAACCATCCAGCTTGATACAAAACGCTGTGGGCCGACATGCTCGTCCCCTCAGCTCGCCAACCTTCAGCTCAAACAAAGCCCGCTCAGTTAGGCAACAGAGTTCTTAAATAACGCTTACAGGTGAAGAGCCCGCGGTGAGCTCGTCAGAACCAGCTCACCAACTCTCAGCTCGCCATCTCTCCAGCTCACAGCTTATCCAACAACCTGATGACAACCAACTCATGGCTCTTATAAATAGCAGCACCACACCCTTGACAAAAGCATGCTCCCTCACTTTCTTAAGAACTACGTAACTTGAGCTTGATCATTTACCAGCTAGGGGTACATAGGCAACCATTTTGGCCCAGCTCATAATCATAAACACAACATTTACTTCATCTTTGTTCTAGAGCGCCACCGCGCAACCACCGGCAAAATTACTCAAATCTGCCAGATATTAATATTTAAATGCACCCTAAACTTATTGGTGATATTGTTGACATCATCATTTATATAGACTTCCAAAACTCTTAGGCAGCGTGAAACCCTTTCTTAAAGCTAAAGAAACTCTTATTGAGCTTAAAATGAAGGGAAAAAGAAAAGCTATTTTCTATAATAAAAAAAATTACACTCTTACAAAGATCTTAGACATTTCACGTTTTACTATGTTTAGAGCATTTGCAGTAGATACTGTAAATCCTTTAAAAACTCTATTTTAGAAATTTCCACGAGAGAAATAACACTGCAGCAGATACTCTATTTTTACTCTAATCTACAGATTCTGTAAAATTTCTTTTACATCTACCGCATTCATACAGATTCTGTAAATTTTCCTTTATATATACCGTATTATGTAAAATAAAGAGTCTGATGCATTTCATCTTGAAATTGAGATCCTGTAAACGAGAAAAATGGTATCCGGAACCCACTGGTCCGACTAATCCGGAGTTCGACCTCTACCGTATTATGTAAAATAAAGGGTCTGATGCATTTCATCTTGAATTGAGATTCTGTAAATGAGAAAAATGTTATCCGGAACCCACTGATCCGACTAATCCGGAGTTTGACCCGGGTCGTGCCTGTAGAGTCTGACACTTACTCAGGGGTAAGGTCTGGCCAAGAACTCTTTTAACATGGCGCTTTAGAGGAGAATCGAACTGGTGATCACCTTAGGCATTCTCAAGTCACTTACCACTTGAGCCAAGCTGCATTTAGTGGTTAATTTCACAATACATTTTGAAAACACGCTTGTAATTTATTGATTATCAATGACTTTATGTGATTTTTTTTAATATTTATTTTCCCTCTTTAGGGCTTCTTATCTCTGGCGACTAGAGCCACCCATCTCCCACCTAGCTGCAAACCCATCCTCCCCCACCGGAGTGATGGCCTTCGATATGAAATCCATCCTAAGCAACCTCCATCTCACAGTGGATGAATCTACTTCTCTTGGTGTATCTCAAGAAGAATTTTCGGAAGGAGCAAAAACCTGCAACCGAAGCTTGATCGGGAAGTTCATCAGCGCAAAGGAAGTTCCAGTGAAAAGCGGCCTGAAAACGGCCATGGACAGAGCTTGGAAGACCCCATTCACATGATTCAACTTGGAAAAAAATGCTACCAATTTGTTTTCAACACGGAGGAAAACCAGGTAAATTGATCGATCAAGGGCCATGGATTTTCGATAATACCTTGATGGTCCTTAGAAATTGTTGGGCGGATCAAAACTCCCTCTTCGATAAGTGTGATTTTTGGATCCAAATTACTGAGCTACCCCTCAAATTGTGCACTGCGGAGATTGGAAGGCGTATCGCATCCTCCTTTCGCCTCTGTCAAAATCTGCAACTGAGAGAAGATTTAGATACCGGGCAAATGTTCTTCCGGCTCCGAGTAAGGGTTAGGGTAACCGAGCCCATTAGAAGGGCAATTTCAATCACCCCGGAAGGTGAGACAGAGGTGAAATCCATAATCAGTATAAGCGTCTCTCCCACCTCTGCTTCAATTGTGGACTTATGGACCACACGCTCCGAGCATGTAAAACTTCACAGAGAGAAATACCTTTGGATCAGTCCAAGAAACTCCCTTTTGGGATATGGATAAACGCCACCAGACGGTCAAAGCTGTTGTCTAAAATTTCTGGTAAGGAAGAGGATATGAACAGGATGTTGTGGAAACCCACCCAAAAACCCACTCAAAATCCTTCGACAACTGGAAAGCAAAATGAACTTATGAGTTTGGCAAAGGGGATAGGGGACAAAACGGATGTGGGAGAATCTATACCCAAGGCTGGGGTAGATACAAATGGGACAACAAATGTAGATGCTACACCAGGGCGAAATGATCTAATTGAGACTCCGGCCTCGATTCTGACCCCTTCAATTCAAATAATGCAACGAACTTGGTTGGAATAGTTGTTGTGTAGGCCTCTTTGGAACCTATGGCCACGGAATCTGAACCAAATGCCACTTCCATTCTGAAAGGTACTTTTAAGAACTCACAACCGAAACGGGCAACCCTAGCTGATATCACAAACACAACAAAGGCTCTGGGGAAGAGGATGGCGGTAGAACAGGTTTTTGAAGCAGGTAGCCACAAGAAGCGTCTACTAATCTCTGATTCAACGGCGGAGTCTGGGTTGGACCAGGCCCGCCGAGAGCAATGAGTCACCTAAAAAGTATGGATAGAAACACTTCTTACCACCACAAGGCATCATCGAGACAGAAACAAAACCGAATTACAAACTCCAGGGAGATGATGGCACTTTGCACACAGACTTACGGGATATGCACATGGTTGAACATAAATACTTCAGCGATATTTATACGGCCCAAGGAGCGAGCAGACATAATTCAAGAATTGAATCTCAAATCTGTGAGAAATGACATGAGGGACAGCCTCGCAGCGCCTTACACCGAGCAAGAAATTGCTTTTGCTTTGCGTCAAATGCCCGGGAAAAAATCCCTGGGTCTGGATGGACTTCACATGATTTTTCTACAAAAGTATTGGCACATAGTAGGGTCGGATGTTACTCGGGTCATTCTGAACTGTCTGACTAACGGAGCAAGAATGGAAGACTTAAATCGCACATACATAACTATAATTCCAATAAAGAAAGAGGCCATCACCATGAAAGACTACCGACCGATCAGCCTTTGTAACTCAACCTACAAGCTTCTCTCTCATCAGATTGTTGTCACTTGAGCCTCAAAAGAGTTGTGAATGATGTGATCTCGGACTCTCAATCTGCTTTCATTAAGGGGCGGGTGATCTCTGACTATATTATTACAGCGGAAATAAAGTTCGTACCTCCAGCCATGATATCTGATGTTGATGTAGTTGACCGAAAGCGTACCGTGAAGATCTTGACACCAACTATCAATTGCACTTACGTGAATTGATGGGAAAAGAGAGAAGATATTTTGTGTGCTAAATCGGGTCTTCTAGTCTATGCCTAATTACTGTATGATAGCCAACCGATGGTACACATGCTCTCTTTTTATAGGCTAGACAAGGGACCCACTAGCATTATAAGATATGATCAAGTAAATCCTAGCCATCATAGGATTTATCTAATACTAGATATGAATAATAACCGGATAAGCACGACAAACAGATTACTACTAATAAGGGCCATATAATTTATCTAATAATAATAACCACGTAAATAGATAAATTCCAACATTCTCCCACTTGGCCCGATCTGTCATGTCAGCAAAACAAAATGATTGACTACCCAAAATTCTGCATGCATCAAAATGTCATTCCATGGTTTATTAACAACACTTCAACTAGCTAACATTAGCACAAGAACCATGGCGGTCGTGCTCTATTGTGTCAAACATTTCCTTCCACAATTATGATGTACAATACTAACTAGTCAAGCAAATTTGAATGAATGAACTTAACATAATGTCATTCTGGTCCCTTCATAATGTGTCCAAATAGAACAATCTATAAATACATGAAACCAAAATATGCGCATTGTCATGTAAAAATCAAAAGACTAAGGTCCAAAAAAAATAAGGTAGCATAAATGAAACTTAAGAAGATACATCAACCAATGAGTCTCATATTGACTACATGATCCTTAAACACAGTAGGAGTCAATCCTTTTGTCATAGGATCAGCAATCATCTCAAAAGTGCTAGCATGATCAACGGTGATATCTCCCTTCTGAATATGATCTTTCTGATGCACGTAGATCAAGTAATAATTAAAAGTACTTGACCACCATAAACCAATACTAGCAAGAGGACTAGGTCCATCGTAGTATAGCTATAGCGAATCAAGGTCGATCCCACAGGGAACCAAATTGTGGATCATTTTATATACAAACAATTAATCATTCATATCAAGGACACAAAGGCGGTCTACGACCAACGAAGTACAAGAAAAAGTAAAGGACACAACTCGACACAACACATAAACAACGTAATTAACCTCCCCAATTATTATGTTATCGTTTGGGATCAGAGATTCTATATAATTAAGCTAGACTAAACAACTATTAATCCGATTCGTATTTCTTTTATATTGACTACGGGAGTCATCCCCTAAAATAGATCTAGCTCCGGTTAGGCCATCTAGATCATCGTGTCTCCATTACGTGACTTCACATTTTTAGTCTCCATCTCATATAACCCGACACATTTACGAAACTAGGGATGCCGGTATAAACCGTAACCTCATCTAAGCAACATTCCTATGATTAGGCGCACTTCTTAGACACCGATTCAATCTACATCCTAAATAACAATCACTTTTAGGTCTCATGTTAAATTACGATGACAAATAATTAAGTTGATCAAGTTTAATTACTCGTTTAAATTACAAAGCGAGAGAACTCCTGACGTAGTCGTAGCCATACCTACTAAGATAAGAAATTCTAGGTGGACAATCACACCATAAAGACTTGGCTAGATTGACGCGGCGAAAACCTAAATCTTAGCGTTTCTACATACGTAACGGATAAAATAGAGACTCATAAAGCAATTATATAGATCTACTAAAAACACGGTTGCCGATCATACCGAAGTCATCTATAGGTCACCGGATAACAGATCTGGGCGTTTGGATCCTTATAGACAAGGAATCCCCACTGCCTCATATCGTATCCTTAGATCTACATCGTTCGGTGAAGAACGAACAACCTCAAATGATAAACAATAATTGGGGACTTAATTACAAAGAACTAAGAACAAATAAATACAAGAACTTACATTATTGCAGATCTTGCATAAAAACTGCTCTAAGAAAAACTGAGAATTTTATTATAAACTGAAAAGTGTATATGGTCGAGTGTGGTGTGTATGGCGTGTAATACATGCCTTTATTTATAGGTGTTCAAGCTAATTAAGAGATATACTTTAAAATGTCAAAACAAATAAGAGATAACTATCGGCCGATCTCCAATTAAAAGATAAAATGCGCCCCCTAGAATGCATATCCTCATTGGCGCCATCTTTGAGTGGTTTGCCATGCTTATCCGATCTTTTCGTGCTAATCCGATATTTATCTTAATTTTCCTTTGATTTATCTTGAGATTTAATTCTTCCATTTGTATTTATCCTCCATAATTATCCAAATCTGCAAAATAGATATTTATCCCAAAATAAATCATATTTAAATAAAGCGGATAAATATAATAAAGCGGATAAATACCGATTTATAAATAAAAACAGATAAATACCAATAAAAATGGATAAATACCAAATTATATTTTATAAATCACAAAACATTAAATAATCCATATAAACATGTGATTTAATATAAAATACATATTATTAATCTCGATTTAAGGTCAACGTTGATGACTTTTACGGGTATAATTTGACCGTCATCACTTTCACTACCAGATACTTAATGTCGATATGCTTAGCTTGGCTTCCACTTTTATTGTTCTTGGCAAAGAACACCACAGCCTTGCTATCACAATAGATTTGTAATGGCCTCTCAATACAATCGACAACTTTGAGGCCACAAAGAAAATTCCTTAACCATAATGCCTGCGTAGTTGCTCCATAACAAGATACAAATTCTGCTTCCATAGTGGCAGCAACAATGGTTTGTTTCACGCTTCTCCAAGATGACTCCTCCAATTAATAGAAAATGTATCCGTAGTAGACTTATGTGAATCCTCACATCCAAATAAATCGGCATCACAATAGCCAACAATCTCCAAACTATCAACATGCTTGTAAGTCAGCTTCAAATCCTTGGTACCGATTGACTATGAGTGGTATATTGACAAATATACCACAGAATGGGTGGTATATTAAAAAAGAATCCCGACCGGGCAAGGTCTGCAGCAACCTTTGTCGACTTTGTGGTGAAATGAAAGAGACCACAGCTCACTGTTTGTTTGATTGCTCCATTGCAAAGGAAGTATGGAAGCGAGTGGCCATTGGAAAATTTTGGCGCAGATTGGGCCTACACTCGATCTACGACATTTTTGATTACCTCCTAAACTTGGAAGAAGATGATACTGCCCTTGAAACTTTCTGTTTGTTCTAGGGAATATGGAAGGCAAGGTGTAGCTATATTTTCGAACACAGCAACGTGAACATTGGCTTTTTGATTATTTCGGAGCAAACCTTATCGGCGGACTATAAAAAGGCAACTGAATGTGCCCAAACAGGAGTGCAGCAGCACCAACTCCCAGATTCTTGGCTCCCCCCACCGGATAATTTTTATAAAGCAAATGTAGACGCCTCCATTCGAGAGAAATCCCTCACTATTGGCTGCATTTTTCGATCCTCCTCAGGTGCAGTACAACATGCTTTTTCCTTGGCATTGGGAGAGATTACGAGTATTGAAGCGGGAGAAGCACACGCTTTCTACCAGGGGCTGTCCATTGCTCTTGCCCATGGTTACCAAAATCTCATTGTGGAAGGAGACTGCCTCTCTATTGTTCAACGCTTGCACTCAACAGATGAAGATCGTTCGGACATCGGCAATATTATTAAAGGATGCAAAGACCTTGCTTTACTTTTTAATACTGTGTCGCGTTTCGTTGTTAAACGGGAAGGTAACACCCCGCCCATTTGCTTGCTTCTCTTCAGGGTCCCCGACACTCCCTAGTAGAATGGGGCTCCTCCCTGCCTCAGTCCGTGTTAAACGCTTGTGTTGCCGATTTAGCTAAATAAATAAATTCCTCTCTTCCTAAAAAAAAAAATGACTTTATGCCTGGAGTAATTATAGGGTTAAAAATTACAACAAAATAAGGATTATGATGACCGGTGACAATATCTTCAAAGATACTTATCCGCATTATTAAAAGGGTTATGAATAGTCTTAAAATTACAAAATCTTAAAAGATTCTTGTCCAACCTAATGCACATCAAAGTCATTAATATTTTCAGGTGTTTATTGATCAATAAGAAGACTTTTGTTAAATCTAAATGTGAAATCTGTTCCCTCAAAAAAAAAAAAAAAAATGAAATCTGAATATTATAATAACTTACTAAAATCACTTCAAATAATTAAAATGAAAAATGTTTAACTTTATGATTTTACCAATACAACACTCTATTATATATTATTACAAAAATACCAAAATACATATGAAAGATACATACTAATATAGGTATAGCTATAATAATAATAATAATAGGGTGCGACAAATTATTTGTCATTTTTCACTAAATTTTATTAAAAGAAATACTTTATACGCCCCGCAATATAGGGTTTTTTAAATACTTTTTTTATAATATTATAATGCATTCTCATAATACATTAGTATTAAATATATTGTTTTAACTTTCACACTAAATAATGCAATATTATAAGTCAACTCAAAAAATAATACAATATTTTGTCTTTAAAATATTTTTTTTAAACGGTGTGAAAAAAACTAGGGGGATTGAAGGAAAAAGACAAAAAAAAATTACAAAATGAATAAATGGGACACACTCCTTTTTTTATTGCAAAAAGGACAAAAAAAATTCAGACGGACAAAAAAACCCCTTATATAAAGTCACGTTGGGTTTGGCACGCTGGGTATGGTACGCGCTGCTTACTTTCTTGGCTTACCTGTAGTGATTTATTTGTTTGTTTTTTCAAACACCCGTAACTTTTGATTTATAACTCCGATCATCGAAATTTTTTCACCAAAATTCATATTTCTTTTTGCTCTTTAATTTGAGCCCAAATACGACATCCTTCCGATGTAAATTTTGAAAGCCGAAAAAATATTTGCATTAACCGGAACGTTTTTCTTATAAACGACCGTAACTTTTGATTTAGAACACCGATCATCAAAATTGTTTCACCGAAGTTCATATTTTTTTATCTTCATTTTGAGACCTCATTTGATACATTTTCGACGTAGTATTTGAAAGCCGGATTTTATCACAGCGTTTACAGTAACACGTTTTATTAACAGACAAAATATCACCATTAACATTGCGTAATTCAACAATTTATCAAAAAATAGTGGATATCATAATGAAACAATCTATCAAAGCATTATGGAGATGCAACTCCCGAGGAATTAATCAAGAGAATAAAAGCTTAATACTATTAGATATAATTAAAAAGCCTATCAGGGGAACTAAAACATTCTTCAAATTGTTGAAACACCAAAGTTTGTATGTTTTTACCATCTATAGACCTTTGTCCTTCAAACCCGCACCACATCAAACTTCATGAAAGATGTATGAAGGCGAAAATGCATTAAATAGCAGTTAGTTCGGCGCTCATCAATGATAGAGAATCTGTGATTCTCCATTTTTCTAAAGAAAAAAAACACCAACATTGCCTCACCATTTGAATCAACAACCTACAATCACCTAGGCCAAAACCACACTACAACAAATAGTGGAATGCAAGAAAAGATTAAAACCAAATAAAGACATCATATGCCTGTAATAACACATTTTACGAAGAATACATAGCGATAGTAACAATAACACAGTAACACACTAACACAACCAATTCTATTTTCCTCTTCAACTTCTCAAAACACTTTTCAGTACTAATAACCACAAAAAACAAATATACATTGCATTTCTTATCCATTAATGATTGAAATATCATCATTAGTATGCTTCCCAATGTAAGGGAGGGGGTTTGAAGCACACTACAACCGATTCTTTTTTGAAAAAATAAATTACAACATTGCATATTTATGTATATTTGAACAAAAATAAGAAGACAACAACATGAAGGCAATAAAAGTATTTGAATTTTTTTCAACCTTGAAACACTTGGTTTTCTGCTTCCAAAATCGATTTTCAAATTTTATTCTTGGCATATATATGGTGAAAATCTCACAACTCATAGTGATATTAATAAGAATACAAGAATACCCGCCAATGGCGGTGTATTAGAAGTTTTAATGATATGAACCAAGTGAACAACACAATCAATCTTCTTTAAAACATCATAGATGCATACTTAAACCAACCCTTAAACTCGTTGAATCACCAATATTATCAACCACAAAAGACTTACCATTATTTGTGTTCTCAATGTAACTATTAGTTTAATTTCTATGGTTATCAAAAGAGTTGATAATGGTAGCTTCAATATCTACCATGGCAGTTTCAATACTGCCTTTGGATTCCTCAACCACGCTTGCCCGAGAGCGGTCCTGCACTCAATACGCGAATTATCAAACTCAATACGCAGATTTCGGAATTTTCAAAACTTGAAATGCTAGGAACATTAGCATTAGCAGAAGTTGATACCTTCGAATTAGTCGAATTTGCAACCATGGCTGCCAAAGTTTGAACAACAGAGTACCGAGACCAAAAGAAACAAATCTTTTGAAGCTTGGAAAAGATTAATTTGTTCGATTCGGTATCAACTATGAGTTTGATAGTCATTTCTTTAGTTGCCATACTTCCTAAATTGAAGAAAAGAAGAATCTTAAAGTTCTTTCAGCAGTAAGCTAACAAATCATGACCATTTATTTTCTACTAACATCAGTAAGACAGCAAAATATGATTGGTCAGGCGTCCTGCTCAAATTTGAGCAAGTCGAAAAAAATTTGGTCTCGAATTCGAAAAAAAACAAGAACTAAAACATATATAAAAAATAAAAAAAAAAAACTATCACACGCTCCTAGTCCTAGTTTAAAAAAACAAAATTATTGAAAAATAAAGATTCAAAACCAAAGTCTGTGTGATAGTATACTAAAGTCATGCTTAACCATAAAAGAATCTTGCACATTCCTTATTCATATAAATACAGAGATATATATAATATTATGTCGAAATTTCAGTAGCCTTAAATTTATTGATTTTAGGGCTCCAGCCACACCCTTGGCCCCCAGGGGCGCCCCTGATTGTGCCGCATATGCATAAGTAACTAGCCAAAAGATTCAAAATGGGGAAGAACAAACAAAAAAGATTATGTACAGGAACAAAAAAGATTTAACAGCAGGTAGATATGCCGATATGGAGCTGCTGCCTTTGGTGAGTGTGCGAAGAGAAAATTGCACTTGTTTAATGCTCACCCTCGAGGGCTTGGCGTAGGAGGATGCCAAAATATCCCACGCCTCTTTGCTGTTCAAAACACCATTAATATATGAAGCAACCTCGTCAGTCAGTGATCCAAGAATTTTGTGGAGAAGAAATCTGTCTTGCCGAACCCAAATTGTGTGAGCAAGGTTCGGAATAGTAGTTCCGTCTTTGGTAACAGTGGCCGGCGGACAAGGTCTTGAACCGTCGAGAAAAACGAGTAAATCATTAATCTAGGCTGTAAGGAGAGACGTGATATAGTTGGTGCCTGTGAGCTTTATTGGGGCATGGAGAGTAGGGTTGAGCGGGATGATAACAGTGGTTGGGTTGGGTGAATTTGCAGAGGTGGAGTCGGCCTCATTTTCAGCTGTGGAGACTCTCCATAGAATAAGGAGGGAGCAGACATGGTTAAGGAGGAGGAAACCGAACGATGGAGATGAGCAGGACGGGAGAATCTGAGGCTGGAGAGGAGCAGACATGGTTAAGAAGGAGGAAACCGAACGATGGAGATGAGCAGGACGGGAGAATCTGAGGCTGGAGAGGGGAGAACGGAGTGAGATTACGGTGCCGGAAATAAAAAGAAACGGAGAGGGGGTAGTCGGACAGAATAAAGGATAAGAATAGCTTGTTCCTTAAAAGAAAGGGCAAAATAGTGCAAAGGAAATGTTTTGTCTTTAAATAAAAAAAAAATACAAACAGAATTAAAATTTATATACAAGACGGAAAGTGGACTAAAACATAATATTAAAAGACTAAGAGTATATCACAACATCCGAATACGTCCTAAGTCTATTATTCCAATTTTTTTGGGATAACGAGGAGAAAAACACAAACATTTCATGATTAGAAGAATAACAACATTTAAAGCTTTTGCGTAAAGCGACAAAACTATTTTTATTTTTATTTTTCTGGCGCCATTTTTCCCAACAAAAAAAAAACCTAACACACTTTCTCTCTCATCCATCTTTTTTCAACACTCATATCTTTCAATCTACAATTCCAAATTTGAAAATTCTTTCACCAAATTTTTTATTTTTTCATGTTCTTTATTTGAGACCACATTCAACATATTCCGAGGTGATTTCAGGAAATCTGCTGTCGAAATTCACTGGGGAGATTCACTGAGAGAATTTCGACAGTGAATTTTACGAAAAACGATGTAATTATATCGAACCAAGTCTCAAAACGAAGAGCATCAAAAAAATAAAAAAAAAAATTCAGTGTCATTTTCATTACGTTTGGTAATCTAGATCAAAATATATGAACGTTTGAAAATTGTGAAGGAAAGAGAAAAAAATAAAAATAAATAAATAAAAGTTCCCAGGAAAAAGACTCGGATTGTTTTTTAATTTTTAATTTTTTTTGTTTTCGTTTGTTTTGTCATTTAAACTATAAAAAATATAAAAATTATCATTCTTCCTATAACAAAATGTGTGCCGTCTCGTTACTCAAAAATATTTCAAAAGACGTCTTTATCCCTAATATTTCATTTTTTTTTTTTTTATAGGATGAGAGTCTCTGCGCATTTCCTAATTGAGTGAGTGGGATGGCAAAACGGTAACCGAGTGGCCGAGTTTTTTGTAAAATCGGCTCGCCAAGTAAAACCAAAGGCGAAAAACGCGTGCGCTTTCAGACAAAGTAGTAACATGAGCGCATTGCAAATGGGAAGCATATCCGGTAAACACGTGAACTACGCCACTGTAATAACTCCAAAATCCCTTTATATTTTTTTATTTTTTATTTTTTATGAAAACGAACCCAATCCTCTATTTCGTCACAAACACATGGAAAATTGATAAGGTCATATTTACTACATATATTTCTGCTTTTACTTGTACCATTAGAACAAAATTACTCATAATCCCACTTACTTATTCATTTAATTATTATTTGTCAATTATCTTTTTTCTAAAATTCATTAAATTAACGATGTTATCCAGTAAGAAGTTAATGCACTCATAATTGCTTATTAGAAAAATTATAGTACATCTGTGATTAGAAGAGTCATACCAAGTGGAGGTTGAGATGCATCCAACTCATCCATTTTCACACAATAGAGATGTGTAGGTGTGAGGTGGATGTATAACATCCATCCACTTGGTATAACTCCCCAATAACTGTTGCGTAATAACACTTCTCATTGCACTTATTGCTTGCCAAACATCATACTTCTGCAATTGTCAAGTCACCGTGTTATTTAAATAAGTCGTGGTTTTCATGTGTTACAACTTATGTACCAATTCGTATGACACTAAATTGATTGGTTAAGCATTCTATTAGGGAGCCTTGTATTGACTCTTCTGTGTGGTATTCATTCTCGTTCCGCTCTTGGAATCACATCCAGTATTGACTGAAACAGCTCGCAATTCTTTTCCCCCGATAAGATATACATGATGATGACACAACCGTTGTATGAAAGTGTATCAATTGAAATGAAATATAACAACATGTTTTTGAACTCTTTCACCTAAAACACACCTATTATGTGTGAGAAAGTAAAAATAAAAGTTTATAAGAACACTTGCATAAGATTTTTATTTTTACTGTTTCAGTATATATTTTTTCTAGTTTAAATAATCTCTATACAAATATAAAATGGACATTGTTAATGGCAGCACAGTCAATTTACTCGGACACCACACATTGTGCAAATTCGACTTTGTAGAGGTCGAAATCTGTTTTTTCAACCCCTCCGCAGTCGAATTTTTTGCATAAGTTCGACTCTGGAGGGGTTGAACACAGATTTCAACCTCTACAAAGTAAAATTTTGCACGATGTGTGGAGCCCGAGTAAATCGTGTGTGGTGCCATTAACATGGCCCATAGAAAATAATCAGATTCCCTATTTTACATAATGTGTTAGATAAAATAAATGAAAATTTTATAGAATGTGTTTGAATTAGGGGTGTACACGGTTCGGTTCGGTACGGTTAATGGCCTTACCGAAACCGAACCAAAATTTTCGGTTAATTGAAATTCGATACCGAAACCGAACCGTTAGTTCTAGGTAACCGAATTGAACCGAACCGAAATATACGGTTCGGTTCGGTTCGGTTAACCGAAAATTGAAATAAAAATAACAATTCCATTCGGTTATAAACAATTTAGTTTTTATTCGAACTTTTAATTCGGTTAAAAAATTATTCGGACATCGGTTCGGTTATATGTAATTTTTCATGAATTCTTATAATATTTTGGTTATGAAAACTAGTAATACAAGTTAATTATAGACATTTCGGTTACAATTTTCTATACAATTTCGGCTACCGTTCGGTTTTTTATTCGGTTCGGTTTTCGGTTCGGTTATGGATAATTTATAGAGTTATCTCAGAATCGAATCAAAATTTCGATTTTCTATAATACTAACCGAAACCGAACCGAAATTATTATTAAATGAACCGAATTGAACCAAATGACCTCGGTTCGGGGCGGTTGTCGGATAATCCGTATCCGTGTACACCCCTAGTTTGAATGCGATAGATGTGTAAAATCTCAAACCGTCTAACATACATTTTCTTAAAAGATTTTACAGTGTCAAATGCTCTAATGCATGTTATATGCTCTAATATATGTTATTTGATACAATTTTAATTCGATGGTTGTATTGTATTTTTTTTTTCCAATACATGGTTCATTGTGACACGCTAATGAGAAACAAAAAGGGGGATGGTATATATAAGCTAACGGAAACAAATTTTTACACATTTGAGCTTTGACCAAAATCCGAATTTTAAAGACGGAAAAGACTAGTTAGCCCCATCCTTTCTTCCTCTTTCTTTCTTCTCGCCCGAAAAGGCCACCTTCTTCTTCTTCTTTCTTCTCGCCGGAAAAGGTGCTTCTTCTTCTTCCTTCCTTATGTCTTCTTCTTCTTCCTTCCTATCATCTCTTTCACGATTTAAATATATATATATTCACGCATGTCGGAAAACGGCCCGAAAATCGTGAAATAAGGGTTCAGGGGTGCTGGGGTTCAGGCTTGTAGGGTTCGAGGTTTCAGGGTTCTAGGGGCTCGGGAGGTTTAGAGGGTTCATGGGGAGTTCGGGGGGTTTAGGTGGGTTTTCCGGCAACATTTCAGGCAGTTTTCCGGCGGATTCAGGATTTAGGGTTCATGTTGAAGGAAGAAAATAGGGGTATTTTGGGTGTTTTCACAACCTCTTATGATTCAAAGCATAATAATGACAAAATTTGTTTAGGAAGGCTATTTTCGCAATTATTTTGGTCAAAAAACTTAAACTCTCTGTCTCATTTTATTTGTCTACATTTTCTTTTTGGTTTGTACCAATATAAATGTATATTTATTGTTAAATTTCTTCAAATGTCCTTCCCTCTTTACCTTATTTGCAATAAAAAGGTGTGTATCATTAAATGTTACAACAACTATTTAAAGGGCATAAATGTAAAAATATTGAACCATTTAACGATATTCAAAACAATAATTATGATTTTTTTAATGTGTGTGAAAAATCAAACGATACAAATAAAATTGACGAAGGAAGTATAACAAAAAAAAAAAAAAAAGTAAAAAATAAGAAAAATAAATAGAACAATGACGAGTGTTGAATGGACAAAGACTTTATTGGCAAAGTTGTCGTTAAAATAAGTAAACGAACAAAACGTGTTGCAAACTAAGCTCATGCGTATGTATGCATAAATAAAAGTAGAGAAATAGAAAGGATAAAGCTTCAAAATGAACAAGTGGCCATTATCATTTTTCAAAGTATTAAGTAACCGTTTGATAAAGCTACGTGCAATTTTAAGGGCAAATTTCAATGGGTCGTATTTTTACGCAACATAGTCTAATATAATTCGGAATGTTGTTTACTAACTTAATTTGAGTTATAAATTAAGTGTTTTCTATAATACTCAATACATGTCAAAAAGTTTATTTCATATATTCTTACTCAAATTCGGATAAAAAATATTCAACATTCTGTATAGATTTAGGTTTGAATAAATAATTAAGCTCGAAAACTTGAATGATAAAATCGCAAAAAAAGAAATATACCTACGCCAATACATTTTGTTGTGTGAAAAGATATTTATATCCAATTTCTTTTTTTAGTGACAAATCCAATTTAGAAACATTTTGTTATTGGTATGTCAGTTGACCTGTGTATTTTTATATAATTAATCGATTAAAATCATTTGCATGAGATAAATCAAAATTCATATAGCTGTATCACTAAAATTCACATCAATTATTCATGCATTCAATTTCTCCACTGTACAGAGAGAGAATGCGTAATTGATCAGTAATTGATCAGATCAATGAAAATGACAATATGTAAAATAAAATTAAAGGAAAATTATATAAATTATTACAGGGTAGGTGGTCAACGCAAAGGAGAGGGTTCAAAGAAGGTGCAAACTCAAGGGCAAATCATCCTAGATTATGTAAGCTCATATGTCAAAATGCCCTTTCTTTTCTTTTTTTAAACACAAATGAAACTTATATGTTAAAAACATAACATAAATCATTTTAATTTAGGTTTTTATTAAGTATTTATTGTTAGAAATTTAACACATGTACACACACAAAGTATTGAAAAACGAGAATGAACTCAAAGACTAAAAAAATATTAATGTTTTGTCCTAAGTAAATGTCATAATGGGAAGAATCGAAAATCTCACTTGCCCTTCAAAAAAGAAAAGGAAAAAATTACCACTCAGGTTATTAATATTATAGTGTTTGTTTGATTCAACCTTCATATACAACACTAACCGAATGGACATGTCTCTATAAAGATTGTTCTTGTTGTGTCGACATCTTGTCAGACATCAAATATGAGAAACAATCCCAACAAGATTTGAGCATTTTTAAGTGTTCGAGCTCGATATCTTTATTTAATGAAGCAAAGTGTTTTCCGCACTGATCAACACAGTGAGATTGACATATTTAATCTAAAATATAATAAAGAAATATTAGAAGACCAGAAAAAATAAAAATAAAACCTTGCAAATCTGGCAAAATCTCCGCATCTCATCTATAATAGACATAGTTTTACAAATTCCTGATTTTGAGCATTTTGACTCATCAATCATATCTTTTGAGGATTTGACTTTGACTTCTCTCAATGATAAGATAAAAATATTTAAAAAAATAAAAAATAAAAAAGGCAGCGAAATTTAGCTTTGTTGTCTCCTAAAAAAATTTGGATTAGCTGTTTTTGAAGTGAAAAATCCGGATTTTTAGTTTTACAACATACAAATCACTCGGAAATGCAATGAGAGAATGAAATGAACAAGATTTTATTCCTTTTACATCTAACAAAATTGAATTGAAACAATTCCTCGAGAAATAAAAGTGACGTGTATATATATATGATATAAGTACCGACTCTCCAGATTGGCGCAAACAAAGCTCTCCCGAATTGGAGTTTTTTAGTTGAAATTGTTTTTTTAAAACATACTTATTGTAAGATATTTTTCATAAATAAATATTTTAGTTATCGTTCTTCTGAGTTGCCGTACGAATTAATGTTATCGCAACGAAACGGTTAGTACACGCATTTTCAATTCATGCATCAGTTCATGAAGGAATATGCATTTTCGAGACATCGCGTTTCGAACCGATATGTACTTACCATTTTGTGTAAGGGTTGCATGCTTTTCATCCGGTCTGAAAGACATCCATTCGTTTATAAGTCTTTGCAACCTATAAAAGGCGTAAGTATGAAGACGAAAATCCATAAATTTGACAACATCATTAGAAAAACTTTGAGTGTTCTGGGTTTGATTCAAACAGTCATTTATTTGAATCAAACACACCTATCATATCCTCGAAAGAGATTTTCATTTGATCCTTAGTGACAAATCGTGTTGACAAAACATCTCTTAAAAGACAACGTTATTAACGCGCCTTGAGTTTTTAATTCTCATCAAATCCTAAGTACTACATTTTTCCAACACTTATCGCATTTTTAACATCAGTATATGCAAAAAATTAATAAAACTTGTTTGTATATATCTATTTTTTTGGGTCAAGTAAATTTTTTTATTAGGCGCTTTATCAATTAGAATAAAACCAAATTTGAGCCTCTACCAAAAAGAAAATTAACATATTTTTAGGTTGGATCGGATTAAATCTACGTGATTTTTTTTTTCTTTAATAAAGTACTGCAGTTGGGCAAAAATGAGACCGCCTAAGACCGGGTCTCGAAGGCCTTAGGGAGGGCCGGCCTTGATAAGTTTTAATTTGAAAATTAATTTTTGCTTTCTCTTCTAAATAAGTTTTAATTTTGTTTTGGTTTTCCGTTAAGAAAAGGATTTTCGTAGGATTTGTACAAAAAAAACCTTTAAATAAGCTCAAAGTTGATCCAATTTTATAATTTTACGTATTTTTCTCTTTTGTCCCGCCGATTGTACCAACCTTGTCGAGACACTCAGCGCAACAGCACTACATTTGAGGCACAAAATGATATTGTCTTAAAGGGATACACAGACTCCGATTAGGTAGGATGTATAGATTAAAGAAAATCGATATTAGGATATACTATGTTCTTAGGCACACCCCCAATATCTTGGAAAAGAAAACGATTTTGACAAGCCAAAATTTCTAAAGCGAATACGGGGCAATGGCCACTACTACATGTGAACTTCAGTGGCTAATAAACATCATGAAAGACCGACAAATTCGTTCTAAACCATCAATTCTTATGTTCTGTGATAATGCAAGTGCTATCCAAATTATTCATAATTCAATTTTTCATAAAATTCTTTTTTATTTGTTTCCCGCGTTTTTCCACATTCATTGTTTGATAGAAGAAGCCATGTTCTTCTTCATTTGATTACAATTTCTACATGCTTTAAGAAAGTTTCTTCACATCTTATTGCTATAGTATTTTTTTTTTTAAAGTATATTATTATAGTATTAGGAATTGCAATTCGTATGGACAACTTACAGACCTACACCTAATAATTAACTACCAACGATAATAATAATAATAACATAAGAAATCAAATGTTATATTCTGAAAAGAACTGCCACGTGTGCATTGTACACGGATAACACCAAGTCTTTTTTTTTTCCTTGTTTACAATAAATAAAACAAGAATTTTGCTTCAATACGTGGCCATACTTGACGGTGCACCATATTATATTCACAAAATTGATTCTTTGAAAATCGAATGTATGTGACTCTCCGTATTGTCGATTTTGACTTTCATAAGGCCGTATATCGCCAATACATTTGATTTTCAGAGGATCGATTCTATTATAATACATATATAATTTGGTATACTGTTAAAATCGTTGTAGTGCAGAACCTTACTAATTTATGAGCTTGTGGTAATATATCTTCCGACCATAAATAATTGGAAATTAAACCATCACCATTATTCTCGTGGGAAACTTTTTGTCACCAAATAATCAATGTTCATAATAATAACTAGTAGAAAGTGACATGTAGTATATTATGTATACATCACTCATTTTACCAACCTTTGTTATTTACACTAATTAACACGAGTTTTCTTTGTAGGAAACATCTGAATTTACGTATAGATTAATTTAATTCGATTAATTTCTAATTATAAACTTTTTTTTTCACAATAAAAATTGCTAATTATAAACCGTGCTTTTTTAAAGTGCACTTCACTAATCCAATAAATGGGTAGTGCTCTTCGCAACCTTTTTTTTTTTTTTTTTTTTTTTATAATTTTTTTTAGGGTTGCTACCTACTTTTACATTATTAATTATGATAGATTTATATCAAAATCAATGTGTTTTTATCATTATCAACGATAAAAAAAAAAGTGTTATAGCTGAGTAATTACGACAATAAATACTACTTTGTGTTCCTTGGTCAAAAAAACAAAAAACAAAATTGCGTTCTTGTTTCTATATCGTTAGCACAAGGCTTGCCGTATAACTACCACACTCAGATTTGATATTTATTTGTTTTTTATGTCTTTATTTTATCATTACTAATACTAACCAAATTATTAGGTACTACTAATCAAGAGATTAACATCGTGACAAGTAACAAAAAGAAAAATTATATTTCTAATCCATTGAATCTGTAGTGCTAAACTAGTAAAGTTATGATATTATAAAATATAATAAATCAATTTTTTTTTGTGTGTGACTCAGTGTATTGAAGATCCCACCTATGAATTTAATATGCCAAAATTACACCCCTCCCTATTACTCCAATGACAGCCCTTAAAACATAAATACAAATAAAATAATGAAGTTAATATTTGAGCTAATCTTGATCGATTCAGTGTTGAATTAAAATAAACAATGTGTAGTACACATATAACACTACAAAAAATTTGAAGTAATAAAGTACAAAAAAAATAGAAAATCATATATATCTAAAAAGATGAACAGCCAAAAAAGAATATAAAAAACTTTTGTCCTTTTGGCACGAGCTTTTTAGGAAATGGAATTTTTGATTTCAAAATTTTATCAGTTGAAGAATTCTTTCCTTTTTGTCGCAAGACGCAATCCTCATTGCATTCTTTATTGGTTTCAAAATGTATAATAATTAAAGAAAACTGTAAAACGCAGCTGAAAAGAAAACAGGCCTTGATATTTTTATTGATGAACCAATTGTTGCTTAAATACAAGATGAAAAGAACCCTAGTACTCTGAAACTCTTCTAAAACACAAACAGATAAACTAGAGTTTAATTTATTTAAACTAAAGATAATCCTAACTTGAACTAAATTATCACTTTGTAGCTCAAACTTGTAACCATCGGATAACTTATTATTTCAACATATTCCAACATACTTCAAACTCCTTATCTCTCCAATTTATCACCTTATCACTCCAGTGGCTGTAAGTTTGAACCATCAATGATAGACTTGGATAATTCGAAGATGACACTTTGCATGGAAGTGTGATGTTCTTTGCATGGTCATCTTCTTCATTTGTGTAATTGATGTTCTTTGGTTTTATTACCTCTCCTCAAACCGAGCACAGGATGAAGGCAAAGTTTCTTCGAGAAACGATGAAGGGAGTATCTAGTAGAAGGTTTAGTGAATAAATCAGCCACTTGAAGTTCTGCTGGAACATGTTTAGTAACAAGTTGTCCTAAAGCCACTCGTTCTCGAACAAAATGATAATCCAACTCTACATGTGCTTCAGTGCGAGCATGGAAAAGCTGGATTGATGGTCATATGAAGAGCAATCGAGGTCACTTTGAAAATAATGGGAGTGGGAAGTTTGTGTAGTGTAAATCTTGAGCAATGTATTGTAACCAGGTTAATTCAATTTCTTTGTGTAGGCAAGAGGCACGGTATTCGACTTCCGCTTGACCGGGAAACAAGAGTCGCTTTCTTGGCACACCAAGAGATAAGATTAGTGCCCAAGGTGCAGAGCTGGTGGTGGAACGTCTGGTAGTAGGGCACCACCCATCTGTGATCCGAGAATGCGATAGAGGCAAGGGTGAATCTCCGTGAGTTGAAATGCAAGAGTGATGGGTGCTTTGACATATCTAAGCATTGTGTGAGCTATTTTGAGATGTCTGTGTGGTAGAGAGGCGAAGGAGGCTGAGAAGCATAATTCACACTGTAAGTGAGATCTGGTCTTGTGAATGTGAGATATTGAAGTGAGCCAATGAGCTGCCTATATTCTGTGGGATTTGACAGCAAAGTAGCATTTGGATCAGGTTGAGGATTAGCCTCAAGGGGTGTAGCAATCGGTTTGCGATCCACCATGTGTGTGCTCTTTCCAAAATAGTTAGGGCATAGTGAGTTTGAGATAACGGCTGACTTGTTACTGTGGAAACAATCTCAACACCAAGAAAATGATGAATTGGACCTAAATCCTTCATTGCAAATTCCACACTGAGTGTATGAATGAATGAAGTGATCAGGTCATTTTGGGAACCAGTTAACAACATATCATCAACATACAGAAGCAGAAACATAGACCCTGTGGTAGTGTGATACACAAACAGTGAAGGATCTGCTAAACTGCAATAGAATCCATAAGTGAGTAAGAAGGAGCTAAATCTATCAAACCAAGCCCTAGGGGCCTGTTTGAGTCCATATAGTGCCTTCTTAAGTTGTGATGCATATGAGAAGGAAAGCTAGGATTGGACATACCTGGTGGTTGTGTCATATAGATCACCTCATTCACTGTCCCATGTAGGAATGCATTTTTAACATCAAGTTGCCTGACCTGCCACCTGTTATACAAAGCCACAGAAAGAACAAGTCTAATAGTGCCTGGTTTTATGACAGGTGAGTAGGTTTCAGTATAATCAATTCCATCTACCTGATGATAGCCCTTAGCTACTAACCGAGCCTTTAATCTGTCAAGGGTTCCATCAGGCTTTAGCTTAGTTTTAAACACCCATTTTGATCCTATGACATTCATGGAGGGCAGTCTAGGAACTAAAGTCCAGGTTTGGTTGTCATGAAGAGCTTGAAGTTCATCTGCATAGCTTGCCTCGGCCAAACATGTTTGATAGCTTTCGTGACGATCCTTGGTTCTCTTGGGACAGTGGGGAAGGTGGAGACAGTTAGGCCATACTTAGGGTTTGGTTTAATGATGCCCTTCTGAGCTCTAGTGACCATAGGATGATAGGGAAGTATCTCAGAGAGTTGAATAGGAGGTGGAGAAGGAGGTGGTGAAGGAGTGGGAGCAGGAGTTGGAGATGGTGGTGGTGTAGGTTGAGGTGAGAGGGTTGGGGATGGATTTATAGGAGATTCTGCAGTGGAGCTTGTGGAAATAGGAAGTGTAGCAATGGGAATATCAGGGATGGATTGGTCAGAGGGCTGTGTTGGGGTTATATGCATATGGCAATCTGGTATATTTGGCAGTGTCCAATCTTCAAACACACTAACAGGAAGTCTAGATTGTGTAGGGGATGAGGATACATGAGGCTGATAGGGAAAAAAAGACTCATCAAACACAACATGTCTAGAAATGATCACCTTTCTAGTGGAAGGATAGTAGCATTTGTAGCCTTTGTGTTGAAGACTATAACCTATGAACACACAGGGCACTGTTTTTGGATCAAACTTATTGGTTTTTGTATCCCAAGTGTAAGGGAAGCATCTTGTGCCAAAAACTCTGAGAGAAGTGTAAACAGGATCTTTTCCATAAAGTTTGTGGTAGGGTGACTCATTATTCAAGGCAGATGAAGGAGTTCTGTTCATCACATAAACAGCAGTGGAAAAAGCATCTGTCCATAGATAAAGTGGCACATTACTATGAAAGATCATGGTCATGCCTAGTTCTCTAATAGTCCTATGCCTCCTTTCTACTAAACCAGTTTGTTGAGGTGTATGAGGACAGGATAATTGGTGTATGATTCCACTGTTTTGGAAGTGAGCAGCTAATTTATTGTTAACAAATTCCCCCCCACAATCAGAATGGAAGATCTTTATGTTTTTATCAAATTGCCTTTGAACATAACTCTCAAAATGCATATAAGTGTGATAGAAATCTGACTTGTGTGCTAAGGGAACAAACCAAGTGAATCTTGTAAAATCATCAACAAAACAAGCATAGTAAGAAAAACCACCAAAAGATTTAATAGGGGCTGGACCCCATAAGTCACAATGAATGAGTTCAAA
This sequence comes from Gentiana macrophylla, assembly GCA_026214975.1. Taxonomy (NCBI): domain Eukaryota; kingdom Viridiplantae; phylum Streptophyta; class Magnoliopsida; order Gentianales; family Gentianaceae; genus Gentiana; species Gentiana macrophylla. The sequence goes on from JAOBSW010000538.1 coordinate 277,793, forward strand.
AGCAGAAGTAGTAACATGATCTGAATCATAAAAAGGCAGCCTATGAAGTTTTCCTAATTGACAGCTTTCACAAATGTGATCTGTCTTTATTTTTCCTAAGACATCAATAAAGCCCTTTGCTTGCAATTGTTGGACTGTGGACATTTGAGAGTGTCCCAACCTCTGATGCCACAACTCACTTGAACCAGCTTTAAATCTATTTGAAAAGTGCAGTTCAGGTGTGTTGGGAAGGACATATAGATCACCCTTTCTTTTCCCTGTTGTCAAGGTCACTCCTGTTGTTGGATCCTTTAAGAAAACAGATTTATTAGTGAATTCACAAGAGATAGGTGCATCAGTAGTAAGTTGACTCACTGACATCAAATTTTTTGTGAGTTCAGGAACAAGTAACACATTATTAAGTGGTATTTTTGTGTGTGGTTGTGTTAGGGTTGCTTGTCCAATGCCTGTGATAGGTAAAGTAGAACCATTGCCAATGATTATAGCATCTGATCCTGTAAATTTATGAATATCATAAAGCAATTTTGACTTACCAGTCATGTGATGTGAGGCACCTGTGTCAACAGTCCACTCAGTGTCTGCAATCCCATTATCTAAGGTAAGTGCTGCTAAAGCATGAGGCAGCTGATTATTGGCCTGATCCTTTTTTGGAATCCACCAGCATATTTTAGCAATGTGTCCCATGACACCACAGTATTGGCACCTCTCATTTTGGTACATCTCCCTTTCTTCAATTGTCATCCTCCTTTCACCTGGTGGAGGTGGCCTTCTCTGATTAACACCATTGCTGTTGCTGTTGCTTGGAGTGTTATTTGGCCCTGAGTTGCCCCTAGACTGCTGTGCTTGGAAGCCTCTGCCAGAGGATACAAATCTGCTATCTTGGCTTGCAAACCGGTTGTCTTGACTGGTTTGCTGGTTGTTGTGCCCCTTGTAACCTGCAAACTGTTTGGACTGATTTTGGCCATAAAAGGCCATATGTGGTTGGTGTGTGTGTGGGATGTGTGTGGAGAACCAGCTTCTCCTTTGATCCAAGTTTTGCAGATGGGAAACCAACTCAGCATAAGTTGGCTCAGGTGGCTTTAACATGGTTGTAGTGAAAGTCTCATATTTGGGCCTAAATCTGGTGAGCAAAAGTAAACTTTTACGAATCAAAACAAGTTTATTTATGGCAAGCAAGGCTATCACATAGCCCTTTGAAATCTCTGATATGATCTGAAATGGTTTTTGTCTCATCCTTTTTCAAATAGGTGAGTTGTTGCTTGAGAGTGAACTCCCTTTCTTGGGAATCCTGAGCATATGCACTCTTGAGTGCATCCCATACAGCCTGTGCAGTGTCTAAACCAATCACTAAGCCTAGTGATTCTTCTGATAGTGATCCAATTAACCAGCCTCTTAGCAATCTGTCATCCTTCTTCCATTTGGTGTATTCTGGATTTGTGACCATAGCATCTGGTGTGTCTGGATTGGTGCTTTTGATTTGTTTTTCAGGAGCTGGTGTTTCATTTGTTAGATGATCCACGAGTTCTCGACTTTCTGCAAGAGCAAGTGCCTGTTCCCTCCATGGGGATAGTTTGTTTGTGTGAGTTTGAGTGTGACAAAGCTGCTTACATTCAAAGACAGTGTAGTCATGATTTTGTTGTGTTTGTATGTGTTTTTCTGAGTCTGTTTTTGTACAGATCGGAGACTGATCTGTTTGTGTTTTGTATTTGTGTTTGTGTTTGTGGAAATTAAGAACAATTTAGCTCTGATACCATAAAGAAAACTGTAAAACGCAGCTGAAAAGAAAACAGGCCTTGATATTTTTATTGATGAACCAATTGTTGCTTAAATACAAGATGAAAAGAACCCTAGTACTCTGAAACTCTTCTAAAACACAAACAGATAAACTAGAGTTTAATTTATTTAAACTAAAGATAATCCTAACTTGAACTAAATTATCACTTTGTAGCTCAAACTTGTAACCATCGGATAACTTATTATTTCAACATATTCCAACATACTTCAAACTCCTTATCTCTCCAATTTATCACCTTATCACTCCAGTGGCTGTAAGTTTGAACCATCAACAGATAGACTTGGATAATTCGAAGATGACACTGCATGGAAGTGTGATGTTGCTGCATGGTCATCTTCTTCATTTGTGTAATTGATGTTGCTGGTTTTATTAATAATAAGTTAGGCAAATGATATATATACTATACATTTGTGTAACACTACATGTTTTATTTTTATTGATTAAAATGATGAATTATTTGTGATGAAACCTAAAAAAATTAATAGGTTGATTTTGTTGTGTAGGATGTTGTGGTAAATTTAATAGTGCTTGTATCACTACTCAATAACTTATTACAAGTGTTTTACACTGATTAAGATTTTGAATGTATGCAATAAATTCTAAGAATAAAAGTATTAAAAGCTCCTAAAAAGTCATTAATGCAATAATTTTAAAATAATACAACATAGTTGAATAAATAATAAACTAAGAATAGATAATAAAAAAAAAAATTAGTGGCGCCAGAATGACAAAAATATTAATAAATGAGTTTGGAAGGACAAAAGAATATTTTCACGATTATAAAGGATAAAAATCACAATTTTACTTTAAAATTATTCTTCACGTGTTAATGTTCTTTGTGTTTTCACAATTGTTCTTCATATTTACTCTATTCCACATTTATTCTTCATAATTGTTACTTTTGTCCTTATTAAATTACAGTTTCCTTATATCCCGATTTTTTGATAATTTTGTCATTCTGGACAAAAATCTATAAAAAAAAATATTAATATATATTAGTACTACTTCATTCCGAATGTAAATCGTTTTTTTTTTTTTTTTGATAAACTCAACGATAAAATGTCTTATATTTTGGGATGATGATGGTAGTGGTATAATATAAGGGCCGCTAGTAATAGCAAAAACATGTATCGTGACGGCGGCTACATGTATCGTGACGGCGGCTACATGTAGTATGAAATGGGTCAAACGACCCTCTAAAAAATTCTCTGTATTTTTTTTTTATTATTTAAGTTTTTTATATATTAATATGTATTAACTGATCCATTAATTTTTTTAAATAGATCTTTGACCCATAATCATATTTATATTTTTCAAATAATACTTAAAATTTGTAATACGATATGTCGTTTTCGATCCATAGTCCGTTTCCCAAAATTCCTACAGTTGCTCCTGACTATGCTTGGGTGTAATATTCGATTATTCAATAATCAAATGTGGATGTTCGAATTCAAACCTTATAGTCGATTTTCAGATATGAAATATCGCTCTTTATTCCGAAAATAGATTTGATACGATGAAAATAAAGACATATATAATAATATATTCTTTAAAACTTTTAATATAATAATACACAAATGGATGCAAGTATGCAACTGGATGACCCATAGTTTTTTATGCAAGAGGCAATTAATAAAGATATTAGAAAAATAATTAAATCCAGAAGAGTGAGAAAATGATAGAAAAAAAAAAAAAAAACAGAGAATATATCAATTACTTTTTCACATATATTCTACCTCTGAATTTTCCTCCCATGGCACCACCACCTAGCTTTCATTCTGGATTTCTCCATTCATTTACCCGGGAATATATCTGATTCTTACGCCATCTTTAACTCTTCATCCATATCCAGCCCCCGGATTTTCCATCCTTTCTTTTCATATTTAATTATTACCCTGGAATTCATACGAATATTAGAATAAGATTTTTTTCCAGAATTTGTTTCCTCCATTTCCTGTTCTTAGTAGTGGTGATTCCTTACCATATTTAATGCTAATTAATTAGGTTTTATTTTTATTAAATGCGTACACCGAACTTTTGAGTTGTGGATAACCAAAAGTTCAGCGTTGGTGTTTAAACAAAAAAAAAAATCGTATTGAGAATCGAGTCTTCGGATTTCTGGGCATCGTCATAATCTGATAAACATTGAATTTAGATGCCTTGAAATTAAGAAAGACTCGATTTCAGCATCCGGGTTCTGATCAGAACTTGATTTTGGGAACTGGTTTTTTTTTTTTTTCCAGTAATGGAGGGAAGATTAGGAAGTATGGAGAAATGGAGAAGGTATTTTATGAGTGCAAATACAGATATATTTGAAGTAATTAAGAATGCGATTATTCTAGCAGCTATGGATTCTCCGGATGAGTTCAAACTGAGAAGAGATCGAATAGCTGAATTGCTTTTCTCTTGTAAACTGACAAAGTGTTTAAGGTGTGATGAAGTAGGTTTAGCAGTACCAGAGGTGGAGGAGGAGGAGGAGGAGGAGGAGGAGGAGGATGATGAGAAGTGCAAGAGTGAAATGGATGGTCGAGATCATTCTCCTGAGGATGATAGGATGAAGAAGAACAAGGTTAATGTGAGGATTGATGATGATGATGATGAAAATGATGATGATCACGGTGACGGTAACGATGTGGAGGCTGATTTGAACCATCACAATCATCATATTAGCTATGGAGAAGTTGAAGCTTTGACTGATGAAATTGAGGAAGAGAGTCAAATGTTTAGAGAGGTCTTGAGGATCAAAGAGATCCTTGAAAACAGCAAAGATGAGGTTTATCTCTCTTACTTTCTATTATGATTCAGAATAGTCTTGTCTTATTAGTTTAGTATTTGTTGATCCAGATTGAAGGATTAGATGCTAAATCTCATGGTTAGTGTCTAGAGATTACGATTTTACTTTCGTTCAGTGCTTTGTATTGAGCAGGAATGTTTAGGTCACTTTTACAGATGATTCTTTTGTATCATATGGTGCTTTTGATTGCTATGTTCCTAGCTGAATGACCTTGTGATTGCTGTGTGATAAGATGTTGGTGGAGATATGAATTGTTATTGTATTCTGAATTGGCTTTGACCAAGTCTGTTTTTCCTGCAACAGTCGGATTCTGTATTGTATAATTCGCTCAGAAGGCTGGAATTGATGGATTTGTCTGTCGAAATTTTGAAGGTTTGACTCTGTCTTTTGCTGTTAACTTTATAATACACCTGCAATTATCTTGCAAGCAGTTTTTGATTCATTCTCAAACATGCTTCAGGCAACAGAGATTGGAAAGTCTGTCAAAGTTCTTGTAAAGCATGGATCAGACCAGATTAAAAGGCTCGCAGGAATGCTACTCAAGTATGGAACTCTTTCTTGTTTTGATTATACGATTTTGCATTAACGTTATTGTAAACATTCTGTTTTAGCTCTTCTTACTTTCTGAATTAAAGCAATTTGGTAACACTTTCAAACTCTTGCATCTGTCCCAAATGATTTACTAAACGATTGTGTACTTATAGCCAACATCACATTTAACAGCGTGCTTCTTTTAGGAGTGGCTTGTAATACTTTGTGATTTTCGTTATCATTGATGCATTCGTTAGTCAATGTTAACTCAAACTACCATTTCTTTACTGGTCATTTCTTTGCTATCATTATACATAGTTATACGCATGTGAGAGTTAGTAATAAGCATTCGTATGTGACCTACGTTAGCTAGGAAACCTTATCGACTATATCCTGATGTTGTAGGTATTGGGTGGACAAGGTTGATCGATGGTTAAATGCTCCAGAAGCTATAACAAACGGTAATCACGAATCTTTGCTGAAACCGGTCATGCATTTTCATTTAGCTTTCTTGAAACTTGATATATGTTTTGTGCATGATATACAGTATCAGAAGGCACTCCTGAATCTATGAAAAAGTCCGATGTTGTTGACGAAGAAGAGGAGGAAGAAGGACTTCCTTCTCCTCCACTTGATGTAGGAGCATTCTTTTTAACTGAAACTGCTCCAATTGAATGGGGAGAGGTATACTGATGTTAGACCTTTTTCCTTGTAAATCACTTGGTTAGCTTTACCGCGTATTTGTCTGATCCGTTTTCCTTTTTACTTGTTCTTGGATTGCAATTCGCGAAGTTCTTTGATGGCATGGATGACAATGGAAGTGAGTTGACAAAATTGTCCTTTATAGTTTGCTTTTGCTAATCTGTTTCTTATTAACACTAATTCCTTACTAATATGATGCATCCCTTTTTTCAGATCCTCGAAACAATGGGGAATCCACTAAGAACCGTGATAATGGCAGAAAGCCGTTAGTAAAGAACTCGAATCTTGATAAACGAAAACAACAGCTTTCTCATGAGTCGGTTAAACCTTCTTCAACCGAGAAGAAGGAACATCAACAACAACAGCTTCCTCGTCAGTCAGTTAAACCGACAAATGACAGGAAACCACAACAGCTTCATCGTGAACCGCTTACAAAGCCAACGGATAGGACAGGTCAGCAGCCTAAGAAACAGGAAACTTTAGATAAGAAACAAGCAACTGTTGTAAAGCCCAACAAGCCTTCACTTGGTGAATCTGGGCCAGGCAGACCTGCAAAACCGGGCGTTGAACAAAATAGTAACTTTGAGTTCAAGGCTCAGAAAAGGCCTACTGATCGAGTTGCCTTGCAGAAGAGGGAATTGGCTTTTCAACAGCAAAATGTGAGTAGTAGATATATAAGTAGAACAATTTGATTATATAGTTCAATGCTGATTAATTGACATATATATATATCTCCTTGTGTTATAGAAATTGAAGAACTCAGAAGAGGCTGCAGAGCTTAAACTAGAGGCAGCAAAGCGTAAACTCCAAGAGCGGTACCAAGAAGCACAAAACGGTGAGTGCCTTCTCCTTTTAACCCCCCTCTCCCCCCTCCCTTCCACCTTCTGTTAGAAAAGTAGGCTACAGTCCATGTCTAACAGAGTTTGATGAATTTACTTGGCAGCCAAGAAACAACGTACAGTACAAGTTATGGAGTTACGCGATATTCCAAAGCAGGATCATGTCCAGAGGAATCCAAACATGAGACCTGGCAACAATGGTAGGTTTCGGGAAATGGGGCGCGCTAATCCCGATCATTGACCATTTTCTTCCAAAAAAATGCTGCTTGAGCTTTAATCTGGCTTGCTTTCAACACATTGCTTGACCAGATGTAAGCATAGGAGAGAATTGCAGTTCTAATTTTTTTTTTATATCAGAACCAATTAGCAGGTGGGAGAGAGTCTAATCTTGTTTTTGAAAATAACCATGATATCGGGTTATCTTACGTTCTATTTAGGCCGGTTGTTGGGGAGGGTCCTTTCGCTTGTTGCAACGGACCTTAAGTTGAGAACCCGAACATATATTTTCATCGAAATTTTACAATAGATGGTTGAGAGTTGAGACACAAAATGCTTGGCCACATTTGAGCATTTACATCAGCAGACAGTACTCTTGTATATTGACATTTGAACATAATAATTATTATACTACAAAAAATTTATTATTAGCTATAAATTCTGGCAAATGTTTATCTTTTTTTATCTTCTAACTATCCTGTGCAGTATGTTACCATTTATTTGTATAACAATTGGTAGAAGATAATGGTGTTTAATTTCAGCTACAAGATAGAATTTGTTTTTGAGTTCAGGAAAAAAGTCCCACAACAATTTGGACCAACCACTACCACTCTCCTCTAGTGGCTGACTTTGAAAAAAGGGTTATGCAAATCATTCATGATCTCTTCAATTAGAAAAGTTTAAAAGAAATCATTACCCTTTTTCAAATCTTTTTTTTTTTTTTTTTTAATTTTTATTTTTAAATTTGGGATTTTGGTTTAGTGGGATAATTAGGTTGGGGGTACCCCACTAAGTGTGTTGGGGTTGGTGGAAACTAGAGGTTCCAATAGTTCAGACAACTGTTAATAATAGCCAGAAAAAAAGTTGTTGATTTGTGTATACCTTGTGGGGAAATTCTAACATGAAGACTCCTCCATAAGGAGTGATCTATGTGGACGATTACGACTAGCATAGTTTATAATGAGAATTTAAATCGTAGTGCAGAATAATCGCATCATCGGCTCATTCTCCAATAGGAGAAATCTACATGATAAACTTCCCTACCTTGTGGATGAGGCGCAAATACCAATTAACTTATTTTTACATTATTTTTTCCTTTTGTTGAAACGAGAAAAGTTGGATTCGTTTTTAAATCAGAAAAAATGGAAAAATAGGAATCTGCACAGTGAAAAAACAAATTGAGTGTTAAGAACAATATATGTTATTCAGTAAAATAGACTTCAAATCCAATGTTCAATTCTTACACTGTTTTGTTGTTTTTACCAAAAGAAAACAGGGTGTTAAGATAAAGATGACGAAAAAAAGCAAAAGTATGGTAAAAGAATTATGATTTTTTGATGATAAAAGATATTCTATTCATTTATAGGTGAGATAATTTAAATTGTAGTGAAAAACTTGTCTTCTTACCCCAAAGAAAAAAGAGAAGAAATTCCAGTGTGCTATTTTATATTTCTATTTGCAGTTTGTCTCAATTTATTCTCTCAATCCTTTCATTTTCTCAATTTCTCTATATGTATACTAAACATGTGATTAATTGTCTAAATGCTGTTCTAAATAATTTGATTCCTGAGTATATTCCAAAATTCTGTCAACGTTCTTCTACAGCCTTTATACTATAAATATATATACACAAAAAAAAGTGGGTGATGAATGTTAAATTTGGAAGATGATGCATTTAATTAAGCTTAAAATAAGAGATAATGATCATTTTGAAGACTAAATCAGCTAGAAAACATTACTGGCCAAACAATACTAAAAATAAAAAAATTAGCTGAAATAGCAAGTGTGTAATTATTGTTTGATCAATTGTCAAGACCTACCATTTAATTTGTTGGTAGTTAAACTTGATGTCAAATAGATAGATAGGTGTCTTTTGATTGATACATTTTATTTTCCTTTTGGCTTCGATCTGCATACAAATTACAAACCACAATGTTTATTAAATGCATCAGCAATTTTAATCCATATATATTATTTTCATAGTCTAAGACCCGTTTACTAATTAGGTACATTAAATAATTAATGGAGGACTTAGAATAAATTGTATGGTTATCAATGACCAACAATGATTTACAAATACGGAGTCAGAAACATAAGTCGGCTATATTCATGTGGTCGGGTGGGTTGGATTAAGACGACTTTCATTGATTGAATCAGATTATATATATATTTTTTTAATGTAAACATAAACATGTTTTGGGTGGGCTTAGACCCCTCGGCCATGTATTTACCTCCATCGTCCTTGGTGATTTAAAATATTTACATTTGTTTTTCTTAATAAATCATGTATTTTATAAAGTCAAACACGATTTTTCTTGTATTACCGAGTCTTACAATGGTCAACTTATGATGCCTCGCACTAAAGACCGAGGATTTTTCCGGAAACAAGCGTTAAGAATGTGAAAAATTAAATTTCTTAGCTTAATATAAAAGGGTGGAGTAACACTTGGGCTAGGCTAGAGGAATGAGGGTGGGTGGGTTGTAGTGGTAGTGGTAGGGGTACAACTATGATTAGGACGGAGTAACAATTGTGCTATGCTAGGGGAACGAGGGTGGGTGGGTTGTAGTGGTAGGGGTACAAGTATGACAAGGGCGGAGTAAGGGTTCGGGGAATGAAAAGGGGTGGGTAGTAGTGGTAGCGGTAGGTGATGTTGAGTGGTAAATTAAGATAGAGTGAGGTAGGGGTGAGGAGTGGGTAGGATGGGTGAGGTATAAGCGGTGATGGGATGGGACATGTGGTAGAGTTGAGTTAAGGATGGGTAAATGAAGATAGGACGGTGTGGGGTAGATAATTTTCGTTTGCATTCCATCCGATGTACGATGTAATGAGTTGGGACAGATCCACGAAATTCGAGATACGTGTTAGAAATTTGTTAAACCTTCAATCTTTTAAACTCAAACTTATAATATGCATCGATTACGGATTTAATATGTATCGATTTCAGTTGTTGTTTTTATTGATTTTATCATAACCGATCCAAAATATAAGTCATCCTAGTGTTTTCACATAGATTAAGAAAACAATTAAATATCATCATTGTAAGATTAAAATGCCTAATACACCATTTAACTATATAAATGCAACGGTTGTGATGTACTGGTATGTAAAAGTGTTTGGATGAATATAAATTAAGGGTAAGATAAGAAAAATACTAATAAATACTCTCTTCATACTTTGAATAATTTATATTATAAGACAAAATAAAAAAAATTAGGATGATTTATATTCTAGGACAAGAGTATAAGTAATACATAGAATCTAGATGTGATATAAATGCATATAGTGATTTTATCAACCTAACATGTAAACGATTTATTGAAGGATACAATTAATCTTCTACATTCCCATCTTCACATTAATTTTGTATTATAATCTTTATTATAATTTATATCTTCACGTGCACATATTTGCATGGAACCAGACTTTTTACATTAGGTACAAACTTCGGTTAAATTTTAACCTTGAACCAGTCTCCGATCGGACTGGTTGACTCGTATGCTTTGAATCAAATTTGGGCGACGTCCTAAATGAGGTCAGGCTGCGTCATGCTTAGGCAAAAAGTTCCAATTGAGTTATTTCAAATTCCCCTTAAAAAAATGTAATATCAACTTGAAAAATAAAAATTAAAAACAATCCACGAATCGCTTTACATAAAAATATATATATATATTATATCTATAAATAGAGAAGGGACTTTGTCATAAGTAGCCGCGTGCAGATTTCTACTGGTGATCGTGACACTAATTTTTATTTTTATTTTTAAACACAGTAGGTTTTTTTTTTTAATTTATTTATATTTTTTTTTGATAAAAACCTGAGTTTCGGTTATCGTTATATATAAAGCGAATGATGCTTTAAATTTCAATCAACCAAAAAATTTCGATTTATCGATTCGATTTCGACACAACAATTAAATATTATACACAACAAAATGCATATTTCGATCATTTGGTTCATTTTAATACATTCAATCGACGGTCATGGATTCGATTTCAAATTTCTTAAATTTTCGATTTGTGACAACAATTGAATAAAACCGTGTGGACACCACATTAAATATTTTTAATATTTTGAACAACATAACGTTTGTGGAACCGACGGCCATTTGGATTACGAACGTCACTAAAATTGGCGTTGGAATACCAAATCACTTTTTATATTCTTTAGACCGTTTGACACGTGGTTTTTTTTTTTTTTTTTGTTTAAAAAATACAGCAGGTTTTTTTTTCCCCTTTCTATAAAAACCGAACTTTCGGTTATCGTTATATATAAACCGAAGTAGGCTTTAAATTTCAATCAACCGAAAATTTTCGCTTTCTCGATTCTATTTCGACACAACAATTGAAGTGTATATTTCGATACGGTTCATTTTTAGTACATCCAATTGACAGTGCGGATTCAGTTTTAAATTTCAATCAACCGAAAATTTTCGATTTCGACACAACAATTGAATAAAACCGTATGGACACCACATTAAATATTTTTATTATTTTGAACAACATAACGTCCGCGAACCGACGCCAGCGGCAGAATTTGCGATCTGACGTCACTAAAATTGAATTTGGAATACCAAATTTTTATATTCTTGAGGCAGTTTGACACGTGTTTTTTTACCAAATGAATGAACACGAGATCAATAGCGTATTCATTAATGATAAGTAAGAGAAATGTCGTATAGAAAATGAGTAAACACATTTTCAAGCATATTAATGATATGGAAGCTAAGGCGTCCGGGAGATTTTAGTGTAGTTATGATCCGCTTATTGCTTTTTTATAATGTTTCATTGCAGAAAGTCGAAGTTAAAGTGATCGACTTTACGACATTGTTCTCGGATGCATCATATTGTAGTTTATTTTCTAGATGGAAACCACCGATAGAAATTTGGAAGAGAGGTGATTCACAATCTTCACGTCTACAGAAAGAGATCACCTCTTGGAGAAAATGTGATATATTTCTCTTTCTCTTTGTCTTGTGTGTCTTGAATTTATTACGGTTTTAAGAACTACATGAATTTATTTCGCGTTGGAGCCTCATTCTTTGATATATCATCGCAGTAATAATTTATGTTAAATCGCGATCATTGCACGCTAGCCACGTTAACTAATATATATATATATATATATATATATGATGGGCATGAAAAAGATTTAAGTCGTCGTTGTCAATTCAATGATATAGAGATATGATAAAAATAGGTAGCCAATAGTAGTTCTAAATAGTAGGAAGTAAAGTCGTTTTCCATTCACTCATATCTATTGCCGACATCTCCATATTTCTTATTAATAAATTATTGTTATTATGTTGATGGATTTGCTTCTTATCTTGATATGGTGTCTCTCAACATTTGTTCTCAAAGGGAGTTATCTTATATGCATAGGAACTCGTATAATGACGGATCTAGAAATTTTATTTATTTGGGGAAACAAAACCAATTCAAAGAGCAATTGCGGACATCAGTGGCCATTTTACGTTTTTCACCCATAAAATTACATCGTTTTCTGAATTTAAACGGGGGAACTGACCCTCTCATTTTTTCACTTGGGTATGCCCTTGTGTATGTATGAATATGACACGGAAGTCAATGACGGAACCAGGAATTGATATTTGGATAGGCTACTGAATTATATTTGTATGGTCGGGTGGCTTAATTAAGACAATTAAAGGTGTTGAAGTGAATTATATTGGTTTTTTGACGTTCTGAAAATAAGAACCGGATGGGTTACTTGGCGTGGGGTGAACAAAAACCGAAATCAAACCAACCTAAGTAACCAAATCGAACCAAACCGGAAAAGTATAAACCGTGGTTTTTGGTCGGTTTTTGTATCGTAAAACCAAACCGTAAAAAACAATTTGGTTCCAATTTAAAAAAATGAAAACCGTTTAAAACCGGACCAAACCGGATTTTATATGTATACATACATACATGTATATATATATACACACACACACACACACACACACATACCTACGTCTATTAATACTTTAAAACATCAATGTGCTTTTTTCGGTCCAACTCAACTTGTTTAAACTTTGTAATTGTAATGCATTAATGATCAATTACTAATCTCATATCCTAAAGATTCATATTTTGTTGATCATTTCACAGACTTGTCTTTAATTTCCAATCATTTAAGAGATTCTCAGATACGTATCGATTCACAACTCACCACCGCTTAACTCTTTCTTCTCTTTCTACTTCCTCAAGACCAATATTTGAATTATGTGAATGCTTATTTGTATGATTTACTTCTTCTAATGATGTTGATGAATTTAATCATGGACATTTTCCGATTTGTTCATTTGTTAGGTTTGACATCTTATATAAATAAATGCATTTATATACATTAGTTTTATATAAGTTTGTCTTTTATTTGCTTATAATTAGATTATGTTGGACAATAACATTGTTGAGATAATCAAAATATGAGTTAGTGTTTTGGAGAAAATAAAATGAGCGAATATGTTTCTAACTAAATAAAGTCAAAACTATATCACATGTTTTTTCGTTTGAAATGTGTGAAAGTTAAATTATATTTAATTTATCTACCTCGCTTATTTATGGAACAAACGCATTCCTCTTTCTTCCTTGACCATACTCAAAATATTATTTTGTCAAATGGATTTCGAGATTTATAAATGATATTCAATAATGTAACGATTAGTTCATTATTAGTATTTTTGAAATCGATGATTCATTAATGATTGAAATGAGTAAAGAGATGACTCTTTCATTATCTTGTTCGTCCCAAACTTTGGAATTCAATTGTAGGTGTCGATTTCGTTGTGTTGGATGGTGTTGAAATATGATTGGTTTTGGATCTTTAAGATTCGCGTGGGTAGATGTTAGTTAAATATAAAACATTTGTTAAATCATCTCATTGGATTTACTAGCATAATATTACTAATGTATTACATATATTATCATTTGTTGTTACGAGGCAATTTGTGATTTCTATCAATAATTTTAATTGTTAAAGAAAAACCGTAAAAAACCGGAACAAAGTCGAACCAAACCGGACCGAACAAATGGTTTACGTCAAAACCGTTCTAGTTTGGTTTCAAAAATTGAAAACCGTATAAAATGGTTTGGTTTAAAAACGGAAAAAACCGGCCGAACCGGACCATGTTCACCCCTAGTTGCACGCCACCCTAGCCATCCCCCTAGTTTCGTCCTTGGCGGAAGTCAGAGCATAGGGACCGTTTGCTTCGTTCAGTTCAGACTCAACAAACTTCATTTCAACTCGGTATAAACTACCTACCACATGCAGCTCCAAATAGCTAGCACGACACATGGTGTCTACGGTCCCACATCACCAACCTGACGATCCACTCATCCTTGTCACTCATGGAGAAGAACATATAATCGTTTGATCCTACGATTGATTTTTCATTGACTGCCATGATCATATGATTGATTATATTACACAATATCAGCCTAATGATGGTTCTCAATTACATGCCCCAAAATCAAGGATTCATATATTAACTCCCTCATGCGAGATTCTTATATAAAGGCTTTGCCTCTCAAAACTATCTTAATTGGCTTGATCCCACACACGGTGGGTATTGGGTAGGGTGTTTTATTTCTTTTATTTTCTATTTTCCATATTATTATAGAAATATGAAATAAAGTAATTTTGTTATTATATAGTTGGTTTATAATATGTATTTTTTATCAAGAAAAATGATATTTGTTTTTGATAAATAAAATATGATTGTGTCTTCTTTTTTTTCTTTTTTTTGGTAAAACGATCATTTTATTCAATCACAAAGCCATCAAACAGGCAAGAAATTACATAGTCTTTATGCTCAATCGTGAAAAATAAAAATAGAAATGCGTCCATAAACTATACTAAGGCCAAGCTAGCCTCAAATTCTTCGCTCGTTCAACCGTCTGGGAAGCAAACACGAAGGCCGGCGGCCTCTCTGCTTCTGCTTCGTGTAGAACTTTATTTCGCCAGAGCCATATTCCGTGCACCGCCTCTCTCCAAGTATATTTCCAAGTCGATGAGCCAACGTATGATCGGTTGGTCCGATCCAAGTTAATATTTATCCAACTATCAATCGCCTGCACACCAAAGAATACTGTCCAATGTTCCCTAGTGATCAATAAACCCCACACTTGCGTAGACCATGGGCAATCTCTCAATGCATGTAAAGCAGACTCCGCTTCCATACCACAAAGGGGGCATTCCGGGGAAGGGATTATATGTCTCTTGGCCAGGAAATCATAGACCGGGAGGGAATCGTGTTTTAAAGTCCAAAGCAAAAAATTACCTCGTTCTGGGCCTTTAGACTCCATATATGTTGCCAGGCTGCATCACCCCTTACTGTCGTATACTCTTGGCCTTGCTCCTTCATTTGGTATTCATAACCGGAATATGATTGTGTCTTTAGATGTAAGCGAAGAAAATTTATTTTATATATTATTTATGGGGTCCTCAAAAATTGATGTATATATCAATTTTCATAAATAAAAAAGAAATATTGATGTATATATCGTCACTGAAAATTAAAATTATCTTCTCAAAAAAAAATAAAAAAATAAAATTACTTTAAAAAGGAAAAAGTAAAACTAACTGCCCGAAAGGGGCAGTTACGGAAAGAAACATGTGTGTTTGGATAAGTTCAAGCCACTCTGACCCATTAATGCTTTACATTATCCAAAAAGGCCCTGTTTAAGGAGCCCAACAATTCAACTGATGTTGTTTAAAGATATTTGATCTGTATTAACTAATAATTACTAGTCCCGTCTAAAAATATAAGTTCGTTTAATAATATATATCTATTTAAAAAAGCAATGAAGTATTTATTATTTTTTTCTACCTTTTACCCATAATTTGCTATACATTAACATATTGTACGACTATTACATTTATGAGAGTGAAAAAATATTCTAAATTTTTATCATTAAACGGACCAATTTACCAATGGACCAATTTATTAATCCATGTGAAAATATTTAAACGGACTTACATTTTAGGACGGAGGTAGTATTTGTCAAATCCTTTTGTTTCTTATTATTTAATATGGTAACCAATGTAATATGTTGTCGTTTGATATTCCAACATACTACCCAAAATATAAGTCATTCTAAAAGTTCCACACTGATTAAGAAAGTAATTTAAAGGTTAAATGTCTAAAGTACTCAATTGACTATTATTAATGGAATAGTTGTTAGAGAGATTGAGGGAAAATGACAAAAAAAAAATACAAAATGAATAAATAGGACACACTCATTTTTTTAGTTGCAAAAAGGACAAACAATTTCAGACGGACAAAATTACCCCTTCTCCCCTTTATAGAAGGAACGCGCGTATATCTTCAAGCACTTCATTTCTGCTTGAGGTATGTTTTTGTTTTTGTTTTTTATTTTTTTTTTCAAACATCCGTAACTTTTGATTTACAACTCCGATTATCGAAATTTTTTCACCAATTTTTTTTTGCTCTTTAATTTGAGCCCAAATACGATACCCTTCCGATGTAAATTTTGAAAGCCGAAAAAATATTTGTATTAACCGGAGCATTTTCTTATAAACGATCGTAACTTTTGATTTAGAACACCGATCATCAAAATTGTTTCACCAAAGTTCATATTTTTTTTTATCTTCATTTTTAGACCTCATTTGATACATTTTCGACGTAGTATTTGAAAGCCGAATTTAATCGCAGCATTTATACTAAACAGTATCAGTATAAATATCAGTATTAGTATAAGTATCAGTATCAGTATCAGGCTCATTTAAGGCTTAATTCAAGTGACTACTTCAATTTGGCTCATGTAAGGCTCATTTTAGACTTAATTCAAGTGATTAACTATTAAGCCTATGTCAAGTTTATGTGGTTTTGATTGATAAAAGGAATAGCATAGATTAACTTGATTAAGGTGTGGTGTTTATAACATGCGAGTTCGAGAGTTAATCACTTGAATTAAGCCTAAAAGGTACATCAGACTAAAATGTAATACATAGAAGATCAATACAACAGACTATAGATTTAGTACAATAGGTACATAAGACTAAACTGTAATACATAGAAGATCAAACAAGTCTGAAACAGTTTGAACTATCAGCCAAATTATAAGAAGGATATTCAAGTTCAAAGAACTAAATTATCATGCCCGGAATTCACAAGATGCTGAATTACAAGTTCAGTAAGCTTATGAACTAGGCCTATCTATTACATGATGATACAATGTAGATCAAAAACCTCAGAACGCCAAGGCACATAGTAAGCTTCTATGAACTAGGCCTATCTATTGCATTAAGGCACACATGTCGATGATCGATGTCGTGTATCGGTACATAGTATCAGGCTCAAAAGGACTCTCCTTTCGGTTTTTTGTTGCAAGGTCTATGTCCCCCAAGTCCTTGATATGAACTGAATGTCTTCTTACAATTCAAGCACTCATATTTACTTCTTTTCGGAGCATGTTTCGATACTACTTTTTCTTTAGGATCATTTCTTTTAGGCCTCTTCTCGTTCTTGGGTTCAATCACATTAGGCCATTTGTTCTTGGCTTCATAAACAGCTGCCTTTGTTTCTTCTTCTTTGTAGTAGTTGCAGTAGGCTTATGAAGGCTTGTATAACTTCAGCACCATCTTCTTGTATTCTGTAATCGAAAAAGTTGCACACCAAAAAACAGATCAAAATCCAGGTTTAAACACACATTTGAGTCAAACAAAATGAAGACAAAATCTGTTCATTTCAAATAGAATACCTTCTTGATTCTCCCATAGCAGTCTCATTTAAGGCTTAATTCAAGTGACTACTTCAAGGCATAAATATCTGGCTCGTTTAAGGCATAATTAAAGGGACACAATATCATATCTGGCTCATATAAGACATACAATATCACCAACAGTATCATATAAGGCATACTGAGATCGATGCTCGATGTCGATCGTCGATGCTCGATATGATAATGATGTCGATTATCAATATCGATGATCGAGGCTCATTTAAGGCTTAATTCAAGTGACTACTTCAAGGCACACATATAAGGCTCATTTAAGGTTTAATTCAAGGGACACAATATCATATCTGGCTCATATATTAGCATCATGTATAACTTACAATTCAAACTGGATAAAGGACAATCAAGTTCTTCCATGATCCGTTAGGAATGGAACATCATATGTAGCATATACCTTTACACATATCTCATCCCTACCCATATACTATATCTTTTAAAAATCCCATGCCCGGATATCCCGTAGTGTCAGATACATGACATAATTCAGTAAAGTAATGACATCAACATTAAATTAACTCAATTGCTATACTCCAGCTAAGCTCAACTTGATTCGAACATTTCGGTTCTTGACACGTATCCATGCATCCGTATATATACCCGTACAAACTAGGGTAGCTACTCACACCTTTCTATGCATGAACTAATATCCACATGAAAATGTAATCAAGCTGACATAACATTGATAAATGATTTTGAATCTTTTTTTCTTCTCCCAGTTTTTTGTTCCCCCTACAAAAAAGTGGGAGGTGTTCCTATTCTACTCCAACAACACAAGGACTTTTTCATTTTATTACATATAAGTAATAAATGCTGACATAAATCCAATAGGTTTAACAGGTTTTGAGGCCCTGGATCCGAAACCTCAAAAAATTGCAAGATAAAGAAATGCTAAATCATGAAAAAAAGAAACCCTTTTACTAATTCTGGCAGCTCCATGGAACGACTTTGAGGTGGAAATGATAGCTAGTAATGTAATTTGAGAGTAATTTCGTCCCTTTTTTTTATTTTATAAAATTCAAATTAAAGATAACTAAATTGAAGCTAAGTACCTTGAGAGTGAGAACATCACGAATTACGAACCGATAATCGACGGAGACAGCAAGAAACCTGGAATTAGGAGAGAAAGAACAAGGCCCAGTTTGTTTATAAGCATCTATGAACTCCATTTTTCCAAAACGAAATCGGATTCTTGGAATTTTAACTAAAACCCAGAATTTTGTGGCGAACACATTGTCTCGATCCGAGCAGAAATGCAGAGCTAAAGAAGTTGTTAAAGGAGGAAGCGATCTGCTTTTCATGGAGATGGGTTTTGGATCCGCTGTTAAAAGATGTTAAAAGTTTTCAAGGTGAAATTGAAGAAACTCAAGTGAAAAGAAGTATCGTTAAAAAAAAAAAAAGTTAAAGAAAAAGCCGGCTTGACTATATCCAGGCGGGGTTAGAACAACTTGAATGGGTAATAGGGGTATATTCGTCCAGTGAAATTTATTTGTCTTTAATGCAACTAAAAATTTGAAGCTGAATTAACACTTAATTAAAGGAGAAAAAGTGGACTATAAACTAATTTTTCCTAGTTGTTAAATAATAAAAAGTTGTTGGATTGATAATAAATTAAAGATAAGATAGAAAAAATGGTAATAAATGTTGTATTGATAATATAGAATGACTTAATATTGTGAGACAAAATTAAAGAAAAAGAAAAGGAAAAACGTACTACATCAGTTTAATAACAAGGAAGAACATTATTTCTACACCAAAAATCATACAATAAAGTCACCAATAAATCAGTACGGCACAGGCGTGTGGTGGCGCTCGTCAACCGGTGTTGTGTGTATAGCTTTCTGTTTTTTTTCCGTTTGTAGGGTCTCTTTTGTCAAATAAAGAGTTGACTAGAGGTTCACTGTCTAAGCTACCCTTATTATTAAAATTATGGCCTTTTCTGTTTCCTGTAACTCAGCATGCCTCCCTCGACTCTTTATTTGATTTGTTTAGTTGTTTTTGTGCTTTTCACGTGTTTGCTTTCTGTTTTAGTCCATTGTTTGGTGGCATTGTCCAGCTTTGGCTGGCCTCTGTTGTTCTTTTCCGGCGTTGGTCCGGCTGAATAAAATCTTTCGTCTTGTTCCGGGAAGGAAAAAAGAAAATCAGTAGCATTTCCCAATTCTATCTACTCCCACAATTCAGACAGGAAAAAAAAAAGGTGAAAATCTGAACCTGCTACACACATACACACCTTCATCTACAAGAGCCATATCCACCCTCAGGCATCTTCCGCTCGGATATTATAAAGCGATTGCCTGTGGATAACAACTTCGAACCTCCATCTGCATGGAACCCCATACGTGTTTACATCCTTCCAATTTCAACCTCATTTTAGCAACAAATGCCTTTGCCCATTCTTCATCTTCCCCTTCCAAGCTCAGCTCATATGGTATCGAGAAACTGCACAATCCACCACCAAAAAGTCGTAGTATGTAAATTTAAAGATTTGGATCAGAATAAAAAAGAATACCAAAAGAAATCAATGGCCTCACAAAAACTATACTGGTCTTGAAGCTATTCTCCCTGTAATAGAGATAAAGCCCATTAAATCAAGTAACGTTCACTGTTATACCTCATTAATTCTTCCTTCTGAGGTTGTACTCGATTAGAAGTCCCATTCCTACCAATACAAGAAAAATGGAACCGGCAAGGTTAGTTAGAATCATGAAACACACCATAATGCACCGGGAAGAAATCTTCTTGCACCGTTTCCTATTCCATCCTCTATCCCACTAGGTGAGCGGGCATGCCATGTGTATTAGTTACTAGACTAAACATACAAACACGTGGCATGATCATACTTAGCGGGATGAACAATGAAACAGGAACGATGATCCTATAGGCACAAACAACTAAAGATCAAACAATAACTTCAGTACATGCACAGGATAATACAAAAGCTTCAAAAGTTAATACTGAAATCCATATAGTTTCGGGAGCAATGGATGCTTAGCAGTCAACAAGGCACAAGAAAGATGATGTTTTCCAATGATGAGAATAGATAGATAAGTTCAGAAATATACATTGGCAAATTTCCTGCAAGAATCAAGAAGATAAAAGGTATGTTTGGATATAAGATTTTCCTAATTCAAGAGAAATTTTTCAGATTAAATTATTAGATACGAAATTTGTAATCGTAAAGGAAAGAATACAAGAGATATATTCAAAATACTTAAGACCAATCTAAGTTAAACACCGACGAAATCCAAATCACACTAACTGCTGAAGGATTGAACTTTATGCTTAGTCAGAACTATTCAGTAATTCTATAGGTAGGCAATTAACTTGAACATTATAAATCAAGATCCCTACTACAAATAAAGGTTCTAGTTCAAAACTCTTCTATGGTCTGCGTTTATCCTGTGGCTCTGTATCTGTAACTAGTTAGGAACCCTAGTTGTAATTAGCTTTTTAGTTAGCTGGTCATCGAACTATGCCCATACTACGCAACGAATCAAGTGGTCGTACAAATTTAATTTTGTATATCAGATTACCTCGTAACAAAAAGGTGGAAGAGGTGGAGAGACTTGGTGGAGAGATTGTAAACAGCATCCTGAATATGTTCCTTGCGAAATAAATATACCACCGGATAACCAAGAAGCCACCTGGGTAGATGAAAACTAATGGAATCCTCAAAAAAGAGCAAAACTATTCAAAATACATGTTGAAGACTATATATACTCCTACAGTTGAAGATTAAAGAAAAATACCCATTCAGGGATGGCAATGTGATCTCGGTTTCTTGGATCCAGCTGCTGAGATCAATCAACTCAGATGATGCGGATATTCCAGACTCTCTAGCAGAGGATGTTGCGGTAGCATCATCAGTCTCTTCACTCTGCAATACACCATCCATACGGAAAAGAGTGGAAAATCGTTTCTGAATCGACAGAAATTGGGAAACAGCCGAACATTGATCACTCTGGGGTATGATCTACAATCATAATGAGAAGAAGGAATACTTAAAACAAATGGCCAGCAACGGAAGCTATGGACGTGATTTGATAAGAATGTAATATACCTTTGGAGGATCCTGTTCAAGATCAATGAAAAGTACTTGCTCTTGCGAATCTATGCAAGAATTCACAAATTTTGCTAGTGATCTTGTATGAATCAAATATATCATGTCTTCCATGACCATGACCTTTAGATATTCAAAAACAGACGACTCCTGTAAAACAAACACCCAAAAGTACATACAAATCACTTCCATTTCTTGAAACATTGACACTAAGAAATAAGAAGCGAGCAAGAAAAGTACCTTCTTGCAATGCTTGAGAAAAGAACAGAGACGTTCTTGCAATTCTGGCATCTTTCCTCCATAGTCCACCATTATAACAGGCCTCATCTCTGTGATTAAGGCTAAAATATCTGCAGGACATTTATTGCTCTCATCATTAACGCCAAACAAATTAGCGACCTCTAACCGTAAAAACTACTCAAGAAACATACTTTGGGCAATGGCCCAAATGTGTGTCTTATCTTCAAACTTCAACACTCCTCAAATGAACCTTATTCTTGAGAACTACCACCAAGTTGAATACACAGTAACCCGTAGGTTCTTGATCGATTGCACCAAAACCGCTCTCAATAGAATATAAAACACCTAGCTAAGAGAAGAAAGGTAACTAAACTTCAACATTTCAAGGTGATGCATACCTAAAAGCAATAAATGATGTAAAAAATTTGGGAGAAAACGTTAAACGATTACACGAGGTGAAA
This sequence comes from Gentiana macrophylla, assembly GCA_026214975.1. NCBI lineage: Eukaryota > Viridiplantae > Streptophyta > Magnoliopsida > Gentianales > Gentianaceae > Gentiana > Gentiana macrophylla. Next base: position 300,186 of record JAOBSW010000538.1, read on the forward strand.
ATGCATAGGAGTGGAAACCTGTTTCAAGGCGATGCTTTGAAGTCGACCTGAGCTTCCATTTGAGTTGGGATAGAGAGAACCCCACCACTTTCAAGACTCCCTCCGCCTCCAAATCCAGAGCTTCCATAGTGAAGGCGAGTGCCTGCTTTCTTTCTTTTTTTGACAAAGTGCCTGCTTTCTTTGATTTAGTGAATTGAATTGTATTGTATGCATTAACCAACTATTTGGGAAAAACAAAAAAAACACACACACACACAATTGGATAAAGGAAGTTACGTTGGGGTCCTGATGTTGCAATTTATTCTTCATTAAGGGTTTATGGGTAATTTTACTTCATCCTCAACAAACCAAAACCGATAGCATTTTGTTATGTAAAATGAAAACTCTGAACCAGAATCGACCATCCCTTTGCTTGGATTCACTTCTCTTCTCAAACCTTTGAAAAAAACATGAATCATGAGAGAAACTGGGTAAAGATGAGATCTTTTACTTATGTTCTCTCTTTATTTATTTTTTTTATTTTTATTTTTTCCCGTGTCTATCCTGTTGGGGAAATACAAAGAGAACGAACAACGCCGAACCAGAAATGAATGCTTTATGAATGAAAATAACCAGGATATACACGTAGAAATGATTTGAGAATCTTTTCGCATAAAACTATTCGCCTCAAATGATTGTCTCCTAAGAAAACACGAATATTTTCACGAGATAAAAGCTACGTTCCACTTTCGATCCTGCATAATATAGACAGAAAGAAAGCTACAAAAGCTTTGAAGTTTTGAGTTTTGTGAGTTGAACTTTGAGGTTTCTACAAAATATTCTAAGAAAAGAATATTTGCTTTAAGAGTTGATATTCATCATCCCTCTTATCTTCCAAGTGTTATGTATTTATATATCTTATGTTAAACTATGAAAAGACACAAGATATAACCCTTCAAAACCAGTTAAAACTGTGTTTACACTGAAGGGACACCATCCAAAATCGAGTGGACACCATCAAAGCTCGGGCTGAACCGAGTGGACACCAAGAAAATCGGCTGAAGCAGAGTCAAACGCCTGCCTCGCTTTGATCGGATGCCCGTTTGCCCTTGGACGCCCGTCCATCAACTCCAGACGCCCGTCCATCAAACACCGCCTACATCTCGTATCCATTTCGATCTCCGGACGCCCGTCCATAATCCCTGAGACGCCCGCCCACCAAACACCCACCACATCTCGTATCCAATTCGACCCTCGGGACGCCCGTCCGAGATAATTTGACGCCCGTCCATAAGTATCCGCTTTTGGTTTTGGTTTTCGGTTCAACACTTGATCTAATACTTCCGTAAGCTTGTAAATATCAATTATAAGCATGCACCCGCATCTCCTAACTCATATCGATTGTTTCAAGCTTACCAAACCTCAAACTAAATCCCGATTACGCTAAATCACATGGTGATTCTACCGAAATCACCAACAATCCTCCCCCATTTAGTGTAATCCCTGATTTAGTTGAAAACTTACCAACACACAAACAGTTCATCTTTTAATGATAATGTCACGAAGATTGAATTACCACCTAGTGTATTACACATTCCAAAATATTCGAGTATTGGGGTGTGTCTAAGCATTGAACCCCTTTACCCATTTGAATACTTCAAAGATAACACACAAATGAACCAAGATACAACTTCTATAGCTACTTGACACCAATTATCCAGGCCTTGTGTCCATATCCATTTCATGAGTATATAGAAAGTCAACCCCACTTTCTTGAAGCGGCCAAACTTCATACTCATATAGGTGAATCTTTCCAATCATGTACCTGAAACACTTTTCCAAAAGATATCACCTTCACAACAGGTAATGCACATACTTTCGGGACTTTTCATGTGCCAAATCTTCGAGAATGGGCTTTCCACATTGAATTCTGCCTATGGCGTTGTACCATAAGGGAATTGGGTATCCCACCCCAAAGATTTAATGGGTTCTACACATCCCGATAACAAACTTTTTACCAAGTTTCAAGTCAATCTATATTTGGCCAAACAAGATTGACTAAATCATGAGTACTCTTTGAACAACCACCATCATCCTTAGAGTTATAAACTCACAATCCAACTTTTCATTAATACATTGGTGTCTACAGATCATCATTGTAACATTTGACAATTTTCCGCCAAACACATTGGATAAGCGGGATGAACTTGGTTAATAATTGCAAGGAATTCGAACTTCTACGTCATCAACAAAGAAATCCAACTCCATAGTCCAAATTGTAAATTTATGAACATAGAAGCTCATAAATGATACTTCATCCTAGCACAAATTACTAGTTAACCGAGGATTCTTCTAAATCGAAGGAATCTCATATAAATTTACTATAGAGTTTAAACCTCCCCCATGACTGTAGTTTAAAACCTTGATGACAATACCGTCCAATTATGAACAACATGATTTGGTTAATACCAAAATCAACATGTCAATAATGTAAACTACTGTATCACCTTATATTCCAAGGCAAATCCAATCTTTGTAGATCGAGCATGTTTCACTTTTAGTATCATGAATAGATACTAAACCAAAGCAAAACACCAAACATGTAGTCAACATACATCAAAGGACAAAGTCATTTCCTTAGACATCAAACACATATAAGACATATAATATGTAAAACATATATAAGAATTGTATAGTTACGAACAAGGTATTATAAACAACTTTAAATTAAACTAATCTTCAAGATAAGATGTCTATCAAGTTTAATTTAGCACCTTGAACCAAAATAACATATACACTCCTTATGTTAATTTTAACATAACAAGACCCTCCAGTTGTTTCAAATACAATGCTCATTCCAATCTCCATTCTAAAACCGAAGTTTTACCATCCATTTAATGGATTACAAAATTGTTTAACAGTTGTTAAAACAAACAACAACAATTTATCCGAGGAGAGTTCATTAACCGGTGCCAAGGTATCAAAATAACCAATACCTAAAAACGTACAAAACCTTACATTATTAATCAGGATTTATACATGTTGACTTACATCAACTATCATCTTTCATTGAAAGATTCACCGCACCATTTGCTCTCATTGAGCTTTACAGGCATATTTAGAAAACAACTTTATTGTTTTCCTTCACTCAAACATTGGTAGGAGTTTCATACTTTAAACTTTGTACAACATTATAAATGTCCAAAGATGGCATACCAATGATCAACAACAGATTAAACTGTACTAGAATCATTCAGCTCCATTATATGGAACCAAAGAACATTGGAATGCATAGCAATTCCAATAAACATAGTTTCAATGCCTCTTTTACTCAAGGAATTAACCTTAACCTCGGAAAGTCACAAGACCTCCTCACACCTCCAAACCTCAAGTTTGGATTTCATTATACCAAAGTTCAAGTAATTTAGCAAACAAACAACTGTTGGAGGCGTAGGAGTATAAACAAAAGTATATAAAACTCATTATAACATACACTCTTTTCATTTACCTTTTGGAGGACATGATAGTTATTTACTACAAAGTAACTCAAATAAACGATGTATCTATTAAATAAAAGAGTTACAACTTTTCCAACCAAGGATTCATAATCTTCTAAACGGAAGAACTACAACTCTTACAACCAAGAGTTACAACTTTCTATACCGGAAAGTCTCAAATTTTCAAAGCAAAAGTTACATCCTTCTGAACCGAAGAATCACAACTTTTCAAAACAAGTCACAACTTTTAAACCAAGAGTTGTAACCTTTAAAATCGAAAAGTTACTAGCTTTAAACGAAAAGTTATAACCGTTCAAAAGAATACAAACTCTAATGAGTTGTATCCTTTCATCAAACCGATACATTCTTTACCAAATCAATAACATGATTTTTCCTCCAAAACATTCACTTAAAATCAAAGTGAAAATCCATGATACTAATCATGTTTCCGAAAAGAATAAGTTAAAAACAAGTTATAAACATACATTACATATAAGTATCACTTAAGCATACCAATAAACATACATGTATAGTTATTTCAAATTATACTAACCATGTACAACTAATGTTTAAACTAAATCTTTCAAGAACCAAAGGATATACTTAAATCTCTTAATAATGACAACCTTGACTCTTTTTCATGAATGTCACGGATCAACAATCCGCGGTTCAAAGCTTCAAACCAAGTTGATCCTTACACTCACAATTTTCCAAACCGGAGTCAAAACTCAAAACAACATTTTAATAGTTGTTTCACCGAAACTTAGTTTACCGTCATTATTCTATCCTTTGTTTGATCTTACATACTAGGCATTCAACCTAGTAAAACAAGTTTTTTAAATCCAAATTTCTTTAGATTTGCAAACTCTTCATTACAAGTGTTCTATCAAAGATAGACATTTAAAATCATTATCTCTTCAACATGATTTCCATCTATTTGTACCATTAGACAACATCTAACTACAATAGACATCAAGCTTTCCAAGAGATAACACTTGATTCATCCCAACATTAGTTATACACAAACACTTAAAATTTCTAAACATTAACATGATTTTATCACCAAGATCAATGAACATTAAACATTAAACACGCAGCAAGTTTCATCATTGATTCAATCATGTCTAGAAATATCAAGCCAAACAACATATATGTATAATCAAACAACATCCAAGAACAAAACTTAGACACTACAATCAAAATTTATATTGATTGTAGTTACTGTTCTTGGACACCACAAACTTGCATGAAATAATGTAAATAAACATACATACCATTCATTCGTAGTCATAGCAACATCACAGCAATTTTTACAAAGTCCTTCCAATGAACTTTTACTTACCAAAAGATTATAATCGACTTTGCATCAATCAAAAAACCGCAGCAACTTCTCAGAATTTCTGACAACTGTCAACATCGAACCAGACTGCAAACTTGATATCACTGCGATCCTCGTCTCGCCACGATTCTAACGGTATCTCCGGATTTTAAAACCGATTCCTGAATCAAGAGTTATGCCCAAAATACTAGGACACAACCTTTGATAAAATTCTGGAAAATGCAACTCTTCATTTTGAAACCGACATTGTTCTACAAAATCAAAAATAGTTTTCGCAGATTGTTGGGGAAATACAAAGGGGAACGAACAATGCCGAACCAGAAATGAATGTGCTGCAATGAAAATAACCGGATATACACGTAGAGTCGATTTGAGAATCTTTCCTGCGAAAACTATTCGCCCCCAAATGATTGTCTCCGGGTAAACACGAATATTTTCACGAGATAAAACTACGTTCCACTTTCAGTCTAGACAATATAGACAGAAAGAAAGCTACAAAAGCTTTGAAGTTTTGAGTTTTGTGAGTTGAACTTTGAGGTTTCTACAAAATATTCTAAGAAAAGAATATTTGCTTTAAGAGTTGATATTCATCATCCCTCTTATCTTCCAAGTGTTATGTATTTATATATCTTATGTTAAACTATGAAAAGACACAAGATATAACCCTTCAAAACCAGTTAAAACTGTGTTTACACCGAAGGGACACCATCCAAAATCGAGTGGACACCATCAAAACTGCTGGAACCGAGTGGACACCAAGAAAAACTGCTGGAACAGAGTCAAACGCCCGTCTGCCTTGATCAGATGCCCGTTTGCCCTTGGACGCCCGTCCATCAACTCCAGACGCCCGTCCATCAAACACCAGCTACATCCTGTATCCAATTTCGATCTCTGGACGCCCGTCCATAATCCCCAGACGCCCGTCCACCAAACACCAGCCACATCTTGTATCCAATTCGACCTCTGGACGCCCGTCCAGATAATTTGGACGCCCGTCCATAAGTATCCAGTTTTTGGTTTTTGGTTTTCGGTTCAACACTTGATCTAATACTTCCGTAAGCTTGTAAATATCAATTATAAGACGCACCCGCATCTCCTAACTCATATCGATTGTTTCAAGCTTACCAAACCTCAAACTAAATCCCGATTACGCTAAATCACATGGTGATTCTACCGAAATCACCAACATATCCAGCAATGATTTTTTTCTGATTAATATCCAGATCCTTATTTGCCCCATTTTTCATGGTTTTTATTATAAACTTTGTTTGTGTGTGGTCGCTTTTGTTCTGAAATTTCTTGAATAAGTTTGCTGTTGATTGATTTACGTTCTAAGAGTTAGCTATGTTGTACTACTGTTATTACCAATCTGTTTGTTGCTCCGTCTACAGAAATAGTTAGTATTCCATGTGCCTTTGGAAAACATAGATGGAACATAAGTGTTTTACTACATGATCAGTTTGATACACACTAGCTGTTTGCTTGTGTATAGGAGAGCCTGCGGTAATTTTTTAGGCCGAGGGAAAATGAGCTGGATAAGCTTTCTTGGAACTTTTTTTTTTTTTCCTTAGATAAGCTTTTTAAGAAAAACAGGAATTTAGAAGTAGCAGTTAAGGTGGGTGTTTAAGGGGTTTAGGGAGGGGAGGGGGGGGCGTTAACGAGATTTAAGATGCTTTCAGAGGGTTTGTTTCATTTATTGTGGAAATTATTTGGGATGGTAAATTGCCTTGTCTGAATCACATCATATCTGTAACATTTAGTTATTTGTTTACTGCTTGCAGATGCATAAATAAGCCTTTTTTTGATTCCGTGTGTTGCTGATTTTCACCTCAGGAATACAAGCAACATTATCCTTTTCCTTCATAAGTTGTACATGGCTTTTAGTTTACAGATATATTACTGTAAAATAGATGGTGCAAAGTACTTAATACATATGTTTGACTCTCCTTTCTACAAGCAAACCATCATTGAATGAAACACTATCTTTCTTTGAACATATTTCAGATGTGCTTCTTCATTTACAATATCACTGTTTCTGTATCAGGTTGATTTCTTGAGTTAGAGATGTTATGAGCAAACACATATTCTGCTAATTTGATACTTGAAATTACTTTGATAGATTTTTTAGTGTCTGAATATTAGACCCTTTCTGTATTATCAGAAATTTCCCATTTTTTTTAGCATATGTCACTGAATTAGCCTTCCCCAAGTGGTATTGGATGTCCACGTCGTAGTTAATAAACTCTTATTGTATAAATTAATGTAATAGCTGGACAAAAAAAATGTTTGTTGCCCGTCATCACCTACGCCACCATCACTTGTCGTTCCATCACCACCCGCCACACTACGCCACTTGATGCCACCGGCCAATCTCACCACCACCTGCCCCACAACAACCCTTTGTTACCACCACTTCCACCACCACCCACCCTACCACCCTCACACTTCGTCCTCACCCATCCTACCATAATGACTAAAAGAATCACTGAATACAATGACATTACTTTTTCAATGAAATTGGTAAAAGAACCATGAATACAATTAATGCAGTCTTGTTTTAACTTTTAACCTCTCATCAACTAATAAATATGATTAAAGTAGAAAATAGACAATAAGTATTGCTTTAGAAAATGTTAATTTTAATACAACTGCTTCAATTAAATAGGAAGGGAAGAGGCTGAAGTAGATACCAACCATATTTGAGAGCTACAGAAAACGAAAAATGGGCCTGATAATCGAAAAAAGAGTTGAGAAGGTCAACGGAAGAGATTTGAGCTATAATGATTTCGTGGAAAAGTACATGCATCAAAATCAGCCTGTTATTCTCACTGGTTTAATGGATGATTGGGGGGCGTGTAATGATTGGGTGTCCCCTGATGGAACCCCCAATCTCCACTTCTTTTCAACCCAATTTGGAAATTCCAAAGTGCAGGTGATTCGTATTTTGGTTGAATCAACTTTTTCAGGCTCAATATACCACTTGGATTACGTTTAATTTTGCAGCACATGCTGATTTTTTATTTGTTCCTTTTAGTTGTTGTATTTTCTTCTTACTATTTTGCAGGTTGCAGATTGTGGTACTAGGGTGTTCACTGATCAGAAAAGGGTGGAAATGTCTGTTTCCGAGTTTATCGAGAAATGGGCTATACATTCTTCTTCCAAGGCAGATCTTGAGGAGGGTCATGGCAGGCCTTTGTTGTACTTGAAAGACTGGCATTTTGTAAGGGTAGCCATTCTGTCCACCCCTGCGTCCCGAATCAAAGTATCTGTTTATTTTTTTCTAGGATTTCATGTGTTCCCTTTGTGTCCATTTCTTCACCTTGAACTCCATATGCATAATCATGAAAGTTGTTCCATATTACGTAGTGACCATACCCGAAGTACATGTTTAACTTTGTGATGTATCAATATATTATACGCCAGAGGTAGTATGTGTTTAAAGGGGTGTAGCTGTTTGTTCATACGATTTCTAAGAACTTTATCCACTTCAAAAAACATGCTCTTTTAGCTGTCTTAGGAGTTGGAGAGGATTAAGTACGTATCTTTGCTTTTTCAGAGGGTCGTATTCAAGATAACCATTCCCTTAAAATGGGATGTTATTTGGTTACTGACGGGTGCAATATAGTAGTCTTTCATTGTGTCATGGGCTAACATGATTAAGAATTTACTTATATAGATATTTTCACAAGTCTTAATGTTTTTCAGGAGTATCCAGACTATCCGGCATATAAAACTCCATTGTTTTTCTGCGATGATTGGTTGAATTTATATCTTGATAGATACCGCATGCATAGTGATGCCAGCACCTCTCAACCGCAAAATGATATAAGTTGTTCTGATTATCGTTTTGTGTACATGGGGCCAAAAGGTTGAGATGCCGTTCTTGGCGTTTCTAAATGTTTGAATCATTCTTATAATTTTATTCGGGCTTAAGACGATAACTGAATATGTAGTACGTTTTAAAATTCTTGTTTAGGCACTTGGACTCCTCTTCATGCTGATGTATTCAGGTCCTATAGTTGGTCTGCCAATATTTGTGGCAAGAAGCGATGGTATTTGCTCCCACCAAGTCAAAGCCATCTCGTGTTTGACAGGTACTAATGCGGCAATGTACGAACACTTTTTCTCATGAACTGCTTTTTAATGCTTCCGCCACAAACTTTTTCTTTGTTTTCCCAGGCACATGAGAAATTCTGTCTATGACATCTTGGAGGACGTCGATGAGATAAAGTATCCTGGTTTTAAGAAGGTTATTTTGGGAATCATCATCGGTGATGATTTAGTTTCATTGCTCTGCTCTTTTCTTTAAGTTCCAGAAGTTTCATATTTTGCTCAGCTCATTGCAAAATACCATTGCAGGCAAGGTGGTTGGAATGTATTCAGGGACCGAATGAGATGATATTTGTTCCGAGTGGATGGTATCATCAAGTTCATAATCTGGTAATTTATATATTCAAAAGCTGCAACTTCTTTAACCTGTTGTTCTTCTGTGCTTGAGCAATTTCTGAACTTGTGGGTTTATATGTATGTATTTTGAATAATATCTCAACCCCGAATTTTCAGGAAGATACGATATCAATAAATCACAACTGGTTCAATGCCTATAATATATCGTGGGTGGTAAGTTAAGATTGCTCCAACTATAGCTAATAATACATGTATTTGTGCATCTATTTAGCAATATAGAGGAAGGAATGCTTTCTTATTTGTATTTATTTGCATTGTTTTTATCAGTGGGATTTGCTTTCGAATGATTACAAGGAGGCCAGGGATTATATTGAAGACATAAAAGATATATCTGATGATTTCGAGGCCCTTTGCCAGCGGAATCTTGCTGCAAATACAGGTATATATTTAGAGCACATAGTTTGATCAGATGTATGTAATGTTGTCTAGTCATGTATGTACACATTATAAGTGCTTAAGTGTCCAGTTGCAAGGTTGTATCTTTATCCAATGTTCTTTCTTTTTTGAAGTTATGTTATCCCTGAACCCTGAACCCTAAATGTTGTTTGATGAACTCTCTCTTGATTTCGTAACACCCACCCCCCCCCCTCCTCCTCCCCCCCCCCCACTCCTCCTCCTCCTCCCCCCCCTCCCACCCTCCCACCCCTTTCCAAACTGACAAAAACACACTTGGTTTGTTGTCTTTTTTTTAGGTATGAATTATTGGGATTTCTTCATTTTATTGGTGCGCTTCACATTCGTCAACATCAAACAACTACACCATCTTGTAGAAGGAGGCAGAGTTTTATTATGTGATCAGAAGAAGAGGGCGGCGGTGCATCTACATTTCAACCTCAAATCAATTCAAAGCATATGTAGAAAGATGAAATCTGCAGGAGGAGAAGGAGGAGGAATATTCTGTGGTGGAGATTGTACGGCGGAGGAAGAGGAGGACAGATCCTTAGTGGGACTGTGGGTTAGCCTTGAAAATACTTACATGAGGATACATGATGATCATCATAATGAAACAAGTAATGGTGTTGTTATTGATGATGATGATGATGATGACTCACCATCACCTACTACTAATAGTTTATTTGATTATTATTATCATCATGCTGATGAGAATTATTCCAAGTTGTTTGGTTTAATCAATAATAATGCACAACAAGTTTGTGATCCTGAAGATCTCATAGGTTTTGTTGATTTTTGGCTTCTTTATTTTGCTGAGTTTTTGGAATCTGGATAACAACTTGTTTTTTCTCAAGGGTGATAAATAATTATATACTATCAATTAATGTTTGCATTACCACAAGTCACTTGGTTATTATCAATTATGCAGTATTTTGGATGCATTATATCATAGCATATGTCCTATTCCCTTATTTCACTTATTCATGTGTTGCATATCAGCTATGCTATAATTATTACAATGTGTTATTTTAAAAAATGTAATTGCTTTGAAAGAGAACTATGAGTGTATTTTCCAGATGCTACATTGGTTTTCTTTTGATTATATTTTCTTTACCAAACCGTCATGCTCATACCTTTTTTAAAGCCCGGTATCCGGATCTAAGCGGTCCGATTAATCGGAGTTCGGCCGTCGGTCGTGCTGCAGAGTCGACTTTACCAGGGTAGGTGCGGCCAAGTGCTCTTTAACCATTACGCTCGAGAGAGATCGAAGCCGGTGACTCTCCTTGGCATTCTCATACCTTAATATTTGGATGATGAATATGTAGAGTCTGAACAGACATGAGAAGAGTCACTTGGATGCATGTTATTATGCTTCTTAGATATTATGTTATAGGGTGCATTTTCGTTTCCGGTATACTTTCGGTTATTTTGTACTTTGATATCTGGAGTTGTGCACCCATGTAGACAGTTTGGAAAGATAACACAGTTAGCATTGTAGCAGGAATTACTGTTCATGCTACTATTCACTTTTTATAGTCCTTGTTTATATCTTGTGCTAATACTAGGATATATTGTTTATTCCTAGCATATTAGTTCTTTTTTATTACTAGTCTGAGGCTTAATATTATTTTAATATTTTAGCCGTTAGAAGCTTTATAGCCGTTAGGAGTTTTGCCTATATGGCTTTTACTTTTCTATAAGTAGTTGTAATAGAGATTGAAGTTTACTTAAGCAATAAACTCATCTTTAATTGCTATCTTCTCTAATCTTCTATATTGTATCATAGCCTAGCTCTCTTCTCTCTTCTCTCTTCTTAAAATCTCCTTTTCTCGTTCTGTTTCAAAATTTTGAAAAATGTCGGAAACTCTTTCTGGGACTCCAGCAAGCTCTGCTACCTCTTCAACATAGCAGTGGACTCGGATTAGAGCATCCGAGCCTACAAATCACCTCTGCAAAGTTCAATGGGTCTTACTATAGATAATGGGCAGCAGCGGTGAAAATTTTGTTACTGGAAACGGTAAGATGGGATATTTAACTGGAACAAGGAAGATGCCGAGTGAAGAAGATGTTGATGCCTTCTTCACATAGGAAACAGAGAATGCTACTGTCATGTCATGGCTTATAAACTCCATGATTGATGATATAGGTAATAATCATCTTTTTGCTTCTACTGCCAAAGAAATTTGGGATTCTGTGGGACAGTTTTACTCAAACAAGGGCAATTTTGCCCAAGCTTTTAGGGTAAAATCTACCATTAGAAACCAGAAACAAGGCTCTCTTGATGTTACTAAGTACTTCAGTTCCTTGACCAAACTTTGGCAAGAATATGATCAATTGACTGTTATTAAGTGGACATGTAGTACTGATGCTTTTACTTTTCAAAATCTACTTGAAAAAGAAAGAGTGTTTGAATTTCTAGGAGGACTTGATCCCTCCTTTGAAGCTGCTAAGGAAAGAGACCTGTCCCAAGTACCTTTACCTAATACTATGGAGGCTTTTCCTGCTTTCTTCATTTCTGATGTAGGCAAAAGTTTTGCCTACATCAGAAATGAAGAAAGCAGAAAGCATCATCATGGTAGCCATCATACTCCTCTTGGAGAACAATCGCTTCTTCTAACTCAGAGCTTTGAAAATGCCAAGTTTGGCAAGAAAAAGACTGATCAAAGACCTCAGTTGATGTGTGACTATTGTAAGAAAAAGGGGCACAACAAAGAAAATTTTTGGCAGCTACATGGAAAACCTCCTAGAGCTCAACCTCGAAAGAAATCCACTCAAGGGTCTGATCAAAAGCAGGCTTTTCTTCTTTGCCTCTCAACCTTTTCCTAAGAGCAAATTTGGATATTCTTAATCAACTATTTAGAAGAAAAAAAAAGAGCATCTGATCTCATCTCTACTAGTGGAGTAGCTCATGAAGGTATTGTCCCTTGGATTGTGGATTCTGGTGCATCCAGCCACATGACAGGGGACTACACTCTTTTTTCTACTTATCACCCCTTTAATGAGTTGCACAAAGTTAAATTTTCTTTGACGAACAAGATTCATCTCTTTATTCTTTGGAAAAGGAAAGATTCAAATATCTAAGGATATATGCCTTGAATATGTCCTTCATGTTCCAAACCTTACTTGTAATCGGTTATCCATCAGCAATTTTACTACTGATACTAATAGCATTGCTAATTTCTACCCTACTCACTGTGAATTTCAAGAGCGAGGATCAAAGTGAAGATTGGCGATCTTGAACCGATGATGGACTATATTACTTCACACACCATCCTACCAGTTCTATGTATAAAGTTGTTGATACAGAAAATGACATCATTTTGTGGCACCAGACACTAGGGCATCCAAATTTTGCTTACTTAAAGATGCTTTTCCCTAGTATATTTTGAAACAAGAATCCTACGTTTTTTAAATGTGAAGTGTGTGAGCTTTCTAAACACACACGTTCTGTTTCTAAACCTAGGCCTTATAGGAGTTCTTCTCCTTTTTATTTAGTGCATAGTGATGTTTGGGGACTTTCAAAGGTCCCAAACCTTAGTTGTAATAGATGGTTTTTAACTTTTATTGATGACCACACAAGGTTGTGTTGGGTTTTTCTAATGAAACAAAAATCTGATGTCTCTTCTATCTGTTAAATATTTTGTGTCAATGGTTGAAAATATTTCAAACAAGCATAAAGATCCTAAGGTCTGACAATGGCACGGAATATCTTAACTCTATGTTGACTCCTCTTTGTTCTGAGAAGGGCATCGTGCGTCAAACTTCTTGCACTAATACCCCTCAACAGAATGGAGTTGCGGAGAGAAAGAACATGCACTTGTTAGATGTTGCTAGGGCTCTTTTGTTTCAAATGAATCTTCCTAAATCCTATTGGGGAGATGCAGTCTTAATTGCTGCATTTCTCATCAATAGGATGCCTTATAGGATCTTTAACTTTAAAACTCCTTTAAGTATGTTCAACGACTTATATCCTGAATCTCAGTTGGTGTCCACTATACCACTGAATTTTTTTGGATGTGTAGCTTTTGTTCATAATCTTTCTCCTACTAGGGGTAAATTGGATCCTAGAGCTATAAAAACTATCTTTGTTGGTTATTCTTCAACCAAAAAAGGATATAAGTGTTTTGATCCCATAAAAAGGAAAGTTTACACTACTTTTGATGTTACCTTTTTTGAAGGTATTCCTTATTATCCTAAGGATTCTGTGTCAGCTAGTGATCATAACTCATTATGGGAAGTGGAGGGCACCTTTCACGCTATTCGTAACACGAGATAGAGCCTATGATCACAGAGAAAGGAATCCAGAGCCTAATAAAGAAACACCTAGTGAACCTGTCCAAAAGGATATCATCATTTATACCAGAACTCATTATGGGAAGTGGAGGGCACCTTTCCTGCTATTCCAGAACCTGAGATAGAGCCTATGATCACTAGAGAAAGGAATCCAGAGCCTAATAAGGAAACACCTAGTGAACCTGTCCAAAAGGATATCATCATTTATACCAGAAAAGGAAGGTTACAACCTACCATGTCAAGTTCAGCCCTTGTTCAACACCCTCATCCTACTCCTGGACCTGTAGAAAGAGAAAGGACTGAAGTTGAAGACAGTCTAGATTGTGACGATGAACAATCTGAGGAGGCCCTGAATCCTCTTCAAGATGAAAGCACCAATGATCACCAAGTGTCTACTCCTGCTGCTTTATAAAAAGGGGTCAGGGAGTGCACTAAACATCCTGTTGAAAGATTTGTCTCCCACTCTGCTATAAAAGAACTACAAGACTTACCTGGCTAATATGAATGATGTTGTCATTCCTAGACACATCACTCAAGCTCTTGCCGATCCTAATTGGAGAGGCTGCTATTCATGATGAACTAAAGGCAAGGAGGCTACACTCATGCTCACTCGATCATACTGCTTTACTGAGGCATTTGAAGGAGGGAGTTGTAATCCTCCTGGTTTATATGGATGATATAATCATCACTAGGAGTAATGATAGTGAAATTAATATACTAAAAGATTATATCAAATCTCAGTTTGATATCAAGGACCTTAGTCAACTTAGATATTTCCTTGGTATGGAAATATCTAGGTCAAATCAGGGCATCCTTGTTAATCAAAGTAAGTACATCCTAGACTTGCTAAGTGACTATGGCATGTTAGTGTGTAAACCCTCTTATACTCCTATTGACAACTCTGTTGTTCTTACCAATGTAGATGAGAGTGATCTAGTTGATAAAGAAGGGTACCAAAGATTGGTGGGAAGATTGCTCCACTTATCTCATACAAGGCCAGACATCTCTTTTGCAGTCAGTCAATTTATGCACAGGCCTGGAAAACTCCATCAGAAAGCAGCTTTCAGAATCCTACAGTTCCTAAAAGAGAGTCCTAGGAAAGCCATCCTCTTCAAGTCTGATTCTAAAATGACCATTGAGGGATATGTAGATGCTGACTAGGCAGGATCTAATGTAGACAGGAGATCTACTTCAAGATGGTGCATCTTCATTGGAGATAATCTTGTATCATGGAGAAGCAAGAAATAGGTTGTGGTGTCTAGAAGCAGTGCAAAATCAGAGTTTAGAGCAGTTGCTCTTGCTATTTGTGAGCTTCTTTGGATTAGAAGAGTTCTAAGAGAGCTAAAACAAAATATCAGTCAACATATGAAGCTCTATAGTGACAGCAAATCTGCCATTGATGTTGCTAATAACCATGTGCAACATGGCAAAACCAAGCATATTGAGATTGACAAACACTTCATCAGAGAAAAACTGGATGCTGGAAGTATCTGTCTAACCTATGTTCCAACCAAGAAGCAAGTAGCTGATGTTTTTACCAAAGGACTACCTTGAGCTTCTTTTCAGTTCTGTATCAGCAAGCTTGGTCTCATTGATATCTTCCAACCAAGCTTGAGAGGGAGTATGGAAAGATAACACAGTTAGCACTGTAGCAGGAATTACTGTTCATGCTATTGTTCACTTTTTATAGTCCTTGTTTATATCTTGTGCTAATACTAGGATACATTATTCTTTCCTAGCATATTAGTTCTTTTTTATTACTAGTCTAAGGCTTAATATTATTTTAATATTATAGCCCTTAGAAGCTTTATAGCCGTTATGGCTTTTACTTTTCTATAAGTAGTTGTAATAGAGATTGAAGTTTACTTAAGCAATAAACTCATCTTTAATTACTATCTTCTCTAATCTTCTATAGACAGATACAGAGACTTACATGTTCAAGTGATCACAAGTTGAACACGTGCTAAATGACATGTTATCATTTTATTCACGTCTATAGTACGGGTCGTTACACTGTTCATCAATTAGTACACAATTGCAAATCATGTGAAGTGGTCCCCTAATTGCCGAATGATGCCACTAGTCACTTGCCATTCCCAGCTTATAAATTAGGACTTTGCACATGGATCTGTCAAAAAAAAAAAAAAAAGAACACTCTATCATGAATTCAGATGTCACATGCAATGATGTACAGCTGTCGCAAGAACGAAAGCATATTCAGGCCTAGCACGTGTATTAAACGACAGGACATTACAATTTTTCTTATATAAATAAATGCATTATTCCTATAACATTCAGATTATAAGAATAAAATGTATACTTACTTTCAGTATTGTAGTCATTGTATAGTATGAATAGTTGTTACATAGATAACAAATTAGATTATGAAGAAAAGAACTACTAAATATTTGACACACAACATATCAGAGTTTTATAAACATAAGTAAAAGCTGATAGGAATAGTTTTTTAGCCATAGTAACACCCAAATGAGTAACGATATTAATCAATATCAATAATTCTGCAACAGAAAAAACTCCACAACCATTAAGTAATATCTTTAGCACAGCAAATATCTGCTGCCTACAGCATATTCAAAATAGTACTAAAACAGACGACTAGTAAAATGCAAAGATAACTAATCCACCGCAACAGAAAGACACAACACATCGTTTACAAAATACATACTTCAACTCCAAGTTTACAAGAAATATATAAACAATACACCGGCAGTGAACTAGCCCGAAGATTTTATATTATAGTATATATACTAGCGCATAAACGGCTCATATGCCGACACCCTCTTCCTCCTCCTCCTCCTCCTCGTAGTACTCACCGTCTTCTTCAGCAGTTGCATCCTGATATTGTTGATACTCAGAAACCAAGTCATTCATGTTGCTTTCGGCTTCGGTGAACTCCATTTCATCCATGCCTTCACCTGTATACCAATGCAAGAAAGCCTTTCTCCTAAACATAGCAGTGAACTGCTCACTTACCCTCCTGAACATTTCCTGAATCGAAGTTGAGTTCCCGATAAAAGTGGACGACATTGAAAGACCTCTAGGAGGGATATCACAGACACTTGATTTAACGTTGTTTGGAATCCATTCAACGAAGTAGGATGAGTTCTTGTTCTGGACATTGATCATTTGTTCATCTACTTCTTTAGTGCTCATTTTGCCCCTGAACATGGCGGATGCAGTTAGGTAGCGGCCGTGTCGTGGGTCAGCTGCACACATCATGTTCTTTGAATCCCACATTTGTTGGGTCAGCTCAGGGACTGTGAGGGCACGGTATTGCTGAGAACCGCGGGAGGTTAGAGGAGCAAATCCCACCATGAAGAAGTGAAGACGAGGGAATGGGATAAGATTAACAGCAAGCTTTCGGAGATCAGAATTGAGTTGACCAGGAAATCGAAGACAACAAGTCACCCCGCTCATTGTTGCAGATATCAAGTGGTTCAAATCACCAACTGAAGAAACCAGAACCAAATTCAATAACTACACAAAAATGACATAAACAGTCTAAACCTAAACAATCCTTACGATAACTGAAGTAAACGAAGAATTTCCCATAACAATTAGTGGATCAGTGGATGTAGTAATATGCATAACTTGCTCATAGATACTTACAGCTAGGAGTGGTAAGCTTAAGAGTCCTGAAACAGATATCATAAAGAGCTTCATTGTCCAGAACCATGCATTCATCAGCATTTTCAACAAGCTGATGCACAGACAGGGTTGCATTGTAAGGCTCAACCACGGTATCAGAAACTTTGGGTGATGGGAAAACAGAGAAAGTGAGCATCATTCTATCAGGATATTCCTCTCTGATTTTTGAAATAAGCAAGGTACCCATCCCAGAACCGGTTCCTCCACCAAGTGAATGGCAAACTTGGAAACCTGCACAACAAAATCAACATTAACATGATTATCAATAACTTCATATCATTTGCAGAACATACCTGCAGTTCCAAAAGTAATAATAGCATAACAAAAAGTAGAACATTAGCTTACTGATTGGAATAAAATTTACCTTGAAGGCAGTCACAATTCTCAGCCTCCTTCCTCACAACATCAAGAACAGAGTCGATAAGTTCAGCACCCTCAGTATAATGCCCCTTAGCCCAGTTGTTTCCAGCACCAGATTGCCCGAAAACAAAGTTATCAGGCCTGAAAATCTGACCATATGGACCAGTTCGTACACTGTCCATAGTACCAGGCTCCAGATCCATAAGCACAGCACGAGGAACATACCTACTAGAAGAGGCCTCATTGTAGTACACATTGACTCTCTCCAATTGCAAATCTGAAGTTCCAACATATCTTCCAGTTGGGTCTATGCCATGCTCCTCACAAACAACTTCCCAAAATTTTGACCCAATCTGATTCCCACATTGACCTCCCTGGATGTGAAGGATTTCTCTCATTATTCTGCACATTCATGGAAACACGCAAAATATTCAATAATAAGAACTAATATTAGCAATTAGACCAAACCAACTAAAGGGGAAACACAAATAAGAGAACCCCCATTGTACTATAATTCAGCTTCCACACAAATCAAACACCATATAAAAGAGGTGTATACAGTATAGCCTGAGCTAATCAAGGAGTAAATTTTACCATTTCCCAACAGTTGGAACCAAATATTTGTATAAAAGGAATAATAAGGAATGTACTGCCAATTCAAACTATGTTCAGAATTTACTGGAAACCGAAAATTCATCCTGCAGATCCATGAGAATATGAATGCCAGCTAACACCATAGATACTCTGGAATGTAAAACGACTCAAAACCAGATCAAAGAACAGGGTACAGGTGCAGGATTTCTCTCATTTCCATGAGATTCATGTAGATACTTCAATCCAAGTATCCAGAATTACTAGAAACTGCTAAAAGTGAAATGATAATTCAATCAGATCAAACAAACTAAAGTGAAAACTATCACAAGACTATCCTACTTTGACTGCAATTCAACAGTCAGACAAACAAAAATTCAGAAAAAAACAAGGTTGTAAGAGTTACATACTCAGATACTCTATAGTCTACTTAAATCTGCAAAAAAAATAACTGTCCAGAAGAACAGGGGAGAATGTAAACTCGAAATCCAAAAAATTCCAAAATTTCAAGTAAAATGAATAATGACCAACAGATCTAGAGTTTTTGGAAGCTATATTGTACTGCAAAAATATATAAACATCACTGCCAAAATAGATAACCAACACGTTTCGATTTTCTCGCACATTTAAGTCTAGAAACAACAGAAAACTCAGTGAATCATACCGATATCCAGAGATCTAGAAAACTAGACGAAAATCTTAACACTATAAAAACAACTACTATCAACAGTTGATCTACAAAAAATCAGAGGAAATGCATAAACAACACGAACAGCAACGTGAAATAATAGCATGAACGTAACTCGAGATCCAGGAAAACAAACAAACACCAAAACTGAAAATCAAACGCTTAGTTGCTGCCTCGAAAATCGTGAAAAAAATCTGAATGCTCAAATAAAACGAAAACCACAGTAATCTAAGTAGAGATCTAGGAGCGTAAGGTAAGAAATGACATAAAGTGGAGAAGAAAACAAAAAATTACCTAGAAAGTTTGTATTTCCCTTTTCAAAATTAAGAAAAATCTTCAACAGTTCAAGCTTGTAAATGGAAAGGAAAAGGAAAAAGTGAGCAGGGGGTTTAGAAAAAGTGTGAGCGGTAGGTCTTATAATAAAATAAAGGAGTGGGTAATCGTACGGTTGAAGTTGTTTCCCTCCCAATTTTTCTACGTAGAGCGTTGGATTGTATATACGGTGAGATTTTGAAATTGTTTTTGAAAATTTATGTATTGAAAAATGGAGCCATACTTTCAAAAAAAAGGGAGCCATGACCCCTCCCATCAACTAGTGATTTTATGGTGTACTAGATTAAGTAATTGGATCATCATATCATCAATTTAAAACAAAACGATTGATGATTAATTTTAATCATAGAAGACCACCACATATTCTTTAAATTTTAAGAAAATGGTATGTACACTACACATATGTGTAGTGCACATTTCATTATATGCTTTATATCCATGTATTCATGGGTCACAACACAATAAATAGTGTTGTGGGCTAGGTTGTGTACAAAATGTGTGGTAAATCTATCATTACTCTAAATTTTTTTGGCTTTACACATCAACTGAGATACTTGGTTCACCTATCATCAATTTAAAACAACATGATTGGTGGCTAGTTTTTAATCATAGGGGACCACCACACATATCCTTTAAATTTTATTGGATTGACTCATCAATTAAAATTTGGTCCAAGACCATAGTAAAATTTGTGTCTCTCAAAATTTATTTTCTCAGAATAATTCATAAATAAAACACTTTCGCAACCCCCTCCCCTCCCGCTCCCTCTCCCTCTCCCTCTCCCTCTCCCTCTCCCTCTCCTCTCCCTCCCTCTCCATGTCCATATTCTTCCTCCTCCTATTTATCCCAACTTAACTAGCCGTTATAGTGACCCCTTCCTATTTATCTTATTTTTCGTTTTAGATTCACCTTACAAAATAATCAACTGCAATAGATACTCCCTATCTATGTAGCACAAACACGGACACGCTGACGCTTGTGTGACGATACGACACTTTGAACGTCGATCGGCATATTCTAAAATTTAAGCAAGCGCGACACGCCCAAAGACTATATGTGTGTGTGTGTGTGTGTGTGTAAATATATTCAATTTATCAAAAAAATATTCGTAGCCTATGAGTCGTACCTCAATGGATAAGCTGAGGCCCCATGACCACGAGGACACGTGTTCGAGTAGACAAATAAGATAGGTAATACGTAAACTTCATGAATATCTAAAATACAGTAGATATTTGACATTTACACGGTGCCAATAGTAATTCAGATTGACATTTAAAATATTACAAATTGTAAAAATGATTGTTTATCAACAAGAAACATATAAACTTAATACGGTGTATTATTTATTAAATTATTATAGAAATGAAAATTATGTATTTTAATGTTTCCATTGAAGAAAACTTAAACAAAGAAAAAAAATTAAAAAAATTGGGTTCAGGAGTGTCGGGGAGTGTCAGTGACGTGTTGGAGAGTGTCGACAACTTGTCGGATATTAAAATTTTAAATAATATTATTTAAAACAGCTGACACGTGTCGGTCGCGTGTCTTGTCGGAAATGTGCCGGTGAAGTGTCGGTGATTCATAGCTCCCTATACACTTTCTTAAAATAACATTTCTCTCACATCTCAACTAACCAATTTAACTACTAACACATTTTTCACTTTATTCTTTTTACTTTCCTACAAAAATTGGAATGTAATATTTTTTACTTACAAAATGAGATTTTAATATGTTGTGTGCGTTTATTAAACAACGTCGTATGTTTTATAAAAATATATTTCTTTTGACTGGATAAAAATTATATCGTTTGATATTTAATTTCTTTTATCTCAAAATATATCAATACAAAGGATAATTTCTATTTAAAATACGGTTAGTTCTTTTCAAAACAAAAAAAAAAACGGTTAGTTATTTTTTTTTTTTTAATTCTCCCTAATTTATATAAGTTACATTCATTTAACATCTGATATTATCTAAAAAACAGCAACTGCAAATTCGGCAGGATAATATTCTAAAAAAACTTTTGATAGGATATGATAAAACATTAAAAAAAAAAAACAAAACAAAACAAAACCAAACAAAACACCATTCGAGAAGATTGGTGAAAAGTTGACGGAGAGAGAAATACTATTCACTTTAGCAGACACTCTATTGCTGAGGAGGTCGTTAATTTTTTTTTTTTAAAGATAGGAAATTAGATGGAGTGTCAAAGTGGGCTTGAAGCATGTATGACCACCTATATCAAATATAGAGAGATGATAAATGTTCCTATTGTGGATGCTCTAACCGTTATTTATAGTAAAAAGTTCTTTTGACACACACATAGAAAGAAAAAACAACAACTCAACAGAGGTTTTATGGTGATCGTAGATAAAAAAATATGTAATTTCTTTTTATAACAATTTGATCGGTAACTTTTTCTTTTATAAATAGTGGTCCGTCATAAATCTCTTCACTCCCCTTGATTGGACATTCAAATTAGGATTTGGTCTAGCTAAGAGCACATGCAATAAGACGCAAATAATGTGAAAGTTGTCAGAAATGCCCAAGGTGAATATGTAAAATAATTTGCAATAGCTCTAATAATTGGGACCTGCATCGGAGTGGATGTGAAAGTGGCTCTTACCACTTCCAACTTCACTATATTAATTTCTCTTTCATGTTTAATTGGTGAAATTTTATTATTTTTTTTATATTGGGTAGAAATGAATGGAGCTATTGTAGGTGTAAATTTGGACATCAATGTAATTGCAATGCCACCTAAGATATTTTGATGCTTTTGAGGTAAAATAGGTGGTTGCTATTGCATGTGCTCTAACTTATAAAATCTCCCAAAGTAAATGCATTATCCCTTCACTTTTCTTGTTTTTATCAAGCTATACCCTCCCCATTCATTATATATACCCTATAAAAACTCCTAAGGTAAATCATAACTTATCACATGCTCCATTCATCCCCTAGTCCCCAAGCCCCACCAAGTCATCTCCCAACCTCCTTTAGAAAACTACACCCTAAAATAACCCGTAAGAGCAATAGTAATGGTGAATATAGAAAATCATGTCTAAAATGGTGTTGGCCCATCTAATTATATGATGTGGGCATACATTTATTTTCATAATTGAAGAAGATGACAAAAGCTGCCATAATGGCTTCATTGGTATTAGAGAGAGTCTCATGGCACCTCTATTTATCGAAACCATGGAAGACGGAAGTAATTAAAATAATACCAAAAAAAAAAAAAAGGTCACTACCCAATGTACTATTGTACCCACTTTCTACTTTTACTTCTTGTAAAAAATAAAAAATAAAACTCAATAGCCATTACTTATGCTCTAAACTTTTATTATAATAGGGAGAAGTTGATTTAGGTAAGACCACGTGGAATAAAAAATGCATTTACATCGTCTATTTGCATTAAAAGTACCAATATTATCTCACATGGCACCAACATCACATTAATTATTACATCATGTACTACCATAGCTAAAAAGCAAAAACTAAATTTTATTATTTTTTTAGGGGAAATTTTATTATTAAAATACTACAATAACTAAATAAAAAGAAAAACGAAAAAAAGGAACAAAGTTTCCTGGACCACTGCTTTTTCCAAGAAAGAGTATTTTTTTTATTAAGAAATCGTAATTTATTAGAGTGACCCTAATGGGGACACCCAATTACACCCTTCAAACATATCGTTTTCCGTTATCGTTCTAACTTTTTCAACACCCAAAAATAATTCACTCCAATAAAGAACCTCTATACATCCCTTTAAAAATATTTTATGCTTACAAAGTGATATTTGAATAAATCGCACAACGGTAAAAAAAAATAAAAAAGATGTCAGATCAGACATAAAAAGAGTTCAAAATAAAAAATAAATATTTGGACAGATTAATTTTTTTTTATGGAAAAAATAGTATATATAATTTTTTTTTCAATGATGTATATCATCAGTTGTGATCTCTAGTTGTCTCTGTGATCATTCTTCGATACATAACACATTATTATATAAATGATATTGATGTGTGAAATTAATTTATTGAGTAAAAAAGAGAGATAAATGGTATTCTTTGTTCATATTAAGCAGGCCTTCATATTTAGGGGGCGCTTAGTTTTATTTAGGGATAGGGTGTTGGGTTGGGAAACACTGTGAGAACTAAGGTAGGTTGCTTTCTCTATATTAGTTTTAGAGGAGATAAATCCCCCATTGGGTCACTCTACTACCCTCGTCCCAAAATATAAATCATCTTAAAAGTTTGTATTCATATTAATGAAGTGCTTAAATGTCATAAATTTGAAGGTTATTGTCTAAAATACCCCTTGACTATAAGTCATCTTAGAGGTTTTCACACATATGTAGTAGTTGTTAAGCAAACAAAGTTGTTAGATTGATAATAAATTATAGATAAGATAGAGAATAGTGTAATAAATATTGCATTGATAATGTGTAATTACTCAGATCATGCATGAGATAAATATAAAAATGTAGGATAAATTATATTTTAGACAGATGTAGTACTTTTTAATATTTTGGATGTGGATCGGAGTGGTGACAGTCACCTTCCCATTCATTCACCTCCAAACATTTCCTATTGTCTAAATTAGAGCTATTGTGACTTGTTGAAAAACTTGCCAATGTGATTTACACAGAAGTGGACGTCACATTGTGAAAATTTGAGCTATTGGAGGTGCTCTAAGACACTATTTTGGCTACTCTTTGGTTTTTTTTGTTGAATTGAAAACATCAATACTCTTTTGATCTAACATAGGTTGAGAAATGTATTTATATTTCAGTAACACTTTTTTTTTTATTGTTTGAGTATTGTAGTGTGACTATTCTACCCTTGAGTTAGTATGTTAGATTCTGTGGTACTGTACTAACCTATCATAGTGTTACATGTGGCAATGTTGTTAGATATTCTGTATAAGTTTTGGTATTCTATCCGTTGTGCCCATTATGCTGGAATGAAAGAATATTTCCTACTTTGTTAGGTTCTATCTTGGTAGCAGAACCACCATGGCCACCGCCGGAACTCCGACAAGCTCCGCCGTAACAACAGAAGTTAGTGCTTCAGTCACTGCTCCATGAACCACTGATACGACCGCAGTTAGTGCTACATTGAGTGGGTTCTCAACCTCTCTTCCTGTAAATTCGTTGTCACCTTTCACTGGCGGAGCTCCGCCGTATTCCCAGTTTCAGTGCCCGTTTTCGTTCAGTCCTCAGGCGTTTAGAGCTACACTTCCACCACTATACACATGAGTACCACCAATCTTTGGATCAGCACCAAACTTTCAAAGTGTAAGCCCATCCTCAGGCATGGCAAACTCCTCTTTTCTTCGACCGGGTATGAGTCTAGCTCCGTTCAGTAATAACATGAGTCAGAGCTTCAATATTAAGCTAGATAGGAACGATTATTTGCTTTGGAGGTACTCTATTCTACGAGTAATTAAAGCGCATAAACTTGAAGGCCATTTGTTTGATACAACCCCCAAACCTGATGAGTTCATATATCCTCCATCAGGACTGCTAATCATCACATTGCCTTGAGAAACCCACAGTATGAAGAATGGAATACAGTAGATCAGCTCCTTTTGGGTTGGTTATTAGGTTCTATGACAGAACAAGCCCTACAAGAAGTAGTAGGGTGTGGTACTACATCAGAAGTTTGGCACACCCTTGAGTCTCTCTTCAACAGTCAATCTGAGGCAAGGATTTTGGAATACAAGGATTCTCTTACTAAAACACAGAAAGAGGCTTAGTGATGCAGCGAGGATGCAAGAATTATTTTTAGCTGAGTGTTATTTTTGTCTATTTAAGCTATTTATGTTGTGGAGGATATTTTTGTCTTTTAATATGTTAAACATTATAGTATTTAACCCAAAACCCTACCCCAATTTAGCAGCAGCTTTGACATTTTGATATTGTAACCGAAGTGCTGAGAGTTTCAGCCTTTATTTTGAGATCAATCTAATAGCTTTACATCATCTGGTATCGGAACCAAGTTGAAGTTTTCCAATGAGATGACTAGCATGGATGCCGGATTCACGACGTTGTTCGGGATTCGAAGATCCTTCGGGATATACCGTCAATGCTTCATCGGAAGTTCGATTCAATTACATCAGAACTGAATCGAGGTTCAGATGGAGGGAGACACTATTTGAAGCAAAACACCCACCGAGTTGAGCGAGATCTGCTTCGTCGACCTCCGGCTTGGGTTTGTGAAGGTCGTAACAAATGGAAGTGCAGCGTTAGAGAAGAAAACAGACATTGGGTGAGGTCCAAATTTCCTATTCTCACTATTTTTGCAAGCAAGTGTTGGATCGATAATGCGCAACTAAACACTCTAGAGGGGGGGGGGGGTGAATAGAGTGTTGACCAATTTATAAACTCTTTTTCGATAATTCAACACAAGTACTAAACAACTAAGGCGGAAGCTAACTTAGTCGGTTATTCGCTTGTGTTATAAAACCTTAGTGATCAAATTAATTAATTTATGTGATTAACTACAAACCTAAGTCATGTTTGTAACACAGTTTGGTAGAATTAAATTAAAGACACAAATACAACTTAGTATAAGTGAGAGTGGATATATGCAGATTAGATTATAGCACTGATGCAAATAGGACTTATATATATATATATAAAGCAAAAGCGAGATACTAAGACTTTAGTCAAAAACAAAGCTGCAGATCGAAAAATTCAGTATATATATATATATATATATATATATATATATATATATATATATATATATATATATATCAGAACAGCACAGCAGCAATACAAAAATAGACTTGATCACAAATATGAGTGTAGTATAATATTCAATGTGCAGATTAAAACAGCAGCAGATCAAAGCACAAACTCAGCAAGGCAGGTTTAAAAAAAAGTCCAGCAGTTTAATTCACACAAAAGTCAGCAGCCTATTACAGCAAAATCTGTTTACAATTCAACACAGCAGATCACAAAATCCAGCTCTGATAAGTACAGGTCAGAACTGAAAGGAAATGCCTGAAATATCAGCAAGCTTTAGAAGTGATAATCAGGTTAAAAATCAGCCTGATTATCAAGGCCGAAGCTTTAAATGCTGACTACAAAACTCAGACAGCCTAAGCCTATTTCTAGGTATTACAGGATGGTTCTCAACACAAAAAGGCAGTTCAGTAGGCTTCCAAAACAGCAGGATATAGCACAGGCAGTACAGAGGCAAGATGAAGACACATCAAGTTCAGGATGGACAGAAATCAGCAAGAAAAGTGCAGCAAGATCAGCAAATCAGGTTCAACAATGGATTAAGATTCAGCAGGAAAACAGACTGACTTACAGACTCAGTAAAAACACCATAAAGGGGGTGTTTCAAGCTTGATTAACAAAACAACACAAGGTATGCTTGATGATCGGACTTAAAACCAGCAAATTATAGGGATCAAACATGACATAACAGAAATCAAGACTTCAGTTTTGATCCTTCACACGAGACTTAAGGCTGCAGACACAAGGCCTCACTAGGCAAGATTAATTTGGCACTTGGACCAATTAATCTTCCGTCTACTACCTTAATCAAGGATGATCAAACACGTAATCAGGATTTCAAAAACACAATGAGCAGGACTCGAGAAAACACAGTCAAGACTAGTATCAAATCGACTACTATCAAGCACAAAACAAGAGCAGACACTACAATCACAAAAGCGAGAAAAGTAAACGAGGATTGAGTCAATGTGTTACCCCAAAAAGAAGAACACCAAAGACCTCGGTCCACCGATTCGTCTAAGTTGTTGATTGGTACCACTCCTTTCAACAACAAGGACGAGAATCAAGCTTTGATTACAATGACCCGACCAAAGCTATCGGACTCAACTTCGACTTCTTGACAAGAACCAGAAAAGAGAAAAACTAAAATGTTTTGGGGAATGTAGGATTGCTTGTCACGGATTTTATCTAACAAAACAAACAAGTAATAAAATTTATAAATCCGGTATTCCCCAAATGTAGGGATCGTAGTATAGCGATTAATACCGGAGTCGATCACAGGGAATCGGGGTATCTAGTTCATTAATTTCCTAAGGTTGTTACTACTAAACCTAAACTAAAAACGAAAAGAAAACTGGACAGAGGATTGTCAGTCCAAAGCCAGGAAAACATCGTTGCGAACAAAAGCAAATAAAATAAAACTACAACTAAAAAAACAATAAAACTAACTATCATGATAATGACTGAAGCAAATCAACATAGAACAAACATGATCCACCATCCCGCAACCCTTAATTCTTCCCTAGATTATCTTATGATGATTCAATCAAAGTTGTGGTTCACCTAATCAAAGGTATGAATTCCTACTTCCGTAAGTAATCCGTCTATCAATCTCATCATCTTCCGATCTATAGAGATTAACGCTCTCAAAACAAGGTGCAAGATTTCTCAATCTAGCAACCTAGAAATCTAACCTATCAACTTCCGTTATGTCAAGGTTAAAAGTCTAATCTTTCCTATGGTGATCTAAGGTTTACACCGATTTTCATCATACGGTAAACATCAAATAGCAATACATCTTCCGATATCGATTGCATAAACAAATAAACAAAGGAAAGATACAAACTCTAAATAAAATCACTCACAAGATTATCCAAGAGAGAAATCAAAACGCCACTGAAAAGTAACCATGGATGCTCCAATACACGGCTTGAAGGCCATCAAGATGGGACGAACAAACGAAAAAAAAAACGGAAATAAAACCTAATCTAATCCGCCACCCCAAAGCCTCCCCAGAAAGGGCAGGGCCGCCAGGTTTTTCTCTAATGATTGTGTATCAATAGAGTCAATAATGTGTGTTTTAGGGTTGAAATCGCGCCGCTATTTATAGGATAAATAGGTCGGCTGCTGCTATGTCGGTGTTGGACGCCCGTCCGCACCTTCTCGACGCTTGATCATTTGCTGGATCGCTTCCAGACGCTCGTCCACTCAGCGCCCAAACTCTCTGAACCAAAAATCTCATCCTGGACGCCAGTCCAATATTCTGGACGCCAGTCCAGACTGGACGGGACTTGGACGCCAGTTCAGCTAGATCCAAATTCGAAATCTTCAACTCTATCTCTTTTCCTCTAGCCAATTCCATCCTTATCTCTTTTTCATCAATTAAATCCGACTTGATCATCTTTTAATCCTCTTTTTGGTCGAAATTGTGTATCTACAATACATCAAACACATTGCAAAATGTAATATCTTCCAAATAAATATAAAACCATCAATTATACACATAAATCATACAATTTTGCAACTAACCCATTAAAAACATCACTTGCTCAATATTTCAATATAAAGCTCGATTTCTATGAAAATAATACGAATATGGGGGAAATTGATATCAAATATATCCTTATAAAACGTATAAAATCACTCTTAACATTGATCAAGAAGGTTATTCTGAGTTGTTGCAATCCTAGTTAATGTGACTGGCTATTTATAGCCTTGAGGTATAGCTTGAACCTCAAAGGTTTGTGTGAACACAATCAAAAAGAAATCTTTTAGAATCCGAGGCAATAACTGCAGTGATATTACCAGCCATGGTTTACCAATCCTTCCCTTGGTTCAAAGTGTTGAGTATACTTTCTAATAAAGGGCCGTTAGGCAAGAAATGGAGAGAGTAATACTTAACCAATGAACCGAACCAATTTGGTTAACCAAGCAATCAACGATATTGTTTAAACCGGTGATTTTTTATAATTAAGTTCAATTGCACGAGTGTGGAGGCACCGGTTTGGTCATGGTTCAATTTGGCACATTTAGCAACTTACCTCAATTGAACCTGACCTAATCCTAAAACCAAATTCAGAACCAAATATGATGCCAAATGGTCTGAATTTAATTTTAGGGCATCATTGGGTCACTACCCTCAGCATTGACTCGACCCTTGACTTCCTAGGGTGTAAGACCCTCAGTCAATTTTCTTAATCCGTACACACCAAAAGGGTCAAGCCATTATACCTGAGCAAACCGGGTCGAGATTCACCGGTTTGTTGAGTCTGACTCATTGAAAAGAGTACCACCAGGCACTGAACCAGCACCACTTCAATTTTCAATGAACCAGGACTGAATTGGTGCTAAATTCAATCTTAGCTTTCCCGAACGGTCCATGCCCTAAATCAGACACAAAATCGGCACAAAATCAGGCAGATAACCAATTCTAAATCAGCAATAATATCAAGATATTAACTTTAAATCGGAAAGGATACGACCTGATTAAATGCAGTCGATTTGACCTTCCATTTGCTCAGAATTATCACATGCTGAATGCACAGAGCCGGAAAGTTAGAGTCTTTCAACTTCAATCGTATCAACGTGGAATCGGGGTGATGAAATCCCCGATTCATTTCCTTTTACAGCACAATTGACCTTAGAGTCAAGGCAGATTTCAGTCCTTATACAAAATCTGCATAAAATCGAACATTTAGTGCAGATATATGAAACAAATTAAAACGAAAGAAATCGAAACACAAATGGGGCGATTTCACCGTTTTTCATTTCGAATCAGAGTAGAAAAGGAAAGCCATAGCTTTTCACGTTTCAGTAAGCTAGACGAGAACATATCAACACCGAATCGAGCATTGAGTATCCAATGATACCCGAGATAGCAAAGGGATGAAACAGAATAACGGATTTTATGGGATTCGAACAGATACGCATTGAAGGAGAGGAGCGGCTGGGAGGTTATACGAGAGGAGAGGAGAGGTTTCTGAATAATTTGGGGACAAAAAGGGAATGAAAAAAAAGGAAATTAAGGTTGAGGAGAAAATTTGTTTTATTTGGATAGAAACAAAAAGGGGCCGAAGGTATTTTAGTAAAAGGGCTCAGGTAGAGTAAAATATAGTTCAGCCAAAAAAAAATGTGACACAATAAATTAATTAAATAAACAATTAATCATATAGATGATTAATTAATTAATTTAACTAATTAAAACCTGCAAAAAGAAAATATAACCACAAAGATGGTGTCATATGATGTAAGTCTAAGACTTCATGGTCATTAGTGTGACGTATAATTATTAAAGCAATAATAACAAAGATTGTCATATAAAAGAGTTATATAAAGCTTTAAATAACATATATGAGATAGAGTACTTATAAAAGCTTTAGCAAAAGGAGATGTTTTTACTTTTGAAAATTAATCAACTTATAACTTAGAACCACAAAATACTCAACAGCAAGGAAAGACCTCGTTGAATGGATTGACATAGTTGAATGCTTTTTCCAAGAATTGCAACCACTAGAAAAATTGAAGTGCAAATTGGCGTATTATGCTTTGGAAGGTGAAGTTGAGTGATGGTGGAAGCAATTGCAGCACCAAAGATCTGTGAGAGGTGAATCCAAGATAACATTATGGCCAAGGATGAAGTTCCTCTTGATCAATGATTTTTGGCCCACTACATGTTCCACAAAATGTCCCTTACCAATTTGCAACGATAGGCTGGGAGAAAAGTGTCTGTTTGACCATCCTATTGGGTTCTACTTCACCACCGAAACCATTTCCCCATCAACTAAAACTCATGTGGAGCAAGGGAAAAGAGAGAATTTCATGCCCACCAACTGTTTGATGAAAGTTCACACTCAATCACACAGCAATGAAGCAGAAGTTGAGTGTATTTTTAGCAAGCAGCATGTCAAGCCGTGAGGATCCATATCAGAACTTGAGACAGACAATGCAGAAGAGCCCATAACTCAAGACGTCGTACATGATACTGAGGGGATTAAGGAAGAAGCAGAACACTTAAAAGGGGCAGTGGGCTTTGTTGAGGGGTGTAAAAAGAATGATGAGCAAATCCTTGATGAAGAGAAAGATTCTAGCAATGGAAGTTCAAAGGAAAATGAAGAAGAATCAACTAAAGTTCCACTTTCAGCAAGTCAGTTTCCAATTTTGGAAACATCGATTCGAGAAAAACCCCATTCGATGGTGTTGCAAGATGTTAAGCCTAGCAAACATAATGATAATTCTTCACAGGTACTTTCTATTGGTGATTATGATGTTGGAGGTGGTACACCATGGGGCATTTCCTGCTTGGAGACCATGCCAGAAAAGACCTCTTTTGATCTGAGTGTTGAAGCCTTGAAACTCGTTAAGTTGGGAGTCAAAATTACAAACCTCATAGATTATAACAAGAACATTATAAGCCTAACTTATGGCGAGTACATGACATCTATTTATTCAACTATTGAGTTTGCATCAATCTTAATTGACCTGGTGGAAAATTCTATCCCGTTAAAACTGTGGAAATATTACAGCATTACTTCAGAAATATGAGTTTTGCAGCGGAAAAAATTAGAACACAAATGGCTCCGATACCATGAAGAGAGTTTGAGAATGTGTTAACACAAGAGTAAACTTCAACTTTTTTTATTCATTGATATGAAAGGTGTATAAATAGATACAATTGAGAGAGACTAGCACTAGCTTGGGCGGCCACTTGAGTATGTAGATGTGGGCGGCAAGCATGCAAAAGTAAAAGTAAAAGCTATGTCTATGACATATTAATTGTGTCTATGACATAAAGTAAACTAGAGTTTGACATATTAATTGTTTATATGTATCACAATTAATATGTCTTTTATAATTAAATAAAGTGTACAAAATATCTCAGACGAATCTCTCGAGGTCTTGCTGAGCACTCTTGAACTTCAAATGAGACTCATCAATCTGCTGAAGTAATGCTGTAATATTTCCACAAAAACACAAAGCACTATTTTGAGAATCGAAATATTAGCAGAATTCGTATCACTTTTGTTTGACACCGGGGGGGGGGGGAGCAGGACATTCATGGTTTTAACAGTACCATAATGACTCCTACGTCATTTGGTGTCTATGGTAGATCTTGGCACTGGCCTGCTGATTGGTATTCCGCTTGAGTCATGGAAGATACAGTTTGCTCTTACAATGTTCGACTCTCTCCTAAAGTACGCATACAATCCTACTGAAGCAATCTCAATGATTGTATTGGCAAAAGTCCCACTTGATCAGATTGTTTCTTTACACTCCATTATATTCTTCCATCCAATACTAGTGAGAAGCTTCCTGTAAATGGAGTTGTTCAATCTTTGGAAGTGATTGTGAGAAATCGTTATTTGGTTCATTGAAGGCTACTGTTTTTATTTGTGTGGTTGTTTTGAGTGCTCAACCTATGTTGGGTAATATAAAGGAAGTTCATGATATCGTTTTAATTATATTGAAGGATGGGAGTGCATTGGGTGTTGCATATTATTTTGAAAAAATTTACATTGTATTTTTGAGAAAACAAGTCATCACCCATTGATTGTTTCTCATTATTGTGAGGGTAGAAGAATGAAGATTAGGGTTCCTTATATCGAAGGACAATTTTGGAGCTTTTCAACTCAGCTTGATATTATGAGGGTTCTTATCTTACAATTTAAAGCTGAAAAAACGGCATGGCTATGGAAATATACATTGACCGTCATAATTTCGACCGAGAAAAACTCTCAAACAGATAGCGCTCAAGAGGTGTCCATCACCCCTTCCTTTCCAAGACAAATTGCTAATGGAAATTTGATGATTAGCATCCAATAGAAGCTTTCAATTAGTTTTGCAGGTAATTCTATTGATGGTGCAAGCTTTCAACATGTTTCTTATACCCTGCTTCCTTTGTTGCTTGGACGTACATATATCATTACTGGTGCGTTTGGCTCTGAAATAACAATGATTAGTCAAGCACCTTTTCAGCATTTGAACTATGACAGGGTAGTTAATGTTTGTTGTGGCAAAAGAAGAGATGAAATGGCAAATTTGCTTAAGACTACCTATCAATTGGTAATAACTTTGCCTGATGGTTGGGAGGAGTCTACAATTAATAGAGAAATATAAAAGAGATTGTATTGTATTCATGGATAAAATTGATAGAACATTACAATATATATATATATATATATATATATATATATATATATATATATATAGCCTAAATTATGATAGAGATCTATTCAAATAGAACTCTATTTAAACCAAATAATTTATCTTCACAATTCCGTTATAATTCAAATTCAAATATAATTATCTAAACAACTCAATCTTTTCATTATCTCTAACACGCCCCTGCAATCCCATGGTAATGCAATGAACATGGTGATTGGCTCGATATGAATGAATCTGGTCTTCTTCACATTGTGTCTGCTACAACTACTCCATATCAATCGGCATCAACTTCTTCACAACTGGATATTGCTTGAATTTGTAATTGATGACTCAAAAAGTTCGGAAGAGTCATAGAAGAAATTATAGAGAGTATGAAAGATTTGGAGGGAATATCATACCCTAAAAAGGAAATAGAATAAAGAAGAAGTTATAGATTAGGATATAGATCGAGATAGAGCAAATCAAGAGAGTGAAAAAATAGGTGCCGATGAAAGGAGTCAATTGAGAGACATAATGTATTTTGATGACTAGAAAGAAATAAGAAAATAGAGGGAGAGTGCTTGAAAGCCGGAGAAAAGAGTTGATAATAGAAGAAAGAGAGATAGAAAGAAATATCAAAAAGAGTGAATCAAAGTTTGTTGGGGTTTGATAGATGACAATAACAGAAAGATTTATTGAAATCATAAAATAATAATAACCATACTAATCAACCAAATAATAATAATAATAATAATAATAATAATAATAATAATAATAATAATAATAATAATATGAAGCAAAAGATGCTCGGGATTAGTAGAAGCAGTCGTGGTCAGTGGTCGTGGTCGTGGTCGGGGTCGAGTCGAGGAGCTTAAGGCGCGAGGTTAATTTCATAGTCAAATTAGATGCAAATTCAAGTTGGCAATGGGTAAGGCAGTGAGGAATAGAACGATTAGAAGCTTGGAGCGGGACGATCGGAAGCGCGAGGATATGGCGCCGCCGAAGATTATGTGGCGGCTTGAACCTTGAGGGGTGTCGGCGTTTGAATCGAGAGAGGGGGTCGTAAATTGAAATTTCCAGATGTGTAGGTTGAATTGGTTAGCTTTATGGGCGTTTGGGAGGTTGAATTTAAAAGCAACGAGTTGGTTCGCCGGAGCGTTAGGTTGGAGAAGGACCGGCGAGGTGGAGCTGGTGGAGTGCGATGAAGTGGCCATGGCTGCGAAAGAGAGGAATAAGCAGGAAGCAGGACATTCATGGTTTTAACAGTACCATAATGACTCCTACGTCATTTGGTGTCTATGGTAGATCTTGGCACTGGCCTGCTGATTGGTATTCCGCTTGAGTCATGGAAGATACTATTTGCTCTTACAATGTTCGACTCTCTCCTAAAGTACGCATACAATCCTACTGAAGCAATCTCAATGATTGTGTTGGCAAAAGTCCCACTTGATCAGATTGTTTCTTTACACTCCCATTCTATTCTTCCATCCAATACTAGTGAGAAGCTTCCTGTAAATGGAGTTGTTGAATCTTTGGAAGTGATGCCTTGTGAGAAATCGTTATTTGGTTCATTGAAGGCTACTGTTTTTATTTGTGTGGTTGTTTTGAGTGCTCAACCTATGTTGGGTAATATAAAGGAAGTTCATGATATCGTTTTAATTATAGTGAAGGATGGGAGTGCATTGGGTGTTGCATATTATTTTGAAAAAAGTTTACATTGTATTTTTGAGAAAACAAGTCATCACCCATTGATTGTTTCTCATCATTGTGAGGGCAGAAGAAGGAAGATTAGGGTTCCTTATATCGAAGGACAATTTTGGAGCTATTTAACTCAACTTGATATTTTGAGGGTTCTTATCTTACAATTTAAAGCTGAAAAAACGGCATGGCTATGGAAATATACATTGATCGTCATAATTTCGACCGAGAAAAACTCCCAAACAGATAGCGCTCAAGAGGTGTCCATCACCCCTTCCTTTCCAAGATAAATTGCTAAGGGAAATTTGATAATTAGCATCCAATAGAAGATTTCAATTAGTTTCGCATGTAATTCTATTGATGGTGCAAGCTTTCAACATGTTTCTCATACCCTGCTTCCTTTGTTGCTTGGACGTACATATATCATTACTAGTGCGTTTGGCTCTGAAATAACAATGATTAGTCTAGCACCTTTTAAGCATTTGAACTATGACAGGGTAGTTAATGTTTGTTGTGGCAAAAGAGGAGATGAAATGGCAAATTTGCTTAAGACTAATTGGTAATAACTTTGCCTGATAGTTGGGAGCATTCTACAATTAATAGAGAAATATAAATAGATATTGTATTGCATTCATGGATAAAATTGATAGAACATTACAATATATATATAGCCTAAATATCTATTCAAATAGAACTCTATTGAAACCAAATAATTTATCTTAACAATTCCGTTATAATTCAAATTCAAACATAATTACCTAAACAACTAAATCTTGTCATTATCTCTAACACGCCCCTGCAATCCCATGGTAATGCAATGAACACGGTGATTGGCTCGATATGAATGAATCTGGTCTTCTTCACATTGTGTCTGCCACAAACTTCTCCATATCAATCGGCATCAACTTCTTCGCAACTGAATATTGCTTGAATTTGTAATGAATGACTCAAAAAGTTCGGAAGAGTCATAGAAGAAATTATAGAGAGTATGAAAGATTTGGAGGGAATATCATACCCTAAAAAGGAAATAGAATAAAGAAGAAGTTATATATTAGGATATAGATTGTGATAGAGCAAATCAAGAGAGTGAAAAAATAGGTGTCGATGAAAGGAGTCAATTGAGAGACATAATGTATTTTGATAACTAGAAAGAAATAAGAAAATAGAGGGAGAGTGCTTGAAGGCCGGAGAAAAGAGTTGATAATAGAAGAAAGAGAGATAGAAACAAATATCAAAAAGAAAGAATTAAAGTTTGCTGGGGTTTGATAGATGACAATGACAGAAAGATTTATTGAAGTCATAAAATAATAATAACCATACTAATCAACCAAAATATAAAATAAAATAAAATAACAATAATAATATTATGAAGCAAAAGATGCTCAGATGAGTAGAAACAGGGTCGGGGTCAGGGAGCTTAAGGCGTGAGGGTTAATTTCATAGTCAAATTAGATGCAAATTCAAGTTGGCAATGGGTAAGACAGGTGATGAATAGGAATGATCGGAAGCTTGGAACGGGACGATCGGAAGCGCAAAGGATATGGCGGCGGCCCGAAGATTATGTGGCGGCTTGAACCTAGAGGGGTGACGGCGTTTGAATCTGAGAGGAGGGTCGTAAATTGCAATTTCCAGATGTGTAGGTTGAATTGGTGAGCTTTATGGCCGTTTGGGAGGTTGAATTTAAAAGCAACAAGTTCGTTCGCCGGAGCGTTAGGTTGGCGAAGGACCGGCGAGGTGGAGCTGGTGGAGTGCGACGAAGTGGCCATGGCTGCGAAAGAGAGGAATAAGCAGGGAGCAGGATTAAAAAAATAAAAAAGAACGGGAAGAAGGAGGGAGACTAGGCTGAAGCAGAAGGAGGGGGTTACGACAATACGGTGGCATTAAGCTTGAGAATATGAACGCTGAAATTGACGGAATAAAAAAAATCGATGGAAAAAAAAATTTGAAAGAAGACGGGTGAGGTGAGGGTTCGTGTAGATTACGGTAATGAACCCCCCACCCATACGAATTTCTCTAATCACCAGGATATGAAAGACGTTAGTCTGAGAACTCTGATACCATAATATAGAAATATAAAAAAGATTGTATTGCATTCTTGGATAAAACTAATAGAACATTACAATATATATAGTCTAAATTACGATAGAGATCTATTCAAATAGAACTCTATTCAAACCAAATAATTTATCCTAACAATTCTGTTATAATTCAAATTCAAACATAATTATATAAACAACTCAATCTTGTCATTGTCTTTAACACAATGAAGCATGCTTTTATAGTAATAACTAATTCTTCATATATACCCGTGGCTGCCAAAATCCCTTTGATTTACATTGGTATTACTACTTCTGAGTTTGATAAGAATGCGTTGAGATTAAGCCTCTATGATGTCGACCTTCGTGTTGCAAAGATGTTAATGATCAATTTTGATCCTGGAGGTACAACCCTCTCTATACCAGCAGACCTTCTGTATCATGAAAGCTTCTTGAATTTAAGACCATTGTCTTTGAAGAACAAGAATGAAAGGGGAATACAGGCTCATTGTGGCACCTCTATCGGCAATCTAACTCGTGGACGAGTTATTCTTTGGGTGGGTTGGAATGATACTAACAATGCTAATATATAAATGAAGTTTATCATGGGGGAGATGAGTGCTATTATAATTGACTCATATGAGGATGTTTCGAGGAAGAATGGACAATCAAGGGAGTCTTTGAAATTGTCTCACAATGTGGGGAATGGACTTGACCTGCCGATGAATCTTTTTGATGGTGCTTGTGAGGCCTATAAAATTTATTTGCCCACTACCTACCCGATTTTCAAGACTTTCAATGTTGACGATTCGGATCCTTATTACACACCCGACGATGCACAAAACAAAAGAGATCCAACTCGAGGACGAGTTTTCTATTTTTGGGGACGGATGGAGATGATGCAGCGAGGATGCAAGAATTATTTTTAGCTGAGGGTTATTTTTGTCTATTTATGTTGTGGATGATACTTATGTCTTTTAATATGTTAAACATTAGAGTATTTAACCCAAAACTTTCCCCATTTTAGCAGCAGCTTTGACATTTTGATAGTGTAGAGTTTCATCATTTCAAATGAAACTGTATAGGTAAGTTCTGTGCTGATATAGTTGTGTTGATCTTAATTATATCTACTCAATGCCCGAACCAATGACGAAACCATAAATTGATGTTTGAGTGTGTTAGTGAACTATACTTGTGTAGTCGAGTGGACGTAAAATAAGACAACTAGACTGAATTATATACGTTGTTTTGAAATACTGAAAATATCACGGGTATTTATAATCAAATTTACGGGTTAATAATAAATTAATATTAGATAGAACAGGGACAATAAAACGATGCACATTATATTTCAGTGATTAATTTACAAACCATGTAGAAAGTACTATTTTCATACCTATAACTGGATTTGAATAAAACCTTCAACATCATGTTCTTTGTAATTAAGCAAGTCATTATTGACAATTGAGAATGCACTTTGACAAGTAAATATAAGTCAATCTATAACCCATAAAAAGCATGAACAAAATATTGATTGGACATTAGAAAATAGATTGTTACAATTCACAAATGCAGCACTGCTTAAATATTTTGATAAAAGGAAATAATTATTTTGAACACTTTATCCCACCAATTAATTAATAAAAACAATGTAGTAATAAACATGGCTTAAACTTTTTATTGGTTGTACATATGATTGTTATTCCTCATTAATTAAAGCGAGCCCAAATATGAAGTCCATCCTATATTGAACTAGATGACCTAGGTATATTGGGCTGGACCATGGATGCGAGCCCAAATGAAGAAGGATCCATAATCCCAGAGGAAATGTGTCTCTGCCTCTTGAAAGCTCGTTCCTAGTTGTTGTAGGGAAGCTCAATTAAGAATGCTGGCAAAGTTTCAAACTGTCGTTTCTACGAATATTTTGGGATTCAAGACCCCGAGTTGCAGGTTCGTTGGAGAACTCTGTCTTGTCCAGGTTCGTTGGTTGCGCAGGTGTTGCACGCAAAGTATTTTGAGCAGGGTACCATTCTTTTGGCGGGATTTGGGCCACGGCCATCTTTTCTCTAGCGCAGCGTTTTAGAAGGGCATGACCTTTTAATTAATAGGATGAGATGGAGAGTTGGGGACGGGGAGTCGGTGTTTGTATTTCATGATGCCTGGAACTCCCGGCAGCCTTCATTTCGCATTCTTTTTGCAGGGCATGAGCTTCCACCTGATATTGGTTTCAAACTTGTTGCTCCCCAACACCAGATTGAGGGACGTGCAGTGGATACAACAGTTGCCTTGGGAGTCTGATGCCATTTGGGCGACCACCATAGCCTAGGAGGTCATCCTGATAGGCGAATCTGGCATTATGATCGTAAGGGAGTTTATATTTTGTTAGTCGTGGTACATTCGCCCTAACGCTTTATCGCCTTCGCCGTGCGTGTCAGGCCAATTACTTCGACTGGGGAAAATAGGTTGTGAGGAGTTGTTGGCAGCTCCCGGTGCTGTCACGCATTCAGCATTTCTTATGGCGCTGCCTCCATGATTGTCTTGCTATTGGCTAGGGGCTGCGGCGGAGGCATTTAGGGGAGGGCATTTGCTTGGCTTGTGGGGAGACCATGGATACGATGCGACATGTGCTTTTCGAGTGTGAAATGACGGACCGGATCTGGAGGGTGTCACCGTTTCACGGGGTTTTAGGGCAGCTTCCTTTGCGGAGTTCTTTTTACGACTACTTGAAGATCAGGGAATGCAGCATACCGCAAGATTTGTTTGGCTTATGTGGAGGATCTGGAAGACGCGTTGCTCTGCGGTTTTTGATGATCATGTTGTTTATGTTTATGCGGTTTGTACGAGATCTTTGGCTGCATCAGCTGAGTATGTGGAGGCATTAGATACCTATCGGACTCAGGGGTCGGTCCAGCATTTGCCGGACAAATGGGCGAAGCCCTCAGTTGGGGTGATCAAGGGAAATGTTGATGCGTCTGTCACGGAGGCTGGCGAGGGGGTCGGAGGCATTTTTCATGATTCGTCTGGTGCAGTTACTCACTCCTTCGCATATCACTTTGATCCAGGAGACCCGGTGGAATATATGGAACTTAAGGCTATCTCCCTGGATTTGGAAAAAGCACGACATCTGGGTATTCAGCGACTGGAGGTGTTAAGTGATTGTTTGACGTGTCTCATGTCTTCGTAACCCGGGCATCGATCTTACTCTTCACGGGTGGTTGGTGAAGGACTGCTTGGCCATTTCTTCTGCTTTTGCTTATGTTTCTTTTTCTTTTCTTCGGCGTGTGGGGAATGTCCCAGCGTATTTACTTGCTAGACATGCTTTGTTAGTTACTTTTCGGACATCATGGGGCGCATTGCCTTCTGATGACGTTTTAGCCATTTGTTTGACGGATATTGATTAATAAAGTTACTTTTTCCTTCAATTTTTTTTATATATCAATATAGTTTACTTATCACTATTTGATTTTAAAGATGTTATCATAAATTTAATTAAATGAATAATAAATAAATATATAATGGCAAGAATGCAATTTATTATCATAAGCGATATTGCATAAACAAATATGTATTGAATCGATTCGACCCGGTTGGGTTTAAGGAATAACACTAACAAATGTGGCTTATGCGATTCTTAAAACACTTGTCCAACATGTGTGAGTCAACGAGAGAGTGAACCCATAAGGCATAAGGAAATTGATTGAGGGGAACCTCTTAAGGGGTGTACCGCCGACCGAGCTTGATCTTCTGAGAAGAGTTCGAATGTGAGCATACATGTCGGTACCCGAAACATGGTGAACTATGCGTGAGTGGAGCGAAGCGGAGAAAACTCCGATAGATCGGCGTATGTGGTGATATTGACGTGAAATTCGTTCGTCTCGACTTGGATATGAAGCAAAGACTAATTGAACCATTTAGTACAAACATGCACGGATATAGACTTCTGAGAGTTCTTAGCTACAATCTCTTCTAAAATGGAATGCGTTAAACATTAATCTTAGACGTTGTATGTGATGTTATACAAAGGACGTTGTGGACCTAATGCAATTTCAACAACAACGACGACCTTGAAGATGCAGGTCACTGGTTTTCACCGACTCGTACACCATGGTGGGGCACCCCACCCTATGGGAGGATTCAAATGCAATGTTATTTCTACCTAGTGCTCTAAATATCATAGTGAAAAAAATAATTCAACCAAGGACGGGTAAACAACGGGAACAATTATGACTCTCTGAAGGTAACCAAGAGTCTCATCATCTAATTAGTGATGCGACTAATTCTCATTGTCCCTCTTTACTATCCAATGAAATCAATCATCGGGGGAAGAATATTCTGTTGAGCTTGACTTTATTCTGATTTTATGAAATGACTTAAAGGGTGTAGATCTTGTGGCTAGCCTACGGAAAACCGCGCTTTTGGATTCAGAACATGAAGTAGGCACTTGCCACAAATGTCGTCCCAAGCTTGCAAGCATACAACTGTCGTGGTTATTGTATGGGGGCTGCCCTCCGAGATGGCCAAGCACGATTCGGCGCAAACGTTGATGAGGAACGCGACCTGGTTGATCTTGATAGTAGTAATATCGTTGTCTTAAATATTAAGTCATGCAGGTGTATAGATGAACAAATTCAGACTGTGAAACACTCAAGAAATCAAAACTTCTTCTTAAAGGCACGAAGATATATGTCGAGAATCACCGACAACCAACTCATATAAAGTGTAAATGTATCATAAGTCTTGTTTGTCAAGTTAAACGTAGGACGCCGTGGACCAACGATGGTGGACGTCGAGCCAAGTCAACGTCTATATATCGACAAATGAAACTTTACACGTCTGTCACAACGTTGAGGGCACATAATCACTTGACAGTCCGATCGCGGTGGGAGAAACAAATGCAAGTGGGGCGCCCCATCCAGTGTCAATGGGCGTGAAGTATTCACGCACAAATGCAATTGGACCAAAATCATATCATATAGCCTTTGTTGCACAAATACTGTCTGCATATATAGGTCTTCAAAATACCCGTGCACTTTGACTACTGACACAAGCAGCTAGCAAACGATTTTACGGGTGATTCTTCTCTACTTATTCCATTTACACTGCGGATTTATGTGGTTGAATCTGGACCACACAGTTTAAAATTAAATTCGAACTGTGTGGTCCAGATTCAACCACGTAGACTCACTCCTCAAATGAGGTGAGTAGGGAAGAATTTCCCCGATTTTACGGTTTGTGTTGCAAAACTACTGTTTATGAATGGGGCCCACTATAATTTCTTAAAATATATAATATCGCAAATTAAACTTATTAATTTTTTGTGAGTTTTTCTAAAATAAAAAACTCAGTCAAGTATATATATCATATTGTCTCTTAATTTCTTTTTAAAATTAAACGCACATTACTTCTTTCACACTAATAAATGATGCATGTTTTAATATTCTATGCAAAGCAAATCATTAAACTTCAAGAATAAATTTCCTAGTTTAAAGGCGATTATCATAGTAGTACATGACTGTGAGATGAGTGACATATAAGAAATTAAAATATGTATGTTGCTTCTTTACACAAATGCCAATCATTCAATGATTAATATTATTATAATGTAGCATAGATTGTAACGCCTGCACTCAGTGCCCAGAAATGCTTAAACGAGTAATAAATGTCCGGTCAACTACTTGGAGACCGCCGCACCATTTGAGGTGCTAAAGAGGGCTAACCCTAGTTGAGCATTCTCTTATGCCAGTAATGTGATTTAAACTCTACATTTGGTAGAACCAATCTGAAGACTCAGCTGTGTGATGGGCAGCTGAGAAGGGTATTCATTTCTGTGCGTCAGTAGGGTGGAGTCTACTGAGCTTCTGTCAGCAGAGTAACTTGTTAGGAAATCTACGCGGGAACGCAGCGGAATTCAAAAATTTATTTCCTATCGACCCAAGATCGACTTCGTTTAAGCAATAAACAAATAAGCTAAAGACGGTGGTTACCTTGGTTGATCTAAAAGATCGACGCTTTGACCGTCTAAGGAGAGTAGTTCGCATAGAGCCGCCCAAGTGTTCGCCTCTACCG
Source organism: Gentiana macrophylla (assembly GCA_026214975.1). Taxonomy (NCBI): domain Eukaryota; kingdom Viridiplantae; phylum Streptophyta; class Magnoliopsida; order Gentianales; family Gentianaceae; genus Gentiana; species Gentiana macrophylla. The sequence goes on from JAOBSW010000538.1 coordinate 343,489, forward strand.
CTAGTCCACACGAACGACCCACCGGAATCCTATCATGGATCAAGCTATTGGAAAACTCCGGTTCTTGCAGACGGCCCTTTTCCCTCTCTCCAACTCTCCAAAAGATGCTCTCTATTTTACACAAGAACCATGAGCTCTTGCAATTTGTGATGATAAAAGGCTTGACACCCACCTCCCTTTTATAATGGATGTGGCGCCCAAGAGGTGTGGAGAGAAGAAAACATTTTCCCAATAAAATAAGGAAAATATAATTGATTGATTTATCTCATTTATTATAATATCTCATATTAAATAAATCAGTGATATTGTCAATATCTTATATTGATTATTTCAAGATATTGTCAATATCTAATATTGACTATCTTTATTTTATTACTATAAATCAATTTCACACGTGTGTATATATCACATATATATTACACAAATAAATCTATATAATATATATATCCACACATATTTGGTGCGCATGCAAATCTCCAATTTGCATGTGCGCCACATGCATACCTTATTTATATATATATATACATATTAATATCTAATATTAATATTTGGTAATACTATTAATTAAATTGCACAATCCAAGTATATCTTATATACAAATAAGTTGCGCCACCTTTAGCCATAAATTAGCTTCCGGAATATTCTTTAATTAATATAATATTATTAATATCTTGTATTTAATTTATTCATAATAAATAAATACCACCATATTAATTTACCACTATAACCTTTATAGTCTCGAGATAAACTTTCCTTATTTGGTTATCATCTATAACCACATTTTAATCCGGCTAGATGTTCTTATGTGTGTGACCCGATAGGCTTCCGAATATGTTGGCCGTAGACACAAAGTGCAAATTACGAAAATGCCCTTCATGCCTAACGATCACGGGATGGCGTCAAGCAACACACCGTGACCCCAATCATCGGAAGAGTCAAATGCAATGACTACTACCTTTCATGTGAAAGCGATTCACCGTGTAACTTACAATCCTATCATTTGTAATAATATCCATACGGTCGTTAGTCGAGTGTCAAAACATCAACAACCGTATCTTATAACTGGATATCATGCTCTCTCGAAGTAACTCATTTACTCCCACTTTGCAAAGATTCACGAGAGTAAGACATTCCTTATAAGAAGGCCATTTCGGATATTCGATCCCAATCATAGGATACGCGATTCCCGGACGACCAATCATGTATACTCCGTGATGCTTGAAGATCATACCCAATCACTACCGCATGATCGCCCGTGGCTGTGGAAACCTCAATAGTGTCAAAGCATGACAATCCACACCGTGATGCCATGAAGACTCGGTCTTAAGGATAATTACACAACCGTCACATAGTGTGACACTTATCGTGTAAGTGGGTCACCTAACGTCACGCATTCTCTAATACACGCCCACGCATGGTCCAAGTGTCTCAACACTTCGATAGACGAGATCTATCCCCGCCCTTAAAGACATAAGACATCTAATACGTGCTAGTCTCATTTATACTATCAATGCCTGTTTAATAAGTACATCACTTAGAGACATTTAAGTATCAAACTTATTAAAGTGATCGAGATCTCATCAACCATAATCGCTTATCATGGTTTCTCTACCACGCTTTAATACTAAGGACGTTATCATATAACAATTCATAATTGGTTCTTTAAAAGAACAAATATATGACAAATGTAAAAGCCATTTAATATATGTATAAACATAAAGAAATAGTATAAATGATCCGACCGGTCGGATCCGGTCCAACCCGATTGGGTTTAGGACACTATTCCAACAATCTCCCACTTGGCCTAAAACCAATCACTCGCACACACAAGACCAAGTTGAAACACAAGAATCTCATGCAATACTTGCAACCAGCCCTATCCATAAACGGATCACTATCCGTGGGGACTCAGACTATCTTCACAACATGTTCCAAATGACCAAGTCAAAGGAACCGCCTTAACACACACACGAATCTCTGACGAGACCCTGGTCCTTGCTTCAAGCAATAAATCCACTTACTATATCGCCTATACTGTAAAAGGTGGAAGAACCGTATAAGGTTCATGAATGAACCTTCAGATCCATGTATCGCTCCCGGCGCGCTCTAAGGCACTACTGTGTTTTGGCTAAGTTGTAGAATTTCTGAGTGACCCATATGCTAGAACATTTCCAATTTCACCTTGTATCACTTAATCAAAGTGATCGCAAACCCATATCGTAGTAGCCACTCGCCCCATAAGACTTAGGATATACGTTTGTATATCTACGTTTATTTAATTCCAAGTTTCAATAAACTAGGAAACTTTCCTTAACTTGTTTAAGGATATTCTCGACATTTACTAGATTTACTTTCATATTTGCTCATGACTATTCATGGACTATGAACATCCGGCATTAGCTATAAGATGGTTCCTATCGCAGAGAATGGGCGAAACCTTCCATAAGCATCATCTTTCACCTTATCTTTAGGACCAACGCCCTAACATAGATAGATCTCGCGATCTATGCTAAACTTCTTTTAGCATCACATCTATATAGGTAAACTATAATCTAACAGCAGTAAAATCTATCGCTATAGATTCTCATTTCTAAAAATAAGAACCGCTAATCCAAGTGTTTTCGTAAAGATCTTGAATTACCAAACATTAATTGACCGTGATATGGGAGATGATTCATGAGAGAGATATCAATACCTTACTCAAAAATAGTAATGCACTCCCACTATCCATCTTGCACATTGGGCATATCCTTCTTTTGACTAAATCAAACTCCTTTGATTATCAAACAAAGAAATCGTCTCAGAGAAACTTGTTTGAGTCCATAAATGGATCTCGTGGACTTACGTGTCATGTTATTGTCTATGAACATCGAAGCCGCCCAACGCCTTCAACATTATCATATAGTCAGCGATAATGGGTTACAACAAGCATAGTCCGAATAGAACCAGCACACATTTGCCAAAGATAAAGACAATTATAAGGTTTACACCTCATGCCCTTCACCGTTACTATAGCCTTATGGTAATCATATTACTATCCATGTCACCTTTCAGTGGACACTCCTTAGGTAAGATGCAGACTAGGTTCACAACCTGGTGGTCATCGATGGAATCTAATTCGGATATTATGGCTCTAGCCATATCTCTCAATGTTGCCTCTCAAACATTCTTTCATAAGTCGTGAGATATTCATTCTTCAAGATGAACATACCAAAGAAACCTTTCAGGCTTAAGGTCATCCACGGACTTACTGTAACTTTTGTGTGCTCGAGCGTTGATCTACACCTCATCGCTATGCGGCGCCCCGCTCACGCTCCTCCGGTTGAATATATCTTTGTGGATCTCAAACTGTTTTGAGATCTCGATTCACTCCCACCGCTTCTTTTGGAAGAAACACTTCCTCTAGAAGACAAAGATGTTTGGAGACAAACACCTTTTGCTCGCTGGACCGAGAAAATAATATCTAGCGTATTTGCCGAGATATTCCACAAAGTTGCATATGTCGTACTAGGCTCCAAGCCTTTCGACTTTGCTTATGACAACTTCAAATCATCGGTTAAGACAGATTTGACATTATCCTCTTCCATATCTAATATGGAATTTATTCAACCTTTATTCTTTGGAACTCGGTTAAGTCTAAATGGCACTATCCGAAGCGGGTAAGGGATATTTCGCATGGCTTGCGCCACACCTTTATCATATAAAGTGTTATTTCCATTTTGGGAACACAATCTAATTGCGTATCCCAAAGATGGTATCCTTCAAGGGAAGAATCTTATTCCTTTTCAGACGACTTCTGAAACACCCTTCAGGTATTAATTACTTCAATCCAATTGAAGATTAATTCCTAAGTAGCTCATCAATCTCATATTCGTACTAGCTCGAACTTTTCGGGCTTCCGAATTTTTCACTTTACTAAGTACACTTGACTATTTCTAAAAATAGTCATAGAGATTAACAAACAATTATTTGTGGCATTAATTGTCATAAGCCAACAAACATCGGTATGTTTAGGCTTTAGACAATTTTTCTAGAATTTATAACCTTTTCATAAAAGGGTATTTTAGTCCTCTTTGGATAAGATGCGTTTAACCCACATGATTCATAATCATATGGTTCAACATCATCAGAATGACGTTTAATTACACGCTTCTCTTCCAGAGAGACTGTTCGTAACAACCACAAATATCAAGGATAATGACCATACAAATATTTAGTTGAGATCCCATCACATATATCATCTATATAGTGACATCAATCTAGTATGTTAGATTCAAAGTGACCTTCCAACTTTATCGAATAACATTTATTCTTTACAATTGAATGTGTCTACTAAATCCTAACAAATAATCGAACTTGTGTCCTTCATAAGAACCGAACATAATAACATTTATTTAGTTCCCTTATCGATTTACTAGATCCGAATATGGTAAGTGTTACAACGCTTGTTTCACCTTCCATTTTTGTATTCAATCTTTCTAATTTAATCACACTCGTAAGATATCATATATCTTAGAGTTGACTTGAACTTAGATTGATTTATCTCAACTTACTTGCCTATAATAGAAACTTCAATAAGTTCTCTATTTAAGCACATGCCCTAACTTTCATTTTAATCCTTCAAGCACTTGTAAATGTTTCTTAGTGTAGTCTTCATAAGACTTAAGAAAGATCACAAGAGCTATGTTTTCAATTTCCTTTCATAAAGAAAATCTAAAGTTTATTAAATAGTTTATTTAACCTTTTAAATCGTATTTAAAACATTAACTATTTAATTAGCTTTTAAGCAATGATAGAATTTAAGTCGATACTTAAATCTTACAATTTTGAAAACATCCTTTCCAAAATTCGGTCTAGTCATTCTTATCCAACGTTTGAATAACTCGTCATCGTATGACCGAATGATTATATTGGATCGTGTCCAATATCACGAGCTCCCGCTTTTCTTTAATAATTAATGTCTTGGAGCACTGCATTGAATATGTAGTCTCCTTGTCTCCAACTACTATAACGGGATTGCTCGTGTCATTGCTTACTTTAAAAGGATTAAAATTACTTAACCATATTTGAGAACGTTTCTCAAAAGTAATGATCATAATTTGGTTTTACTAATCGAGAAATAAACATAAATATAAAGTCCGCTAAAACTACAACATAAAAAATGAAAATAAAAGAGTGTTGTTGTTTATACACGCAAAATCAAATATGGTCTTTGGGATTATGATTTTGCTCCCACTAGTCAACTACTCCTAATTGACTTTCAAGAATTAAAAATTCTTTAGTGGTTGAAATCCTATCTAGTTGACTCGATCCCCGACGTGGGCGATCGACCGGGTCAATTTCGATGGTAGGTACTTTTACCAATCGCGCCTAACGCGACTTCCAAAGTGGTTTGACTAGTCAACTCTTTGACAATTCACATCGCCTATGTGATAGTCAACCGTATGTCTCTAAAATCGACGGTCCCGACGACGGGCCAATCACCGCAAGATTCTTAGTCGAGTCAGAACTCCAAGTATTCATGAGATCTCATAACGATCATATCTCGATAATGACGATATACCCGTGGTAGGTCAACTCCCGACGGGCCGATCAGTTGATCCGAACAAGGGCTTTTCACCGTCACTATAATATTGGGAGACATATTATAACTCGATTTTTGTTGTGTGGAGTAATTTTAAATTAATTCACTTAATTAATCTTGAATTAATTCTCTTAATTAATTTAATTACGGTCTCATCAAATATATCTATCTCTATAGACATACATCCTACACATTTATCTAGATCGCGCTAGTCATGCATCTATCGTATCATATAAAATAAATACAAGCACAAAATAAATAAATGCGTAAAGAAACCGGTATGATCATGGACTTTTCCTAAAGTGCGGCCAATACAAACCGACGAAACCGCTGGTCACAATCAAGGAATAGCTGAACCGCTAATAGGATCTTTAATGCGCCATTCTCCAACGGGATCTTTATTTTTAAATCTTTCTTTGGTCTCCATCTTCTCGCCTCCATTCTTGTTACATTTAATTCTATCTAATAAAATAAATACACCCGCCGCACACGGGGAGTCAACGGAATGGGATAAATGCAGAAAATAAACCAGTCACGTTCTTCATAACGGCTCAGGAAATTTTAAACCAACAGAAAAATTAAATCATTCACGTCTATCCTATCGGTCGAATCCACGATCAATCGGGTCCATATAATCATATTATATCTACTATATCTAATCCATACAATAAAATCTTATGAAAAAGATAAAATTAAAATTTAACTACTTGCGCCTTAATTAATCAATTAACATTTAATCTATTAAATAATTTTATCCAATCAATTAACTAATTAACATTTAATTAATTAAATGATTTTAATCGAAAATAAAATTAACGATTAATTTTAAACCGATTTTAATTTTAATTTTAATTAATTAGAACTATTCCAAAATAAATCAAAATTAAAATTATTTCTCTTTGTTTCTTTCCTTTTGATTCGTAATCAAAAAATGACGCTGGTTTCTAAACCAAATTTGGCTTAAGCCTCGCCACTTTCCAAAATCAAAATTTTAAGTGGCGCAGCTGCTGCGCCTTTACAAATCAAATATTTGGAAAAAGCGCCAGCTTATTCCAAATCAAATATTTGGAAAAAGGCCAAATAATTTTTGTTTAGGCTCGCCACTTTCCAAATCAAAATTTTGAAGTGGCTTTGCGCAAGCCTTTTCCCAAATCAAATATTTAGAAAGGCTTAGCCTATTCCAAACAAAGTTTGAAATGCCATTATCATTTAATGTCATGTGGCATCCCAAATGGCCAAACTATTTGAACCATGCAAGTTAGCCACATGACACAACTAAACAAAGGAGATTTTAATCACAACTATGAACCATATTGAATCACAAAATACACAAAACAAAAATTTGGAGATCCGCCAAAGATTGACCGGTCAACCGATCGCCGGCAAAGCGAGTTGCCTCTGCCGCCGCCACCGCCGCCCGCCGCCGCCGGTGGTGGTGCGCGCCCGATCGGCCGAGCACCACCCGATCCCCTTTTTTTTTTTTTTCTTTTCATGTATCAATTTTGCAAATCAAAAATCTTTCATCTTTTAATTACGTGATTTAAACGATAAAATTAACTACGCATAATAACATGCTTATTGCTTAAGCTCGAAGCTCTCTCTCGATACCACTTTGTTAGGAAATCTACGCGAACGCAGCTGAATTCAAAAATTTATTTCCTATCGACCCAAGATCGACTTCGTTTAAGCAATAAACAAATAAGCTAAAGACGGTGGTTACCTTGGTTGATCTAAAAGATCGACGCTTTGACCGCCTCAGGAGAGTAGTTCTGCAAGATAGAGCCGCCCAAGTGTTCGGCCTCTACCGCTAGTCCACACGAACAGCCCACGGAATCCTATCATGGATTGCTATTGGAAAACTCCGGTTGCTAGACCGGCCCTTTCCCTCTCTCCAACTCTCCAAAAGATGCTCTATTTTACACAAGAACTATGAGCTCTTGCAATTGTGATGTATAAAAGAGTTTTTGACACCCACCTCCCTTTTATAATGGATGTGGCGCCCCAAGAGGTGTGAGGAGAAGAAAACATTTTCCCAATAAAATAAGGAAAATATAATTGATTGATTTATCTCATTTATTATAATATCTCATATTAAATAAATCTAGGATATTGTCAATATCTTATATTGATTATTTCCAAGATATTGTCAATATCTAATATTGACTATCTTTATTTTATTACCATAAATCAATTTACACATGTGTATATATCACATATATATTACACAAATAAATCTATATAATATATATATCCACACATATTTGGTGCGCATGCAAATCTCCAATTTGCATGTGCGCCACATGCATACCTTATTTATATATATATTGATGTTGCGTGGAATATCGTTTTATGATAATGATGTCAATCTTGAGGATATAAGGTCATTATAGGTGATTCCTCCGGAGAGAATACGGCGGTTATTTAGAACAAGGTGGCGGAATAAGCATAAAGTAAATAACAAACAGATTGGGCCGGTGGTTAGCGGCAAAAGTAAGCGTAGTTTGGTGTGTGTACTAATTCTCAGCTCTCCTTCTTCGTTACATATGATCCTCTATTTATAGACAAGTAAGTCGGTCTCATCGCTCTTGATTAGACAAACCTAATGATATAATAAGAAGTAACTTATACAAGTGTCATAAGTATCTTAAATAAATATCTCGCATGCATCGAATCAAGTAAATAGGCATGCCAGCGCCCCGCATACGCCGTCCGCGCGGCGACGATAAGCGTGGTGATGGCGAGCAAATGGTACGATCTTGCCTTTGATTGTAAGGAGAGGAAACCATATGATGGAGGGAGATACGTCCGGTTTGGAAGTGGCGGACAGAAGAGAGCGACCAGACCTAGCGCCGCCTTTGCTATAAACGGGCGGCTACAAACAAGCAGGCCCATGATATTTATATTGGGCCGGGTTGATCGCCCAATCCATCGGGAACAAAGGCCTCGCATGGTTAGGTATATCAATGGCCCCTAC